>CM020180.1:35587162-35662947 GCA_009805545.1 Oryza longistaminata
CTCGGCGTAGTTTGGTTGGGAACAGTTAAACGCGGCCCGTTTCATCTCAAATCAGGCGGCAATTCCATTCTCACATTTTTCCTTTCCATTCCATTCCATTCCACCCGCTACCTCCCTCGCCTCTCCTTCCCCGTGCGCTGCTATTGCTATAACAGCTTAGGCTTTAGCTCGCCTCGCCTCCAAGCAAAATCCCCATTTCCTTCTCCGCTCCAAACCCTAGCAAAGGCTATCTCTCTCTTCGCCGCCATGGAGGATGACGACGCGGGGGGCGGAGGCGGAGGAGGCGAGGCGTCCCCGCCGCACGCGGGCTCCGCCGCCGCGGCGATGGCGGGGGCGGGGAGGGACATCGCGGCGTCGCCGACGAGCTCGCGGTCGGTGACGCAGACGGTGAACGGGTCGCACAGGTTCGTGATCCAGGGGTACTCGCTGGCGAAGGGGATGGGGGTGGGGAAGCACATCGCGAGCGAGACGTTCACGGTGGGAGGGTACCAGTGGGCGATCTACTTCTACCCCGACGGGAAGAACCCCGAGGACAACTCCGCCTACGTCTCCGTCTTCATCGCGCTCGCCTCCGAGGGCACCGACGTCCGCGCCCTCTTCGAGCTCACCCTCCTCGACCAGAGCGGCAAGGCCAAGCACAAGGTGCACTCCCACTTCGACCGCTCCCTCGAGTCCGGCCCCTACACCCTCAAGTATCGCGGCTCCATGTGGTAATCCAATCCTCTCCCTCTCCCTCCTCACTCTCCCTGTAGTAGTGTTTCCCGCCTCGTCGCCTTCTGCAGCGATCAGCGCCAGGATGTCTCCTGCTCTTAATTAACGCCCGATTCGATTCTGATTTGAACGGAAATGGCGGTTGTACGGTACTTTTCAGCAATTAGATCGAAAATACCACATGTTCGATGGTTACCTGGTTTGACGTTGCTCGATTTAGGTGTGCTGGTATTTTCCATATGGTGTATCAGTTATCGTGCTCCTCCCTGCAGTAGCTTAGCTTCTCTCCTCATGCCTTCTGAAACAATAACTCAGGGTGTCTCTTATTCTCACCCGTTACCGGTTTGGTATCAATTTGAATGCAGTTGGTGATGTTGGCAGAGTTATTTTTCAGTAAATAGACCAGAACTTTGCTGTGTATGGTCATTTACGTCTTACCTGATTTGACGATTTTCGATTTGGGTGTTTGTTTGGTTCGGCAATGAATTTACTTGTTCCTTTTTGGCACAATAGTGACTGCTAGTTGTTGATGGCAATAAAGCATGTACAATTTGTTGTTGCTGGGTCTTTGCTGCCTTGTGTTTTTTACGCACAAAGACGAGAACATTCTTACAGGGTATTTGTTTGATTTAAGCATACCAAGCCAAATCAGTATACTTCCTCCTGCTCTCCCAGTAAAAGAAATACCCATCCAAAAAATGTAGCATAACTCGTAATACAAATCCTAATGGCAAGTTTGATTATTGAGATTGATTGTGATTTGGCATAGTTCACGTGCATTTACACGCTGCAGTTTAATTTCATAAAGGGAAAGGCTATGGATACAAAATTGTTCTTACCAAACTTTTACAAACACCAATGGGGCACGCTGTGAGTAAATTTAGATTTCTTATAGCTGCCATCTACTAATTATTAAATCAAACGGTTAAGAACTTTGTTGGTAAGATTTTCATAAAAAAATTTAAAGCATGTGTAGCAGTGCTTATTCCTAAATTTCCAGGATTTGGCTTAATTTCATCTCAAACCCAAAACAAAAAGGCAAAGAGCAAATAGGGCCTAACTTAAACCGGTAGAGTTAAAATTAGCAACTCGACGTAATTTGGTTGGGATCAATTAATGTGGCCCATTTCACCTCAAATCAGGCAGCAATTCCATTCCACCCGCTCCTCGCTTATCCCCTCCCCTTCCTTGTGTGTTGCTATAAGTCAACTTAGCTCTCCTCGCCTCCAAGCAAAATCCCCATTTCGCAAAGCCACCGCGCCGCCTCCTCTCCGCTCCAAACCCTAGATCGCGTCTCTCTCTTCGTCGCCATGGAGGACGAGGGCGCCGGGGGCGGGGGCATTGGCGGCGACGCATCCCCGGCGCACGTGGGCTCCGCGAAGGAGGCGGGGGTGGGGCGGGACATCGTGCCGTCACCGATGAGCTCACGGTCGGTGATGCAGACGGTGAACGGGTCGCACATGTTCGTGATCCAGGGCTACTCGTTGGCGAAGGGGATGGGGATTGGGAAGTACATCGCGAGCGAGACGTTCACTGTGGGAGGGTGCCAGTGGGCGATCTACTTCTATCCTGACGGGAAGAACCCTGAGGACAACTCCGCCTACATCTCCATCTTCATTGCGCTCATCTCCGACGGCATCGACGCCCGCGTCCTCTTCGAGCTCAAGCTCCTCGACCAGAGCGGCAAGGCCAAGCACAAGGGGCACTCCCAGTTCGACCGCTCCATCGAGTCTAGCCCCTACACCCTCAAGAATCGCGGCTCCATGTGGTAATCCAATCTTCTCCTTCCCTCTCCCTCTCCCTTGTAGAGCAATCAGCGCCAGGATGCTTCCTGCTCTTATTAACGCTCGATTGGATTTTTATTGAACGGAAATGGCAGTTGTACGGTGCTTTTCAGCATTTAGATCGAAAATACCACTTGTTCGACGGTTGCCTGGTTTGACGTTGCTTGATTTAGGTGTGCTGGTATTTTCCATGTGGTAAATCAGTTGTCGCTCCTCCCTGTAGCTTCCCTCCTCACTCCTTCTGAAATAGTAACTCAGGGTGTCTCGTATTCTCATCCCTTACCGGTTTGGTTTTAATTTGGATGTAGTTGGCGATGTTGGCAGGGTTATTTGTCAGTAAATAGACCAGAACTCCGCTGTGTATGGTCATTTACGTGTTACCTGATTTGACGATTCTCAATTTGGGTGTTTGTTTTGGTTCAGCAATGAATTTGGTAATGCAGGAGTCAATCTATAAATTTGTGGTGTATTATCTATCCTTGGCAAACTCATTATTATGGGATTCTATTTGTTCTGATGTTCTCAATATAATTTTGTTACGATATCATTTAAACGGTTGCTATATTTGCATCCAATATTCTGTTCAGTTTCCATATGCATCTTTGTAGAAGAACACACTAACACATTACCTTGTGCTTCCACATTTACTACAATTTCCATAATAGTTCAACTTTAGTAGTATCTCCGAACTACACCATTAATAATAAGCTAGGCTCTTCTTAGAATACGTAAGTAGTATGGGTAGATATGACCTCAACTATCCAAAAGATTGGGAGAACAGTAACATCCCTTATGAATTGATTGAAGAATGCTGATTTTGTTAACAAGAGCTGGTCATATGATGGGTTAGATGCATCGATGTTAACAGTGTTGCTTTTTGTCATGCCCATAAAAAAAATTAAATTGTATCATCAAATGCATTCGGCTGTTAGCCAATTTTACTTCGGAGTGAAGATTAGCAGTTAGTAATGACAATCCTTCTTCTCAGATTTGAGCAAAACTGTACTCAATTTAGCTTTATTTTTCATCTTGATCTCTATTTCAGGGGTTATAAAAGGTTCTTTCGGCGGACTGCTCTTGAGACATCGGATTTTCTTAAAGACGATTGCTTAAAGATAAATTGTACTGTGGGTGTTGTGGTATCTACTATGGATTACTCAAAGCCACATTCGATACATGTTCCAGAATCTGACATAGGCTACCATTTTGGGACACTGTTGGACAATCAGGAGGGTGTGGATGTTATATGTAATGTGGCAGGAGAAAAGTTTCATGCCCATCAGTTGGTCTTGGCTGCCCGATCTTCCTTTTTCAGATCTGAACTTTTTGAGCATGAATCAGATGAAGAGAAGAATGAAGTTGATACTAGCAATGAAATCAAAGAGATTGTCATTGATGACATGGAGCCAAAAGTGTTCAAGGTGTATTTCTATTTCTTTACTGATCATAACCTTTTTTATTTCACAGTTCACAAACTTGGATAATTTATCTTATGCAAACATTCTCTGTTGCAGGCTGTGCTTCATTTTATGTACAGGGACAATCTTGTTGGTGATGATGAGTTGTCTGCATCAAGCTCGGACTGCTCTATCTTTGATACTTTGGCTGGGAAATTATTGGCTGCAGCTGACAGATATGAGTTGCCAAGACTACGGTTATTGTGTGAATCTTACTTGTGCAAGCATATTTCTGTAAACTCTGTGGCAACTACCCTAGCATTGGCTGACCGACATCATGCTATGGAGCTTAAATCTGTTTGCCTAAAATTTTCTGCTGAAAATCTTTCAGGTAAAAATACTTCACATGCAAGTTAGATTCATCACATCTTATATAGAACTATTAAATTTTTGCCCCTTTCCAGCTTTGCCCTTTCTATAGAGAGTAAAATCTGAATAAGTATTCTACATGACATCAGGCTAGATTTGATTCTATGAATAACATGAGTATGAGGCTTTGAGCATGTTTAGTCCACCAGAAGTTCCCCTTTATGCTGAACTGTAGCACTACTATGTATATGTTCATTCCTAGCAGACTACGGTTTGTAAATAACATGTCACCTGAGCTACTGAGTTTTTGCACTATGAACTAGTATAAAGTAGTCTGCTCAAACCAATCTTCAATCTTCATCCATTTCCTCCTTTTATATCGACTGATACTGCATAGACCATCGTAATAATCCCATCAAGAGACTACTTCATCCTACAAATTTCTGTAATTCCATTTTTGGCTTTGTACTGCTACTAAGAAAATACTTTGCATACCCACAATTTTGTACACATTTGTTCTAGGTGGAGCCCCCTATAACATTCCAGATGCCCACTAAAAGTTCCCCTTTATGCCAAACTGGTTTGTACATCAAGGCAAGGGTTAGTAAGGGTATGTTTGGTTCCTCGCTGGGCTAGGACATATCCCAGCTAGCTGAACTAGCCCACATGGGCATGGCTATGTTTGCTTTAGCTAATTGTTTAGTTAATTTGCTCTGACTGTCTAGTTAGTTGGATTGCTGCACAATCTTTCTTTTTGGAACGCACATGTCCTCTGTTTCACTGCACGCGGTGATCTTGCTGTCGAAGGCGAGTCGATTTGGCTCTCCTTCCTGGGCAAGGACTTTTTGGCTCAATCAGGCTAGTTGGCCCTCAAAAATTAGTTTATGTTGGTAGTTCCAAACCTGTTTCTGCTGAAGATCCAAACGTACCCTAAATGCTTGCACATACATTTACATGCACCTCAACTGCAAATACCCATGGAAGAATACCATATATGTTGCGTTTGATTTGATGTTCTTTTAGCATAGTCAGTACGAAAAAGGTGTATCTATATACTCCCTCTGTTTCAAAATATAAGCATTTTTAGCATAGTGACAAGTCAAACATTTTAAACTTTGACTATTAATAGCAAAAATATAAAAAAGATCAACATGTAAAATTGATGTTATTAGATTTATCATTAAACAAACTACCTAATATGCAATTCTTTTTATTTAAAAAATCTTCTATAGATATTGTTGGGTCAAAGTAGCATCTCAGAGATGGTGTCAGAGTCCAAAAATGTTTATATTTTGGGATGGAGGGAGTACTCATGACTAGCGTAGTTGTGTTTTTGTAAATAGCATATTAACTGGCCTATTAGTTAGACGGGGGAATATCCAATGAAAACCATCAAATAAGTGAAAACTCGTGAAAACCATATCTAAAAGTTTTGTAAATTCATGAAAAAAAATACTAGAGATAGGTATAGGCATGAAATACATTCATACCAAATCTCAAGTCCAAACTCAACTTCATTTGAGAGAAATTAGTATTTTTTTTCATGAATTTACAAAACTTTTAGATATGGTTTTCACGGGTTTTCACTTATTTGATGGTTTTCACCGGATGTCCCCTAGTTACACCACTAGCATGAACAATGAAGTAGTTGGCTCAAGCCAATCTTCAATCTTCATAATTTTCCGTCTTAATAATCCCATCAAGATTCAATATATTACACCATCCTACTACTTTCAGTACTTCCATTTTTGGCTTTTGCGCTACTGCTAAGAAACAAAGAAAATACGTACTTCGCATACCCTCCATTTTTTGCATGTTTGTTTCTTGGTGGATCCCAATTAAGTGCGTTGAACTGTCATAACATTCCAGATGCCCTTATGTATCTGCAGCTGTAATCCGGACCGACGGGTTTGATTACCTCAAAGACAACTGCCCCGCGCTGCAATCGGAGATACTGAGGACGGTCGCCGGGTGTGAGGAGGAATGCAGCAGCGGAGGGAAGAGCCAGAGCGTGTGGGGGCAGCTCTCGGATGGCGGCGATACCAGCGGGCGCAGGGTGAGGCCAAGGGTCTGAACACCCAGCCACTGCTAAGGCCAAAAGGGGCTTGTTTTAAAGTGTAACTGTGTAAGCGAATTGCTGCTGTACAAATGGGGCGGCTAATTGGTTTGTGGCGACATTTAAAAATAATAGCATCAGTCTGTTATACTACCCCTACATTCGTTCAAAGTTCAATAGCTGGTTTGGGCAGTAGCTCCGCAGATGGAAGGGATTATGTTTAGTGATCTGAGACAGTGATGTGTAGTCAGTAGTCAGCTATTCTAGTTTCCATTTGCAATTTATAAACTTCAGTTTTTTAGCCTGCTGATCTGACTGAACAGCGTGCATCGTATGCTAGCTTTCGTCACAAATCCAAAGATCGAATTGTTGCATCTACTCTCTCTGTTTCACAATGTAAGACTTTCTAGCATTGCTCACATACATGTAGTCTGTTTCACAATGTAAGACTTTCTAGCATTGCTCACATACATGTAGATGATAATGAATCTAAACACATGCATGTCTAGATTCATTAACATATAAATGAATATGGACAATGCTAGAAAATCTTACATTGTGAAACGGAGGAAGTAACTAGATTGCGTGGTTCTTGTACCAATATTACCGATGTCTTTCTATTTCGACCGAATCATTTAAGCATGTTTGGCTTTCGAGTAGTTGCGTCAGATTTTGCGGAAACGAGCAGATGCACAAACACAAAAGGCCAGCTCAATGTCACTCACATAAACCTGCTACAAACTTGATCCCGTTACGTCGATCGAACCGATTACATTGGCCAAGATGGCTAGCATGGAGAGTTTCCCAACATCCTTGTGTTGCCGGAAATGGACATGCAGCAGCTTCCTTGTAGATGCTCAGCCAAATGTAGAGACAAGAAATTCCTTGTAGATGCTCATGAACTTGGCGACGAAAGCTGCAGAAACGTGTGGGGGTATTTGATGTCAGTACGAGCACTTGTGTATATGCTGCTGAAATTGTGCTTGTACAGTACAGGCAAGAGAAATGGAAAACAGCAGGTACCTTCTAGGTGAAAAATGGCCTTGGACCCAAGACGCATCTTGTGTTCCTGCAAACATGGAAACAGCTCAACACCAAGATTTATCGAAAGATTGACAGAAAAGGTCAAACTAGGAATCAAAACTAAGAAAAACTAGTACTGCAAAGTGTACTGAAATCTACTCGAACAAAGGAAGAAGGAAGAACATATGGAACTAAAAAAATAGTTGAAGTGTTCCATATTTATAGGAGGAAGAACATATCGAACTAATAAAACAGTGGCAGAAGTGTTCCATGCTTATTTACTCACATAGTGTGCAGCCCAGTGACAAATTTCATGTTTCAAGTCAGAGTCTAATTTCTTCAGTAACTCCGCCAACAACTTCTGCAATATTAAAGTTACAAGTTCAGCTTGTGAGACAACAGAACGAGGAAAATTAAACAGAACTATGGAGGCATTCTATCACCTTTAAGATGCTTTCAGGTGGGATACAATTCACAAGTAATTCGTAGAACTTCTGGCGCACAGCAAATAGCCTGAAATGTTGAATTTAAAATTCGAAGTCAAATCAAGTGAAGTAGTGAACCCATGAAAATATACTCACATATTTCACAATGTAAATATGTACTACAATAAAAAAACAACAGAAGACAGAATAACATCATTAGCATCCTACAGGAACAATAAAGCCACAGGAGTTGAAACATGATGAACCTTTTAGGGCTTTGTTCTTTCATGATATCAGCTGCTATTTCTGACACATATTGCTCCCAGTCAAGAGGAGGTGCTACTTGATTTGATGTAAATGGGTATCTGCAATTCAGAAAGAAATATAAATGTTGGTTAGGAAAATACAGATGTAACTGGTGAAGGACGTAGGGAAACAGGTAAGAAGGGAACGGCAGAAATATATTAACGCGGACAGGCTTACTGCTGGACTTTGCAGGTCTCAAAAAACAGTATCGCTCGTCTCAGGTTACGGTTCGATTGTGCTGCTATCCTAGCAGCAAATCCAAATGGAAGCTGCAGATTTTCTTTCTTCCCAATGAACTCCAGAACTTGGACGATCTGCAAAAATAATCATACTTTCAGGAGCATAAACATACAAGACATTTTAACAGGCAGGGAATAATGGAAATTGTATCGAAGTAGCTGCTATATCAACACTTTCTTCAACTGTCATCCAAGATTTTTCTCACAAAAGCTTACAGTTGAACCTTAGATAAGACATCCAAACAGTCCCAGATAGAAGTCTAATTTTACACATGCAATGTGCCACACTCAGAATGAGGAACATACCTACCAACAATTTTAACACAAAAATCAGCTGGTAAAGAATGCACTGATATTTCAGAACTCCCCTATGCCACATTGTAGCACCAAACAAGTAACCCAAGCTATTGATGAAATGCATAAACCAGTGAGTAGTGACACTAAATAATAAATATGACAACTGAGACATTCATCACTAACCTGGTCTTCACTGGGTGCATTCACTCGCACGTTCAAGCAACGAGACCTTACAGCCTCCGTCACCTTTGATGAGCTATTACAGCATAATATCAGCCTGCATGATGCACTATACTTCTCCATTGTCCTACGAAGGGAATGCTGGGCTTCTCGTGAGAGCTTGTCAACTTCATTAAGGACAAGGACTACAAGTTTATGCTAAATATAGTTAGATCTTTTGAAAGAGATATGCTAACTTTTGCATGGCCATAATGTAATTCGGAGAAAAGCACCTACCTTTAAATGCTCTCTTGCCCTTGGCATCAATTGGCCTATTCTTCGCCATCTCTTTAATGACTTCCTGAACAACATACCTGTCCTGAAACCCAGCATCGCTGGGGTTCATCTCCACATGGTGGGCGCTCGACAACATTGCCAGTTCTATCTCAATATTCCTCGACCCAGTCTGGGGAAAGGAAATACCACCTCAGTCTTAACATTATACATGTATTCCAACTGGCACCTTACATAGTACTATCACACAACACTATTCTCTATCCAAATTCCAAATTTAATAGTTTTCTATCATTTAGCTCAGTGTTCAGCATAAGCACAAAAAGGATAGGGCAATTACTAATTACTACTTGTAATTTACATGGCACAGGGGCATAGGCAGTAACAATGGCATCACTCAGGACTTCTCAGTGAGTTGTTGAATACTACTCCGCACATATTGTGCAATAAGGAATTAAGGACACATACTGAGCGAAGAAAAAGATGGGCTTAAGAAAATGTGGTATGACTCACATCGATCTTCCATGTCTTGTTCTCCATCTTCACCTGCAAGCGAACAAATCAAACCGCACAAAAAACGTCACCACCAGAAACAGAAGAAAATCTCACAAAGAATTAAAAAGAACAAATTAATTACAAAATGAGACCTTATCCGCGCCTGCGCCGAACATCTGCTTGATGAGGGCCATGACTAGGGTTTTCTTCCCGGACCCCGACGGCCCATAGAAGAGCAGGTGCGGGCAATCCTGCTCCGCCACCTGACCAAAAACCAAACCAAACCAAACCCCCATCAGAACATCACGAGGGCGGCGAAACCCTAGGGTGGGTCGCCGGAGACGGGCGGCGCGAGGGAGGGAGGGGGGGAGCTCACCAGCTTCTTGAGGTTTTGCGCGACCTGGTCATGGACGGTGACCTTGTCTAGGGTTTTCGGCCTGTACTTGTCCACCCACAGCATCTTCCTCGCCTCGCCGCCGCCGCCGCTAGAGAGAGAGAGAGGAGAGAGAGATTTGGAGTTCGGCTCGAGAGGGGGAGCGGGCAGAGATTGGCGGGAATTTGGGGCGGGAGGGAGGGTATGCGGCGGCCTTCGCGCATCAGCGATGGGGGGAGGGTTTCTGACAGGTGGGTCCAGAATGTCAGCGGGTAGGTTTAAGCTGCGTGCTTTGACTTGGGTCATGGTCGTAATTCGTAAAGCTTCTGGCATGCCAAGATTTCTCCCATAATCAAAACCTTTCTAACAATCCAGTTTTTTTTGTCTAAATTATAAAACAAATTAAATCCTTTTTACCAAATGTTTCTCAGAATCTTAATCTCCCTCAAACCATGTCTTTGATCCCAAAACCGAAGGTCCCCATCGTTTAACGGCTTATGGCTTATTAGGAAATAAAAATAAATTTGTAGGTAAAACTTTTATAAATGTATTCTTGATGGCTTAAAAGCCAATGTTGAAAAAGAAACTACGTTAAAAATATCTCAAAATCAATCACAAAATTAAGTTTGAAAATTTAAAATTTGGCTTTTTCTTTGGCTTACTAGGCCATCCGATGAGAGCCGAAGTATTGTTGTGCTTGGTTCTGTGTCAGTCTCAACCATAACAAAATATCGGTGTTGCAAAAAAAATGTTTATTTGGTTTACAAGCAAAATATCAGCATCCCTTTGGCATCAAACGGAACTTTCACCTAATCACCTTGCCAAAAAAGAAAAAGGGCAATGGCCGAATCTTGCCATCGCTCAAAAGTTGGCAAGGCTAACAATGGTAAGAATCCAAAAAGACCCTTAATTAGGGTAGTAAACACACTTTTGGTACAAAAGCAGAAGGTACAGTAATATTCACTGCTGTACTCAATGGTAGGAGTACAAACCAGACACTTTGTAGTGCTGGGTACAGTGGTACAGTTATACGAACCCAGCTAGCACATAGCAACTCTAGTTTCTCAACTTCTACCTCTTTATTTCTACACACATTTCTTAAACTGCTAAATGATATTTTTCTATTAAAAATTATAGATTAATTACTTTAAAATATGACGTTAATTCATCGTTCAAGTTAGTTTAGTTAATAATCAATTAATTATATGCTACTCCCTCCGTCCCATAATATAAGGGATTTTGAGTTTTTGCTTGCAACATTTGACCACTCGTCTTATTCAAAATATTTTTGCAAATATAAAAAACGAAAAGTTATGCTTAAAGTAATGTGGATAATAAAGTAAGTCACAAATAAAATAAATAATAATTTCACAAAATTTTGAATAAGACGAGTGGTCAAACGTTGCAAGTAAAAACTCAAAATTCCTTATATTATGGGACGGAGGGAGTAAGAAGCTGTCATGTTTTTCATGCGGAGAAAGATTTTGTTGGCGCTGTGAAACGACCGGGGGAAATCAAGTAACGCTACCGAAGTGCATCTGCCCAAATAGTTTTGCACCGCACTGACGATTTTGTACGTTGCACGGCTCAATTAGTGCACCACTCCTAGTTCAGACTTCATCGCTTCAGAGACCTGTGCTTTGCTGTGCAGTGTGTGAGCTTACCTTGTGGCAGTAGCAGTAACTACACTGCCGACCGTTGCTTGATTTCGAAGAATCATTAATACTTGGAGTAGTAACAGTCATCGGAGCGAGTAACAGAAGAACAGGGAAGACGATGGCTTCAAAGTCCCTGCAGATTGCAGAGCATATGAAATGGATTAGAACATTTTAATTGAAAAATCTATCAACAAGGCACCAGTGGTCTAGTGGTAGAATAGTACCCTGCCACGGTACAGACCCGGGTTCGATTCCCGGCTGGTGCAAATATTTTGATATTTTTTGCATTTTTTCCTTGCCCTACCTGCCATTCTCAAAAATCTCAATAGTGTCGATCACTCGCTATGGGTTCGATTCCCGGCTGGTGCAAATATTTTGATTTTTTTTTGCATTTTTTCCTTGCCCGACCTGCCAGTCTCAAAATCTCAATACTGTCGATCACTCGCTATTGCAGAGGGGATCAATGGCCATCTTTTTCGCGAACGCCGGATCAATGGTCATCAGGCGATTGCCGTCCAAATCGATTATCTCCAACCGATTAACTGTAAGACGCTATTTTTCCCAGCCACAACGGGTTGATCCGGCCCCTTTCTTCGCTCTGAATCCGCTTCTTCGTGGTAGCCACCTGCATTTTGTTGCTGATGATGATTGATCATGTGCACCTCACCTCGATCACCTGGTTGTGGTCGGCACGTCTCTGCCTTCGCCGCGTTTTCAGCTTAGCTTAGCTCAGCTGCGATGCACGGTACGCTTCCCCAACCACCGCTAGAACCAACCTGCATGGTACGAGTACGACTGCCGCATGGTACGATCCCCCACTATAATGGCCCTGGTTGAAAAATTAGCCGAGAGTTATTTTGAAAGCTATTTTTTATACAAGAAATTAGCCATTCGATAAAATAGCCTTAAGTTGTTTTGATCCAAGGGTTATTTTGAGAGCTATTTGGCCTTTAATGTATCTTCCCATAGAGAGATAGAGAGAAAAGTCACTTTTTCAGTGGGCCCCACCCAAAATAGCCCCAATTAGTACCTCTTGGATGGGATAGTTTTTTTAGTGGGTTATTTCCAAATAGCCTTCAAATAACTCACCCTTTTGGATCTTTTTGAGCTATTTGAGAGAGGGCTAAAAAAATATCCCTTGTATCCAAACAGGGCCAATATCACTATTATTATAGTCATTGGTATGTAGGTTTCATCTTTCTATTATCCCACGTATCAGTATTTATGATGATAGTGTTATTATGATAGAGGATAGTGTCATTACGATAGAGGATGAGAACATGACTCTTGGTGCCACGTGTCGGGCTCATACGATGCCAGCACATATACAATAGTTAGCGTAGCGACGCAAAGATTGGTCGCATGGGCCGGCCTACCCAGGCGTGGCACGAGTCGTGGGGGGGTGGTGTGCGTCGCGTGGAGACATGTGCGAAATGCCGGGGGTTTAGTAGTACCAGATCGTGGTGTGCCTGCCTGGGGGCAAGTTGCCATTTCGAACCAGGGGCGTTTTGGTAAATGCGCGTGGAGTAACGGGCGAATGGACCGGCGAGCCGAGCAAAGCTTGGACGCGACGAATCCCCGCGAGGCAAAACCACCGGCCATTCCTGCGTTTGTCCCCCTTCCCTTCTCGTCCATTTTCCCATTCCTATTACTACACCACAAAATCCAGATTTTATTTTTTAAAAAATATATATAATGCTTCAATCATACAGATCTGGAGTACAAATCTCACACTATACTAATCATTGAAAATTTCAAACGAACAGTTTCTACTCGAAAAAAAATAATAAATCTCGTGATTTTTTTTCTGTTTTTGTAGGGTAGTGGATTGGCTGGAGGGCTCGCCGCCCGCGCCACGTGGGCTCCACCAGTCAACCGCCGAACCGCGTGCCACGTCCTCCTCCCGCACCGCAACGCCCGCGCCACACTCAAAATTACCGAAACGCCCCTCCTCCCTCCACTACTACCTCCACCGCTTCTTCCTCATCAGTCCTCACCACCACGACTCCATCCCATCCACCCATCAATCCACCGCCCCGCCGCGTCTTCTCCTCCTCGGCGGCGGCAGCGGCGGCGGCGGCCGAAATCTCAACAGTTTAATGCTCTCGATCGCGTCGGCTCCCCGTGTACCCATCAATCCGTCACCGTCTTTTTGCTTGGTTCGGTCGGAAAGTTACGCGGCTTTCTTCTTCTTTTCTTCTTCTCCCATCCGTCCCTGTCCCTGGGGATTGATACATTTACTCCGATTTGATTGCTGGAATTCGCGGCGTTTACACGTGAATTCATCCGCTTTCCCGTGCTGTTTTTCTTGTAAATGGGCGGCAGTTGCCAGTGAGAAGTAACCGCGTTTCCGGTGGTGTATTTCAGCTCTCCGCCTGCAGGCTGTGGTGGTCAGGCGCCATTGCCCATTTCTTGGCTTGTTCGAGCTCCGCGTTTTGGTTTATAGGATTTCAGTTCATTCTTTCATAGGCCGCCATTGATTGGTGTTTTGGTCGAGTTTGCCTCTGTTCGGATCGGGAAAATCTTTGGAGCTTCTTGGTAGGATTCCAATTCTTGGATTCCCAATCATCCAGGAGGCCGTATTAATCGCCTGCTGCGATTGGGAGGAACGGAATGGCGGATCTCGCCGTGCTCCGGTGGTGGCTCGGCGTGGTGGTGGCAATGGCGGCGGCCGCGTCGTGGTCCGGCGGTGTCCTGCCGGCGGCGGAGGCGCTGGGGATGAACTGGGGCACGCAGGCGTCGCACCCGCTGCCGCCCAAGATCGTGGCGCAGCTGCTCCAGGACAATGGGATCAAGAAGGTGAAGCTGTTCGACGCCGACCAGGACACGCTCAGCGCGCTCGCCGGGACCGGCATCGAGGTCATGGTCGCCATCCCCAACGTCATGCTCGACTCCATCACGGACTACGACACCGCCAAGGAGTGGGTCCGCCGCAACGTCTCCCGCTACAACTTCGACGGCGGCGTCACCATCAAGTGAGCCGCTGCTCTGCTTCGCCCTCGCCGCCGTTCATGGCGCCGCCGCCCGTGGCGTGGTGATGTGACTCGTGTGAGGTTCTTGTGCAGGTACGTCGCCGTCGGGAACGAGCCGTTCTTGGCGGCATACAATGGCACGTTCGACAAGGTGACGCTGCCGGCGCTGATGAACATCCAGAACGCGCTGAACGACGCCGGCCTCGGCGACAGCATCAAGGCCACCGTGCCGCTCAACGCCGACGTGTACGACTCACCCAAGGACCAGCAGGTGCCGTCGGCGGGGAGGTTCCGCGCCGACATCGCCGACCTGATGACGCAGATGGTGCAGTTCCTGGCCAACAACAGCGCGCCGTTCACCGTCAACATCTACCCTTTCATCAGCCTCTACCTCAACGACGACTTCCCCGTCGACTTCGCCTTCTTCGACGGCGGCGCGACGCCGGTGGTGGACAACGGCATCTCCTACACCAACGTGTTCGACGCCAACTTCGACACGCTGGTGGCGGCGCTCAAGGGCGTCGGCCACGGCGACATGCCCATCGTCGTCGGCGAGGTCGGCTGGCCCACCGACGGCGACAAGCACGCCACCGCCACCTACGCGCAGCGCTTCTACAACGGCCTCCTCAAGCGCCTCGCCGCCAACGCCGGCACGCCGGCGCGGCCGGGGCAGTACATCGAGGTCTACCTCTTCGGCCTCCTCGACGAGGACGCCAAGAGCGTGGCGCCGGGCGACTTCGAGCGCCATTGGGGCATCCTCCGCTTCGACGGCCAGCCCAAGTACCCCGTCGACCTCACCGGGCAGGGCCAGAACACCATGCTCGTGCCGGCCAAGGGCGTGGCGTACCTGCCCAGGACGTGGTGCGTCATCAACACCAACGCCAAGGACACCAGCAAGCTCGCCGACAACATCAACTTCGCCTGCACCTTCGCCGACTGCACGGCGCTCGGCTACGGCTCGACCTGCGCCGGCATGGACGCCAATGGCAACGCCTCCTACGCCTTCAACGCCTACTTCCAGGTTCAGAACCAGAAGGACGACGCCTGCGACTTCCAGGGGCTCGCCATGCCCACGCAGACCGACCCTTCCACCCCGGCCTGCAACTTCACAATACAGATCGCCGCCACCTCGGCGGGTCACCGGCGGCGAGCCGGCGCCGTGCTAGCGCTGTTGGCTTTGTTCCGTTTGTTCTTGTTGCATTAGCCTTGATCTACTACTATAGTTTTATTACACAGGCTTTTGATTTTGTTGCAGCATTCTTGGTGTTGTTAGTAATTAGTAAAGCCTTTGTACTGGAGATACGTTTTCAGTATATATATACTGAGATAATTTTCACAAACTTGATGTGCTCAAATGGTGACATAAGACTGCAAATTAGAAGTTGATTTCGATGGCTAATCGAGTGTGGTTCTTTCAGATAATCGATCAGATAGTTTGGAAAAAAAAGATATTCAATCAGATGCAATGGGGATGCACCATCATAGTATCATGGAGTATGTTAATTATCACTGATCCAGATTTGGTCACCTTTACGTTAGAGTTATATTATTAGTATATACTAGTACTACTAGATGATTTGAATGCAAATCCAAGATGCAGCGAACACATGGCTCCGGGATCCAGTATAACATGGTCTAGATGCACAACTTTTCCTTCATTGCAAGTTGGCAAAAATAACTAGTTCCCATGCAGATGTGTAGTGCGAGCTAACCAACTAATAAATTAGTGCCTGAAAGATGGAGCTGCATCACTGGTGCAGCCAAGCTGTTCTTAAACACTGGGCAGTGGCTACCCGATGGTTGATTGATTATGTTCCACTGTTATCTCTTGTAAGAATTTTATCTTGTAGTATGGTTGGCTCATGCTATCATATCACTAACAAAACAAGATCAGAGAAACCATGCTTATCACCAACCAGGATCCTTCTAAACAAGCTCTGAATAGGAGGTATTGACACTGGATAACAACATTATGGCACCAAAAGTATTATATCTACAATACACACAGTAATCTATCCAAACAAACTGTAGCAGGTGATAATGGAAGCCTGGCGAACCTTGAGCATAATAATATAATCAGTAGAATTGCATACTGAATAAAATATAAATATTTACATTATTCATACTGCAAATAAGGAGAAGTGCACCTGGGACAATGAAAGTTCCCACGCAAACACCAAGAAATATAGCATTGAAGGCGTGCCCAAGCGCATTGAGCAGTGCTCCAGTGCTAGAGAGACGTCAATCCGTGGTGTTTGTCGAAGGCGTTCATTGGCAAAGCAAATCCCAGGAGAATGATAGATACATCCAACCCCTGAAGTATAATCTTGAAGTAAACTTGACAGATCAAGTAGCACCATGAGGAAATAAACGAGCATCGCTCCTCCAGAACCGCCATCAGATTTTGGTGATCTTGTCAGCTTTCACAAGAGGATTCTGTTTGGCAATCTGCTCCCTCCCGGCCTGCTTGTAATCAAATGTGCATTTGTGTGAATCGGCATAGCGGTGCATTGAACAGAAGGTGCCTCCGCAGCGGCACTTGAATCCTGTCAACCCAACCTTCTTCCGGCATGATAAGCAACGGTTACTGGGTGGCTTTGGTGGATCCTCCTCCATTACTTGTTTCCCATCTGCGACTGAACCAGACCCTCCATCTGTAACTTCTGCCACCAAAGGTGTGGAAGACAATGAAGCAAAAGGTTTCTTCTCCACAACAGTGGCCACTGTCTTGGCCTTAACAGTGTCCCTATAACATTTTGAGCACATGTTTTCTGTCATCCGGCTGCCAAAGAAGCCACAGTTGTTAACGCACAATATAGGGGCCTCAGGTGTGTGGACTCCAGTCTCCTCTGCCTCCTTTTTCCAGCTCTCTTGTGCCATTGTAAGGAACACCAACTGCACCTTCAATAAAAAAACAACTTAATCATTAATCAATAAACTTCAAGACCATTCGACATGGCCATTGCACCAAATGTATAAGGTAGTTGGAACTAGGTAAAAGTCAGATAGCCATCAACCCATCAGCAAGAATTTTCTCACAAGTGTGGAGTATAACTTTATTACATGATATAATTGAGTAGATCATGCATGACAAGACAACATCCCAACCTACAGAACAAATTTAGTTGGTTGTACCTGCCAATAAGGTTCAAGGTCACAAAGAATAGTGCTAATAAAACTCCATTGATCTGACCACCCAAGGGCAATAACAATTGGGAGGAACTGCCCTGTCTGTGACAATAACTCATCCCCACATACAACACGAATTTAGTAATCCATTCCTATCATTGAGATGAAATGTCACAGGTACTCACTGAGTATTACCAAATAAGTGGCATATTGATGGACAGAGGAACCGCCTTAGCAGTTAGCACATAAGTTTGATCAGACCTTGACAATTGACACAGACTAATTCATAACCATTTACCTGATTGGGCTACTCCCATTCTCAAAAGGTATTCCCTGGTGATATATTAACAGAAAAAATATGTATATATATGGATAGAATCTAGAGTGGACTACTTCACTTTTCAATATGTATTACCTGGTGATAAAAATATTGCTTAGCATGCACATATGTGGGAGAGAAACTAAAAATGTGCCTATCTGCAATAAGTTGTGTGTGAGACCAGCCCAGCAAAACAGAGAGGGTGCCATGATGAGCTAAACCAATGCAAGCAAATGAAGCGATGATATATTAAGCTGGTACAATGTATTGTCGTTTCCATACACATGAAAAAACCTTGTACAATCACCGATTTCCATATTCGTCGACGGCAAGCAACACCGCACCATTGTGAATTCCCATCCTTAGATTACAAAAATTCGATGCAATTGCCTTCATGATCATTGCAATCTCTGCCGAGTAAACCGCAAGAAACCTCAACAAGACAACAATATCCTGTCCACA
The DNA here is from genome assembly GCA_009805545.1 of Oryza longistaminata. Classification (NCBI taxonomy): domain Eukaryota; kingdom Viridiplantae; phylum Streptophyta; class Magnoliopsida; order Poales; family Poaceae; genus Oryza; species Oryza longistaminata. The sequence continues at coordinate 35,605,631 of CM020180.1, forward strand.
GAAGTGAACACCACAAGAAAGCTATCCTACCAGCTAAACGCGCTTTGTATGTTGGTCAACAAATCTCAGCTACGCCACATGGATTAAGCTACGTCCGGCGTGTAATCAAGGCCAGCAACAAACAATTACCCCATCCGGAAACTAATCTCTCTGGGTAAATTTACCCCCATGTTTTCATACCCAAAAAGTCAAAGGCAATTCATCCATCATCATAGCAGGCACACCAAATTGAGACATACTAATCCGTGCCTAACCATCAACCACGCCAATCTACTCATCGAACCGATCAATCAAATCCTAGATCAACCGCAACCAAGACTAAAACATCTTAGAATTCAACAAACCAACCATACCAGCAAGCAAAATTACATGCCACCACCAACAGCAAACAATCTCGGATCGAGCCTTACCGCGAGGAGGACGAGGGGTTCGCCGGAGAGGCCCGATCGATCGGATCTGCGGGGGGCAGCCTACGCGGATTCTCCTCTCCTCTCCTTCCCCACCTGTTCTTCCAGGAGAGAACGGAGTTTTTTCCCTTTCTGCTTTTCGCGTCGCCTTCTCTTTTTTTTTTTTTTCCTTCCTTTTTTTTTCTTCTTCGGGCGAGCTGCGTGGCGTCGGGGTTTGTATATAAAGGCCACCCATTTCCGCATTCGGACACGGCTTTTTCAACTTTTCGCTTCGATTTTTTAAAAGTGGGGATGATTAAATTTGATTACTACCTTCGTCCCAAAATAATTGTAATTCTATATTATTTAGCATATATTAAGGTTTGAGAAGAAAGACTATGGTGCCATTTATTAAATGGTGTTTATGTGAGAGTGGGAAGATGGTTGAGGGTATAATAGGGAGAAATTTAAATGAGAGATGATTGATGGGACAATTAGTACTCTAGAATTACAATTATTTTGGGACAAAGTTTGAATCATAGAAATACAATTATTTTGAGACGGAGGTAGTATGTGATTAGGGGGTGGTTGGGCTGGGCTAAAAAGATTAATTATAATTAAATTAAACTAAGTGGAATGGTAGTGTAATCTGGTGGGGATTAGGAGCCGGATGCTTCTAGACGCGAAGATTCAACATGAGGGCGATTGTTGTGGGGCCCATTTGAAATCACTTTGTGGGGCCCAGCTGAAGCTGGATGATTGAGTGTTTAATGTATACAGGTGGGGCTCGTCGCCTGAACACGGCTGGTTAAATTCGGATTTAGTTGAAAGTTTTAGTTGTTGTAGCAAGTGGAGCTACATTAAGGTCCAATGTGATTTAGTCAAAAAAAAAACATTAAGGTCCAATTTGTTGGTTAAGCATTGCACAGCTCATGCTAGCGCAGATGATATTAATGTACAATTCGATGTGCTTAGAGGTAATCCCATTGAATTGTTGTCGCAGTCAGTGGCGGAGCCAGAATTTATATAGTTATGTCTTTATATTCTAGTTTTGAAAGTTCTAAAATAAAATTTTAATGAATAGTATTTAGGATCAAGAGTAGGGCGGCAGCACTAGCTGCCCTACTCCTGTCTCCATCCCTGGTCACAGCAGCTACGGCAATTGAAAGCCATTGCAGCTTGCAATAATTTCAAGTTGCTGTTGTGACAGCCATTGTAGCCGATCAATTGTTGCTTTATGTATGTAGTTGCATGTAGCTTCATGTATATTCCTTAAGTGCTTTAGATTTGTTCTAAATTGGCAGCCACGCTTATCATGGTCTTGTTAATTACCTTGTTCTCCGGTAACATTGGGAGCGCTATAGACGTGCTCATCATCTTTCACCCTGGCAGTTGCCTTCTCTTCTCCATAGCCATCGATTCATCGTGTTGTTTGTGTGCTATAGAGAAGCTACTTCCACCTTTCAAGTCGCACGCCGAAGAAATCACAAGTTCACAACAGGCTCAACATGGCGGCAACCGTGCTTGAGTCGGTGGCCATCTCGTCGTTTGAGGTACTTTCATAATAGCAATTGGGAATGAGATGCCTGATGCATTGACGTCAACAAAAAGTCTATGAAACAAAATGTTTTTTCATTTTCAAAGCGCAAACTTCACCAAACTCCACGTATTGGCGAAGAAAACCTTAATTATTGTGATTTGTGTTTAAGGAATCTTATGTTTGGAGAAACCTCATATTTTTATGTAGGGTAAAATACGCATATACTCCGCATGTATTACAAATGTTTTAACAATTATTATAGATGAACATATTTATTAAATTAACGATATAACCTTGCAGCTAGGGTTTTATGGAATATTTTGCCAAGAAACTCACGAAACAAATTGTAGAACATAGGTTTTACGTTATTGATGTCTATATGGTTTTGTGAATTTTACTGTTTAAAAAAAATCAAAGGACTATGGAATGTAAGTATGTAACCTTGTTGATTAAAAAGGAAGAAAAGAAAAAAAAAGATATAACCTAAGGTCAACTACGGGCCCACTAAGTTGGGCCGCGTCACGTCAGCGGCCCGCATTGGGGCGGTGAGTGGGCCGCGGAGAAACGGCGGCGTACGTCTTGGAGATGACCGCGGCGGCCGGCGGCGAAGGGGGACGGCGGAGCTGAGCCGATCGCGAAGGCTGGGGCAGCATACATAACCCAACCTCACGGCGTAATTTTGATCGATATTACTCCAATTTGCTTGTTATTTGCTATAGTCGCCGTTCCATCACGCCTAGTGATCAAAAGAATCAAAATCTTATGTCGGATCGATTAGATCTCTTGGTTGCAATTGCTACTACAAGCTGCACAGTTACCTATAAATCTTGCATCTCAGGGGAAACTAAATTAACAGCGAACAGTCCACTGTCGTCGAGGAACTTTGAGCAATTGAGCATCGCTGCCAAAGCGTATGCTGCCAAGGAGCGCGGAGTGTGCTAAAGCGAGTAATTCATTCAGCGTGATTGCATTATTTATAGCTGGCTGCAAACGCTTTCACCAAACAAGGACTAGTTGTCAAGAGATTCAATTGAGATATTGGGATTGGTAGTGTTAGATTATATCACTTGAGATAATGATGTAACCGTGTGCACCGGATGGTTAGTTTGATTAGATAGAAAGATAGCATCAATATCCCTTGTAATTAGGAGATCAAACTAACCTATCCAGGTACGCACATATATATGTGTAATGCGCGATTCAGCGCTATTATCAATTAACACGTAACGCGTCCTCCGCGACGCTTCCATCTATCGCCTCTGAATTCTTTCATGGTATCAGAGCCTACCATGGCAAGTTCATCGTCGAGCGCCGTCTCCGCCAACCCACTCTTCGGCATCCAAGTCTCGGAGAAGCTGGGAAAATCGAACCATGCGCTGTGGTCGGTGCAGGTTCTCGCCGCAATCAGAGGAGCGCGGCTTGATGGCTACATCACCGGCAAGACCGGTGCGCCGCCGCCGGAGATCGAGAAGACCGTCGACGAGAAGACACGGATGGTGGAGAACCCTGCCTATGAGGCATGGTTTGCTGCTGATCAACAAGTTCTGGGCTTCATCCTCTCCACCTTGTCGAGGGAGATCCTCGTTCAGGTGGCGTCAGCTTCAACAGCCGCACAAGCCTGGGCGCAGATCAAAGGAATGTTCACCGCGCAAACAAAGGCGCGGTCCCTCAACGTCAGGTTAACTCTCACCAACATGCAGAAAGGTAACATGAGTGTTTCTGAATATTTTGGCAAAATGAAAGCACTTGGTGATGAGATTGCTGCCACGGGCAAACCTATGGATGAAGAAGATTTAGTTGCTTATGTTTTAAATGGATTAGATGATGATTTTGAACCCATTGTATCTGCTATTGTGGCAAAGAACGAATCTGTCACAATGGCGGAAGTATATTCTCAATTGCTTAACTTTGAGACCAGATGGGCTCTTCGGCATTCAGCATCTGCAAACGCAGCTGGACGGGGTGGCCGCGGTGGCGGTGCTCCGCGCGGAGGTCGTGGCCGTGGAGGCGGTCAGGCTGTCCGTGGTCGTGGAAACCAAACCATGGGTGGACGCGGCCGTGGCAATGGTGGTGGAAACCAAGGGCGCAATGCAGCCGACCGCCCCATCTGTCAAGTATGCCTCAAGCGAGGGCATGTAGCGGCTGAATGCTGGCACATGTATGATGATACTTACGTGCCAGATGAAAGGAGTGTTGCATCAGCTGCTGCTTACGGTATCGATACAAATTGGTACCTTGACACGGGAGCCACCGATCATATTACAAGTGAGCTCGACAAGCTAGATGTTCGAGAGAAGTACAAAGGAGGAGACAAGATACACACCGCGAACGGAGCAGGTATGGAAATTAAGCATATTGGTCATTCTATTGTTCATACCCCTACTCGTGATTTACATCTCAAAAATATACTTCATGTTCCTCAAGCTAAAAAGAATCTTATATCTGTTCATCGCTTAGCTATGGATAATTTTGCTTTTCTTGAGATTTATTCCAAATATTTTCTTATAAAGGACCGAGCCACGAGGAACACGATTCTTAGAGGGAAGTGTTGCAGACGTCTCTACTCACTTCCTACATCTCCAAACAAGCAAGTCCATGCCGTTGCTCCATCCTTCTCAAGGTGGCACAGTCGTCTGGGTCATCCTGCTGTTCCCATTGTCAACAAAGTTCTTAGCAAAAATAATTTACCTTGTTCTTCAGTAGCAAATAAAGACTCAATTTGTGATGCCTGTCAACAAGGCAAGAGTCATCAACTTCCTTATTCTAAGTCATCAAGTGTGTCGAGTTATCCTCTAGAACTTATTTTTTCAGATGTATGGGGTCCTGCTCCTGTCTCTGTTGGGGGCAAGAAATTTTATGTGAGCTTTATTGATGATTATAGCAAGTTTACTTGGGTATACCTTCTTAAACGAAAATCTGAAGTATTTGAAAATTTTCAAGATTTTCAAAATCTTGTTGAAAGATTCTTTGGTCGCAAAATCCTTGCAGTACAAACCGATTGGGGAGGAGAGTACCAAAAACTAAACTCCTTTGATAAGATTGGTATATCCCATCATGTATCTTGTCCCTATGCTCACCAACAAAATGGATCAGCCGAGCGCAAATATAGGCATCTAGTTGAGGTTGCTCTCACTCTTCTAGCCCATGCATCTATGCCGTTAAAATTTTGGGATGAAGCTATTCTCTCTGCAGCCTATCTTATAAATCGCACACCGAGTAAAGTTATCTCCTTCCAAACCCCTCTAGAACGTTTGTTCAAGGAACAACCCAACTATTCTGCTCTTAGGGTGTTTGGATGTGCCGTGTGGCCTAATCTTCGTCCCTATAATTCACATAAACTTCAATTCCGTTCCAAGAGATGTGTTTTTCTAGGATATAGTAATCTCCACAAAGGATTTAAATGCCTAGAACCATCATCTGGACGGGTTTATATATCTAGAGATGTCACATTTGATGAGACTATTTTTCCCTTCTCAGAGTTGCATCCCAATGCTGGTGCTAGGCTACGAGCAGAAATCAATCTTGTGCCCTCTTCTCTGTTTGCACCATTTTCTTCCCCGGGGGATGAACAACCTGACCATATGCTTAATTCTCCTACTGTTGCTAATGAAATCTCTGAAGAAAATGCAGAAAATGACAGGGAAACAGAGGATGCAACAGGTGGCGACATGGATGGGCATGGTGCAGAAAATCTGGGCGAAAATGCACCAGACCCGAGCGAGCACGAATCGTCGTCGGCGCCTGGTTCGCCACGGGCGTCACGCTCGACACATGATCCTGCCGGCGCCGGCTCATCACCAACAATCAGCTCCGGCAACTTTCGTGGCCGCGGCCGTGGTGCTCCTGTCCCTGCTGGAGGAGGACGGGGCAGCAGCAGCAATCCTCAACGGGGTGGCAATGATCGCCCCATCTTCAGGTGAACCGCAGAACCTAGAGGAAGCATTGAACAGCAAGCAATGATATGAGGTTCTTTTGGGCTTGAGGAACATGAAGGATATTTTTAAGATGTAAATCACGAGTGGGGGTATGAATAACAGAATGACCTATGTGCTTAATTTCCATACCTGCACCGCTTGCGGTGTGGATCTTGTCTCCTCCTCTGTATATCTCCCGGACATCAAGCTTGTCTAGTTCGTTGGTGATGTGGTCGGTTGCTCCCGTGTCGAGGTACCAATTGGTGTCGATCCCATAGGAAGCAGCAGCGGCAGCACTCCTTTCATCTGGGACGTAATTTTCGTCGTATCTGTGCCAGCATTCTGCCGCCACATGTCCCCTCTTGAGGCAGACCTGACAGATGGGGCGATCATTGCCACCCCGTTGAGGATTGCTGCTGCTGCCCCGTCCTCTTCCAGCAGGGACAGGAGCACCACGGCCGCGGTCTATCAGTGTATACCTTTTCTGCTCATCGTTTAGCTATGGATAATTTTGCTTTTCTTGAAGTTTATTCCAAATATTTTTTGATAAAGGATCGGGCCACGAGGAACACGATTCTTAGAGGGAGATGTCGCCGCCGGCTCTACTCCCTTCCCACTCCACCGGTCAAGCAAGTCCATGCCGCCACTCCTACCTTCTCCAGATGGCACAGTCGTCTAGGTCACCCTGCTGTTCCCATAGTTGCAAGAGTCCTTAGCAAAAATAATTTACCTTGTTCTAGTGCTGCAAATAAAGACTCTATTTGTGATGCCTGTATGAAAGGCAAGAGCCACCAGCTTCCCTATCCTAAGTCTTCAAGTGTATCGAGTCGTCCTTTAGAACTCATTTTCTCTGATGTTTGGGGCCCTGCTCCCGTTTCTGTTGGTGGAAAGAAATTTTATGTCAGTTTTATTGATGATTATAGTAAATTTACTTGGGTATACCTGCTTAAACACAAGTCTGAAGTGTTCCAAAAATTTCAAGAGTTTCAAAACCTTGTTGAGCGATTTTTTGGTCACAAAATTCTCTCAGTTCAAACTGATTGGGGAGGAGAATACCAAAAACTCAACTCCTTCTTCGCAAAGATTGGCATATCCCACCATGTATCGTGTCCTTATGCTCACCAACAAAACGGCTCGGCTGAACGCAAACATAGACATCTTGTTGAGGTTTCTCTTGCCTTATTAGCTCATGCATCAATGCCTCTAAAATTCTGGGATGAAGCTGTTCTTGCAGCCACATATCTTATTAATCGTGTTCCTAGCAAGGTTATCCAATTTACAACTCCTTTAGAACAATTGTTCAAGGAAAAACCAAATTATTCTGCTCTACGGGTCTTTGGCTGTGCTGTTTGGCCTAACTTGCGTCCATATAATACACACAAGTTAGAGTTTCGCTCAAAGAGGTGTGTTTTCCTAGGTTATAGCAACCTACACAAGGGTTTCAAATGTCTTGAACCCTCATCCGGGCGTGTTTATATATCTAGAGATGTCATCTTTGATGAGGATGTTTTTCCTTTTTCTGAATTACAATCTAATGCCGGTGCACGCCTGCGAGCTGAAATATCTCTTCTGCCACCCTCTTTGATTCCGCATATCTCTTCACCAGGGGGAGAACAGAATAACCATAATGTGCTTAATTATCCTAATGTGCTTAATTATCCTCCTGAGTTTTCTGAAAATTTTGGTGAAGAAAATGCAGAAAATAACAGCCAAAGCAGCGTCCAGGAGGAGCAGCCCTCTTCCGCACCTGCAGACCCGGAGCATGGCGACGGCGATCCTGAGGCGACGCCTTCTCCGGTCTCTGTGCAGTCGTCAGCGCAGCATGACAGCAGGAGCAGCAGACGCACTGATACGGCTGCGTCGCCAATTCAGGAGGAGCACGTGGCTGACTCCAATGATGGTGCGCCTAATGACGGCACGTCAGGCCACATGCAGGACAACGTTGCATCACCAACTGATCAAGCTACGGCAGAAGCTGGTGGCCATGCACAAAGTAACGGGTACAATTTGGAGAACACATCGCAAGCAAGTACTGCTCCAACTGGACCCCGAACCCGACTCCAAAGTGGGATCAGAAAAGAAAAGGTATACACTGATGGAACTGTTAAATGGCTTAATTTTACATCTTCAGGTGAACCGCAGAACCTAGAGGAAGCATTGAACAGCAAGCAATGGAAGGAGGCCATGGATGAGGAATACACTGCATTAATGAAGAACAAGACTTGGCATCTTGTTCCTCCTGAAAAAGGGAGAAATATCATATATTGCAAGTGGGTGTATAAAATCAAGAGAAAGGCTGATGGCAGTCTTGACAGATACAAAGCACGACTGGTGGCAAAGGGCTTCAAACAAAGGTGTGGGATTGATTATGAGGACATTTTTAGTCCAGTTGTTAAAGCCGCTACTATTAGAACAGTCATTTCTCTTGCTATCTCTAGAGGTTGGAGTCTTAAACAGTTAGATGTTAAAAATGCCTTTCTACATGGAATTTTGGAAAAGGAGGTATATATGAAACAACCACCAGGATATGAAAGAAAATCTACACCCAATTATGTTTGTAAGCTAGATAAGGCTCTCTATGGTCTAAAACAGGCACCTCGAGCATGATATTCTAGGTTAAGTACCAAGCTAAGTGAGATAGGATTTGTTCCCTCTAAGGCTGACACATCATTATTCTTGTATAAGAAGGGACAAGTCACTATATTCCTTCTGATATATGTTGATGATATTATTGTGGCTAGTTCCACACCAGATGCAACCTCAGCACTTTTGCAGGAACTAAGTAGGGATTTTGCTCTAAAGGATCTTGGTGATCTTCACTATTTCTTGGGTATTGAGGTACACAAGATGAAAAATGGTATCCTGCTTAGTCAAGAGAAGTATGCATCGGATCTATTGCGGCGAGTTGGCATGCATGAGTGCAAACCTGTAAGTACTCCTCTGTCAACTTCAGAAAAACTCTCAATAAATGAAGGAACTCTACTTGGACCCCAGGATTCAACTCAGTACAGAAGTGTAGTTGGAGCATTGCAATACTTGACACTAACAAGACCAGACATTTCTTTCTCAATTAACAAGGTATGTCAGTTTTTACATGCTCCTACTACAACTCACTGGGCAGCAGTAAAAAGAATCCTGAGGTATGTAAAATATACAGTTGATGTGGGTCTAAAGATTAGTAGAGCGTCATCCTTGCTTGTAAGTGGTTTTTCAGACGCAGATTGGGCAGGATCTCCAGATGATAGAAGATCTACAGGAGGTTTTGCTATATTCTTAGGGCCTAATCTTGTGTCATGGAATGCCATAAAACAAGCTACAGTATCAAGATCAAGCACTGAAGCTGAATACAAGGCCTTGGCCAATGCAACAGCAGAAATCATGTGGATCCAAACTTTGTTGCAAGAATTGGGAGTAGAATCACCGCGAGCTGCCAAGTTATGGTGTGATAATCTTGGAGCTAAGTATCTTTCTGCTAACCCAATTTTTCATGCACGCACAAAACATATAGAAGTTGATTTTCATTTTGTTAGAGAAAGAGTAGCTAGGAAGCTGCTTGAAATTGCTTATATATCTACAAAGGACCAGGTTGCAGATGGCTTTACAAAAGCCATACCGGTCAGGCAATTAGAGATGTTTAAAAACAATCTTAATCTTGAAAGAGTTAAGATTGAGGAGGAGTGTTAGATAATTCCGTTTGTAACAGATATGCATGGCTGTCAGGTGGTTTGGATAGATAGAAAGATAGGATCCTTATCCCATGTAATTAGGATCTCCAAACCAACCCCTCGCCGTGGCATACAAATATGTAATCACTAGCGCGATTTGGCGCAAGGAAATTAACACGCATCGCGTCCACCGTGACGCTTCCTCCACTCTCGCTTCTGTTTTTTATAAGAAGCACTTGCATAAATCTGCACAACTAAAAGTATGTTCAAATCCCAGACTTATATGTGTGCTTGTATTTACGGACGATTATTTTTTTTGACAGACGACGTACCCGTTGATACCGGGGTGTTTGTGGATTGTGATAATTTTATCAATTTCAATATATTGGCCCGGACTTTGGAGATGCTTATAAGTGTACAATATGCATATGCGTACTTATGATGAGAGTGCTTGCGTATATATGAGAGCCTATGTTTGCAGTGTTTCTATAAAAAAAAAAGGGTTACAGAGAGAATTGGTACTGCATTTAGCACCTACTCTGTATCAACTGCTATCTTGATTATAAAAGCATGGCCATAATGATCCATTCTCTTAAAGTTATATCAACTGGCTGGCAACTTAGTACTACTAATTTTCAGTAAAGTGTTGTTCCTTTCAAGAACGGCAAGGGCGATCAGAGCGTCGTCTTGCCAATCTGCTTGCCCCCATGGGCAGGTTCCAGCTCGATGTCCAAACCCTCATCGCAGAGCTCATCTTCTGTCTAAATGCAATTGCAACGCATGTGTTCTACTGTTCTTGTTTCTTCTTGGTTCAGAATGTACTTAAATTTGTTGGTGTCAGATAACATGCTGGCCCTCTGTTCATCCCACGATGCAGAGTAGGGACTATTCCTATTGTGTTAAAAATATATATATTACATATGTGCTATTCGTTCTCTCTTCATTTTTTCTGTTCTGTGACAGAGTGAAACTTCCTGTGAGCGAGTAAAGCTTGTTGCACAATGGTGAAAATACTAAATTACTTCTCTTTTTAACAAGAGACAAACATCAGATTTCTTTTTAGAAACACATTACAAATGGAGACGCTCACACACATCTGCACACTCATCTCTACGAATAGACCTATCCCTAGGAGCACATTGGAAAGATTAAACCCACATATATTAATATTAATAAAGTTATTACAAACGCATAATTGTCGATAGGTAACTGAGACATTAACTGATCTTGGTAAGACCTTGTTACGGTCCAAATAGTATAATTTTGATTTTTAAGAATAACTTTAAATTTTTTTACTTACTCTCTTAGCAATCATAAAAAAGAACTGAACAACAAATATGACAAAATGAGACCTTTAAAATTAATTCCAAATAGTATAATTAATATAAAGCCGCATGCTAAGCAGGAAAGATCCTCTTGTGAATCTATCTTCTCATTTCTCCGTCGTGTATCATGAACGTGGAACAGGTGCGTCAACCAGCCAGCTTTTGAATGTAACGAAAAAGGATCCTCTGACTTAACTGCTGTGCAGTTGAGTCACTGACATGTGGGCCATAGCAAAGTGCAGTGACTCAACTGCATGTGCAGTTAAGTCAGAGGATCTGCTTCCGAATGTAACATATTCAGGCAGGGCCGCAGGGACCATCCAATTCATCCATGAACATTAAAACAGAGAAGAATCTGCGAAAAATATGGTATTGGTCCTATTGGATAAGCTGTTTGTATTTGAAACCATGAACCATACTGAATAAAACTGATCAGAGCAGGTCAACAGATCCTCTACTTTTTTAAAAGCTCCTTGTTGAAGCATTTTGCATAAATATGCACAACCAGGAGATGTTACTGAAGAAATAAGACAAGTAGTACTGTACTTCACAATACTCTGACAACAACCTTGTTGGTTGCTTTTTTTAGAGACAATGACCGTAATGATCTTTGGTCTAAAATTTATATCACAATTGGCCAGCAACTGTTAGAGAAAATGACCTCAATGATCTTTGGTCTAAAAATTATAGTGTCACTGGTGTCTTGTAGCCTCGTCACCTTCCCATACCTAACACTATCCCTTTTAAAATGGTCTCAACTCTTCTAAAACTAGCAATGTGGTACTCCTAACACTAGGCATGGAGTATTACCGAATTAATATTCACAAGCATGTCTTTTATGAGATGGGGCTTTGTGATTCTCCATATGGGCTCCCATATATAATTCCAACATCCTCTCCATTCCTTGACTTCGTCATGTTTGAATCTCCTCCTTGAAGTTTCTATTTCAGGCCCAAACAATGGAAAAGCAACAGGAATGCAGACCAAGCACGCGATTCTGAACACCACAGCAGTAGTAGTAATAGTAGTGAAACCGAGAGATCCCTGTCGCTGGTATAGTTTGCTGTGCTGCCTTCAACTAAGCAAGGCCACAGAGGCCGAGTCTACTTCCAAACTTTTTTTTCAAAAAACTTTTCTATCACATACACACATAAATTTCTAACTTTTTCGTCACATTATTTTAATTTCAACAAAACTTTCAATTTTAACGTGAACTAAACATAACCAGAGTGATCAGCTGCTGGGCAAAACCGTAAATCGAAACGATTCTGAATTTCTTGTTCACGGGTCGGCTGGAATCATCGTGGTGTCGTATTAATATAGTAGTATTTAACTGCACTGCACTGTATCAGTTTAGTGTGAACTTTACAGAGAGCTATACTAGACTACGATACAGAGAGAATGACAGATTGGCCCGATCGATTTGTTCTCCGGCATGGGCGACCCTACACAAAATGCTTCGTTACAGATAGCCAGGTCGATGTGCCGTCTCCTTTGTTGCTTTTCACCTTTTCTTTTTACTCAGGCTCACCCAGACACAGACAGTCTCACATCACAAGTCAGTATGCATATGCCTCCAATCTCTGCAGTTCCCAGTTGGATAGGAGGATTCCTAGATAATCTCGCAGAGTTCAGTCGCACGGCTACAGAATCGGACATTCAGATCACAGTTGCAAGCAACAGATCACATGAACAAGCTCCAACTAATACAGTTTCAGTTCAACCAGTCCAATGCATACAAGAACAAATCAAGAAAGTTCCAGCTCACCAGCCAGTCTTTAGTGTCTTGCTACCTTCTTCAAGTTCCAACACGTACAAACAGAAAGGGCAATCCAGATCAGCTTGAAGATGTGTGCTTTGTGATGATATTTTCTTTTTTCCTTTTGAAGAATAAGCTTTGTGATGATTTATTAATACCTGAACTCAATTAGGTTCTAAAGCAAGCATTGCAAGTAGAGGCTCTAGAGTAGCATGACATGAAGAAGTAGTAGTATACCTTGAGCATGCAAACTCCAAAAAGGAAGCTGCTTGAGAGAGCAAAGAAGATACCAAACCCTCTTCTTCCCCTATCCCCTTCCCTCCTACGATCCTATCCTATCCTAGCTTCCATTCCCCCCTCTACCTTGCACATCACCATCCTCCCCTCCCCTCCCCTCCCCTTAATGCCACTCCTCGCCTCGCCGCCGCCGCCGCCTCACCGCATTCTAGAGCATTGCTCATGGCGGACCACCACCACCAGCCGCCGCCGACGCCACCACGGCGCCATCGGCGTCCCCATGAGCAGTCCATGGCGGCGGAGGGAGGCGGACACCATGGGACGCAGACGGCGATGGCGTCGGATGACGATCGCCACCATGATCGTGGCGGCTGGATCAGGCCGGGGGAGGAGCACCGGAGCTCCGGCGTGGCGTGGGCGTTTTCTTTTTTCCACTGTAGCAAGATGAACTTGGGTCTTTGGAGTGGATGGGAATGATTAAAATAAACAATGGTCACAACCCACAATGAAGTCACGGTGATTATTTTTTGTAGCATGCACATCCAATTAATACTGATATACTCTATATTTAATTAAAAAAAATACAATGATAAGCAATATATTTTTTCCGCATCATTTGATTTTTTTTAATCCCATAACAAAGCACGGACATTCTGCTAGTTTTATTTAAGATTTATATAGACTAGCTTGATTTAATTCTAGTTATATTGCTTCATCAATCCTGTGTGGACATCCACGGTAAATTTCCTGGCTTCACCGCTACCCTACACATATTGAATCCCAAGATTTGCCATTTTAGCTATGGAAGTCAAGCTTCAAGCCCACACACATCCCCCGCGCGTTGTAGTAAGCCAAATATCATTTAAGTCCCCTTTAAGGTTGTATCTTTTTTGTTAGACGATTTTCTTGGAGTCATGCCAATCATCATGACACTATAGTAATAAGAAAGATAGTAGTAATACAAAATCAAATTAATTGAAAGAATATTGAAGTTATCTAAGGTCTATGGAGAAAAGTACATCATATCCAATCCATGCACATCAAACCAAACCAACTTATCAATATTGTTTCATCAATCCGAAGTCTTATATAGACAAGGCAGGTATGAAACTTTTTGAAAAGGTAAGACAAGACACACCTAAATCCAAACCACAACGAGAAAGCAAATCAGCAATGAGCCTAGAGCAGTACAGTACTAACAAACCATACTGCTGCGGTACTATCAAGCTACTACCTTCGTTTTAAGTTATAAGACTTTTTAACATTGTCCACATTCATATGTGTCTAGACTTATTAACATCTATATGAATATAGATAATGTTAAAAAGTCTTATAACTTAAAACGGAAGAAGTATTAATATTAATGATTCCGATGGTCCATTGAGTTTGGTTTTTAAAACTCCCTTATCTACCGTGACAATATAACTTATTTTTAATTTTTTTTAGATAATGGAATAGAATCCCAGCCTTTGCTCAATGAGTTACAGCCAATTATTACACCAATTCAAACAAATAAAAATGCATGGAAAAAAGTCATAAAAACACAGGCCTAAAAGTCAGAAACACACGCTAAGTACTTAAAAACCAACCCAAGAAAAGATCACAAAATTATTGAATTTTATTTGTGAATCTCCATCCGAAGTTGGCAAAAGATTGTATAACCATTGACTTAAGATTACAACATGCAGCTTTTATTAACTTGATATCTTCTTCACACATTTATAGTTGTATCTAGGATCGGAGCCAGTGTGTTCTCAGAAAAGAACCTGTATATAAGATAATTTATTTTTAAATATTTATATCTAAAGGCCGACCAGTGGTGAAGTTTAAGTTTAAATAATTTTAATAACAATTATTAAAAACCGAGCGCGCGATTACTCTCCCATGCGCGCTCTAACAAAATGAAAAATTCTACAGGATGTTTTTCCTCCGTATGATAAAAGCATATTCCGCTGCTGCCTGCTGGCACGTAAAAGTGGAAAAAGAAAAGAAGAAGAAAGAAAAAGAAAGTTGTCGCCAACTGCAGCGGGGCTCACGTACGCAGGCATCACAGCGACGGTGTCTCCCTAAAAAGTCAGCGGGACTAGCTTGTCACAGTCCACACTCCAACCTCTTGTCCTGCACAGTAAACGCCGTCCTCTCGTGGAATTTTTCCACCCGCTCGGCTCTGCATCCGCTATAGGAGGGTAAACATGCGGTACGAACCCTAACCTATGTAAAAATTTGTGTAAACCCCCGATCAAAAAGTCATGTAAATTCGCTAACCAAATCACACATGCTAGATATATAAGGGGATGTTACACCACCACATAGAATTTCTTATCCAAATAAAAAAATAATAAATTTCGAACTGGGGACTTTGTTTGGTAAATTTAAATTATCCCTTTTTTTTTAATCAAGGTTTACACGAGTTTTCATCAAGATAGGTGAGGGCTTGCGCTATATATTTACCTCGCTATATCACCATCGGCCAGGACAGATGGTTTCTGTATGATAACCGAACAGCATCTCTTTGTGGTGTTTTTACACTCTACTCCTTTTATAACTTGCTTACAATTATGCATACTGTATAATGATAAAATTTTGAGCGAATTATTAGTGTAGATTACCTGCTTGATTATAACGATAAATTAAATAGTATAAGTAATAGTATTAGAAGGTTATTTTTGGAGTGTGGAGTAAATAATCGGTAAACAATTTAAAAAGAACAAGACTATAGAGTATAATCCAGCAGCTCGGTACAGCTCAACTACAACTACTCATCCTAACCTAGGCCCTGTCTGAGTGAGCTTGTCCCAGCTGCAGCTTTTGAAAAAGTTGCTTCTGCTATAAGTTGCCCCAAACAGTCCACAGCTTCTGAGAATCTGTAGTTACATATTCTGAAAAATAAACTAAGAAGCCAAAAGCTGGAGAAGTTGGGTTTTAGAGCTTTTCTAGATTCTCAGAAGCTGGCTACCATACAAATGCTTCTCAGAATCTAAAGCTCCCTCAAACAAGCCCTAAGTGTAGATCCCCTGTTAAAATTTTTAACCCTATCACATCGAATGTTTGGACACATACATGGAGCATTAAATATAAATGAAAAAATATCTAATTACACAGATTGCGTGTAAATTGCGAGACGAATCTTTTAAGCCTAATTGCTCTATAATTTGACAATGTGGTGCTACAGTAAACAATTGCTAATGATGAATTAATTAGACTTAATAAATTCATCTCGCAGTTTACATACGGAATCAGTAATTTTTTTATTATTAGACTATGTTTAATACTTCAAATATGTGTCAGTATATCCGATGCGACATGCAAAAACTTTACACCCATGGATCTAAACACCCATAATGCAGCTTGAGCAGTTCGTGATGGTTACGATTTCTTTTTCATTTAGTTTGACAAGACTAAATATGTTTCAACCAAAATATCGAAAAATTGCACGTGTAGTATCAAATTTTAAAATGGAGTATCACAAAACTACCAATTTAGTATTAATTTTTTCACATAATTATATTGTTTTTAATTTTAACAAAATAATAGTGTGTTATATCAAAACTACAGACTATGTGGTTTTGCAATATTTCGCTTCGAGAAATTTAATAGTCTTGTGAAAGTACATGAAGGTATAAAGATTTTATAGGTAAATCAAGATTCTTTAGTACCTAGGGGTAACAAAATTTACACTATAAAATATAGTACCTCCCAATATCTTCGTAAGGATGGTCAAATTACCCTTTCGCTTACATATATATATCCGTTATAAATTTAGTGCTAAAGTAGTATTTTTTTGGCTAAGGAAAATTGGCCGATCAGAATTTCATTAAGATTGTGAGGGGGTTGTTACACAGATTGATCACGTTCCATGTTAAACTGTCGAGTGGGGGATTATTCTGTGGAATTTACCCTTTCATTTTTTTTCTTCAGCAAAATAAAAGACCAAGCACTTGTACATACATTTTCATTAAACCAAGGGGCGTTTACGCAAAACCTCCCCAATAATAACAAACATAACCTAATCCTCCACGGTTTACCGCTAATCCGGAGCTGAGGGCGGCGCGCGGTGACGCGAGCCGAGCCCAAGCAAAGCAACCAAACCAACAAGGACACGGACACACACACCCACTCCTCCATCTTCCTCTTCCTCTTCTAGAAACACGACGCGCACAGGCAGACAAAGAGGAGAAGAAGAAAAGCGGCAAAAGCCGGAAAAGAATCTCCTAATCGGCGGAAAATAAAAAAGAGAGAGTAGTTCTTGCAATCTTGCTTCGCCTGCAAGGAATCCTCTCCCGGCTCTCCGCCCTGGTAAGAATCCTTCTCTCTCTCTCTCTCTCTCTCCTAGCTGCAATCGATGCTTGATTTTTGGTCTGTTTTTATCCAAGAAGGTCAAGCAGAGCTAGCTGGTCTTGCTGTGTTGTGTTGGATAGATGAGATGAGCGGTTTCTTGATTTCTTGGCCTGGGATGGGGTAGGGGGGCGTTGTGTTCTTGGGGGGAATTGGGAGGGTTTTGGGTCTAATTGGTGTCGCTTTCCTGATCATCTAGTCGTCGTCCGCGGAGAAGACTGACCTGGTATCCGACTATACATTCATCCTGTGGTCTGAGATTGAGACAAGTAACTTGTTGTTTTATTTTTTATTTTTTAATCTGTGTGTTATTCAGAAACGGATTGTTCAATCTGATATCCACGCGATTAATCATCTGTAGACGGTAAGTAGTAATCTGATAGTCATGTGATTAATCATCTGTAGTTGATGAAGATAATATCAATTGAGAAATCCTCTGCTTTAGCAGTTACTAGTACATCTGGTGGATTCAGTCTTTGTGTCCATTTATCGATTAGGATTTAATTCGAGGTACTTCTGCTAAGCTGTTTGCTTGCTTTGCAATGCCCTTATGAAAATTCCAGTACTCCAGTTATGCCGAAAACTTAAAGGAACTTCAGGCATGCAATGCTCGATAGTTTCTCCAGTTCTTGGTGGGCAAATTAAGAAGATGTCTGTACAATAACTTGAGCTAGCTGGCTCAGCCTAACTTAATCATGATGTTTTTCTTTTCTTAAAATAAGAAGGAAGGAAAGTTAGCAATTTTGTTAATTTTGTTTAATTTTTGGGCAAATATGATTTATATTATGGAAGTAGTACTTGGTAGGGCGGCTGCTCAATAGCTGCAGCCATGAAAAGTGGGTTCATGACTTCAATCAGTGGCAATGATTAATGAATACATGCACAGGTCATAGTTCCCTTGAGCTTGCTGTTATGCCTACATCCCTATTGACTAATGCAAGCTTTAGTCTCTTCATATTATACTGGGAAAAAAAAGGCTAATTCCTTAGTTTCTTCATATTATACTGAAAAAAAAGGCTAATTCCTCATCACGGATAGGCCTGTCAAATGTAATTCTATAGGCGAAAGTTCTGCTTAATTTTATTTATATCTATGATTAGTCTTTAAGTTGTCTGAGCCGATCCCTTCCTTGTTTTTTTTTTGTAGGAGGAAGTACAGTGATCAAATTAAGCTTTGGGGGTGGAGTAGACTAATCCTGCTGAACAAAATGCCCAGGAGGAAATAAACGGTTTATTCTGCTACCATGGAAGTTCTTAATACCAATGATCATGGGACTGCAAGAACACGGGATGGTGAAGAGACAGCATCTGTTCCAGTTGAGAATCCTGATTCATCGCATGAAACGGAGAAGAAGTTAACCCACAATTTGACAGAAACCGGGCAGGCTCCTACAGGTCATACTGTACCTTCATCACCGGATACGGTCTCTAAATTGAAACCAGCTCAGGAATCTGATGATTCTTTGAAAGATAAGACAGACCTTCCTACTTCAACAAGTAAGACTGAAGTGAACAATATATCTGAAAATGGTTCGACCAACCAGAGCACTATGCTATCAGATGAAGTGAGAACAAAACAAGACGAGATGAATCATCACGAGAACATTGCTGCCACCACAAACAAAAAGGCAGAAACAGATGTGAGACCTGAAAGTCCATACAAAGGTCTCATTGACACTGCTGCGCCATTTGAGTCAGTTAGAGAGGCTGTCACCAAGTTCGGAGGAATTGTTGATTGGAAAGCATACAGATCTCAGACACTAGAGGTAATACTGATTTGTTTAAAACTGCAAATGGATCAGATCATGGTTAAAGATGCAACTTTGTTGTGTTTCATATTAATTTCCTTGCCATTACAGAAATACACTTCGTTTTTATGAGAAACAATAGAGCACATGTTATACTTCTGCTCACTGCTGTTCAATCAATAACACGGTTAAAAGTTTTCATCATATAGACTGCTGTTGTTAAGGAATTTGCTTTATATGCAGAGGCGCAGGGTCATGCAACTTGAACTTGAAAAGGCTCAACAAGAGATTCCACAATTCAAACAAGATTCAGAAGCTGCTGAGATGGCCAAGTTACAAGTGGCTGAGGAGCTAGGGAGAACTAGGAGACTTGTAGAGGAGCTGAAACACAAACTGGAGAGAGCAGAGATTGATGTGGACCAGGCAAAGCAGGATTCCGAACTTGCGCAGCTGCGGGCACAAGAAATGGAGCAGGGGATTGACGATGAAGCTAGCGTAATAGCCCAAACACAATTGGCAGTTGCTAAAGAGAGACATCAGAAGGCTGTTGATGAACTGAAGTTGGTCAAGGAGGAGATGAGATCAACACACGAAAAGCATACCGTTTTAGCTAGCGAAAGGGACATAGCAGCCAAAAGAGCCGAGGAAGCTGTTTCTGCTGCAAAGGAGACTGAGAAGAGAGTTGAGGAACTCACTTTAGAACTTATCGCAATCAAAGAGTCTCTCGAGTCAGCCCATGCCGCGCATCATGAAGCAGAAGAACACAGGCTCGGGGCGGCTTTGGCAAAAGAGCAGGATTGCCTGGCTTGGGAGAAGGAACTGCAGCAAGCACAGGAGGAGTTGCAGCAACTCAACATGCAACTTGTATCGAAAACTGATGCAAAGTCCAAAATTGATGAAAATACGTGCATGCTACAAATCCTCAGTAAGGAGCTGGCTGCCTATACAGAAAACAAAATGAGTGAAGATGCTGGAGTGATCGAGGAGGATGGTTCTGATGAGGCTAAAGAAATTAGCAGGTCAATCAAGCGAGCCCTTGCTTCAACAAGAAAGGAGCTTGAAGGGGTTAGAGGAAATATTGAAAAGGCAAAAGACGAAACCAATTTAATAAGAGGTATTGCAGAATCAATTAAGTCAGAGGTGGATAAAGAGAAAGCTTCACTTGTTACATTGCAGCAGCGAGAAGGTATGGCATCCATAGCCGTCTCTTCTCTCGAAGCTGAGCTCAATAGGACAAAAGAAGAGATAGAAATGGTGTACATCAAGGAAGCGGAAACCCGTGAAAAAATGGCAGAGCTTCCAAAGATGCTGCAGCAAGCAGCTCAGGAAGCAGAAGACGCCAAGGTGGCAGCTCATTCTGCACAGGAAGAACTTCGAAAGGCGAAAGAAGAAGCCGAGCAAACCAAGGCCGCTGCAGCGACTGCGGAGATCAGGTTACGTGCCGTTCTGAAAGAAATAGAGGCCTCTAAAGCATCCGAGAAGCTTGCCCTTGTGGCGGCTCAAGCATTGCAAGAGAGCGAGGAGACAAGTAGTGTTGAGGATTCCCCTAGAACCATTACACTTCCTATAAGTGAATATCATTCTCTGAGCAAGAGGGTCTACGAAGCCGAAGAGCTTGCGAATGAGAGGGTGGCCGCGGCATTGGCGCAAATAGAGCTAGCAAAAGAGTCTGAAACAAGGACCCTGGAGAGATTGCAACAAGAAACCAAAGAGATGCACAAGAAGAAGGATGCTCTTGAAATCGCACTGCAGAGGGCTGACAGGGCAAAGGAAGGAAAGCTTGGTGCTGAGCAGGAACTGAGGAAATGGAGAGCAGAGCTTGAGCAGCGTCGGAAAGCCGCAAAACATGCTGCTAATCCTTGGACTGCTCCACCTATAAGATCACCTGAACAGAAGGGCTCTTACAAGGAAGACGATGCAGTTCTTACTGAACCAAATTCACCCATGTCAAATAGTAGCACGGATGACTTTGTTGTGGACCAGAAGTTGAGGAAAAAGAAAACATTCTTCCCACAAATGTCCAGCATTTTGTCTAGAAAGGCACAGACGTAAACCTATAAGATTAGTCCTGTACAGGCATATCTTACTGTACATTGTACACTGCAAAAATGTAAATGGTGTGTTTGAGTATATAAGTTTATTTTCCACAACCCTGTCACTTGGTGTGGATACGTGAGGGCATACTTTTGTATGATTATTTTGGATATTTTTTATACTATAGTTCCTTCGTTTCCAAAACTCAGAGGCAATATGTATGTCTGTTTCTGATGTTAGTCATGAAAGTAAGAATTTTCTGTAACAAAAATTGTCAATTATGAAAACAGATTGAAGCTTGAATATGTGATTCAAGTCATTCAACCTATAGGGCACGACAATACCAGAGCAGCAGAATGCCTCTTTATGTATTGTCCAAGTCAAAGCAAGCTTCGGATCTTCAAGTTTGATTATGTTTGCTCAACTTTGATTGTGGTTCTTCATTGTACAGACATTTTAGAGATCTTTTGAATTTTACTTGTCCAGGTGAGCTCTCTGTCAGCAGAAGAAACACCGCTGTAGAAAGGAACACAGTTGTGCACAGAACTAGTACAGACAAATAGGATCTTGGATAAAGAACCAAGATCATCCAGATTCAAGAATTGTTTCCTGCAATTCTGCAACATTTCTATCCATTTTAGAAGAAACACAGCATGACTGGAAGTCTTCTGTAAAGAATGAACCAAGATGTGTCCATATTTTTGGGAAAGTCAGTCAAGACGAATCTGCTACCCTACCAAAATGGTGTTTATCAGACAAGCATCAGTACACTTTCTGTGGTACCATTCTTATCTGCGACACACAGCATAATACTAATGACACCAAAGTGCAAAAGGGAACACAATAATATGATGCAGACTAGGCAGATCAAGGTAAAAGGCACAGCATCGGGTCAGAGGCATATCTGCAAAGTTAATCCATCACAATAGGAGAGAAGAACAAAAGGAACATTCTTGGTTATATCCTTTGCCTGGAACAGCAGGACATGAGTTATCCCAGTAAAAAAAAGCAAACACATAATAACAGGACAAAATTGGCCTAGTCCAATATATTTGAATATTTACATTAGAGTAAACTGTTAGGAGACTATTATATCAAGCACATGTCATTCAGAAAAGTTCAGACGATCTGCATTAGCACAATTTTCAGGAACTCTGTGATTATTATTCAGAAAAGAATGAAGTAATTGTTATGGACAGGCAAATGTGTATATCTGAAACTGGATAAAGAAAAATTGCCACAAAATAAAACCAATCTGCTGCACTATAAACTTTTTTACCCAGTTACCTTTCTGGATAGTCAGGAAAGAATTTGCATACTTGAGCATGTGTGTGTGTTAATCTTAACTATAACAGGCTGGAAACCAATATTTGCAATGCGTGAACTGTTTTGTCAAGCACAATACCAAAGGAAACAAATCTACTATGAAGTAAATACACTCTCATAATAACACACATAACTTTGTATAGCACTGATAATGAAGAGATGGATCATGGATATGTATCCTTGTCGTTTCATTTTCCCATTCCTAAGGATAGTATCAACCTTTGCTGACTTTCTGTATAGTGGCTAGGACTCGTTGCATACCATACTTCTTCACGATTACCCATATTTGCTTCCATCTAGTTTAACTGATTTTTTTTTAAAAAAAATGCACATAAATAACTTTGTTTTTTTTTTTAAAAAAATACAGATAAAAAAAAAACTATGCATAGTATGGGTATCTGGTTGATATATATGAGAATTGAATTGATTCCCAAAATAAAATCATGTAACTGAACTATGGTAAACTAGTGTGTCAAAGCCTCTGAGCAAATGAACTGTCATTCTATCTTCAGAATTAACATGTTTGGTCTCAGCTCTATTAAGACTAGAAGAGAATCTACCATAAATAAAATATCACCAGAAAGGAAATATTCTTTTGGTATGCTATTTCAGCGAAATCGTACCAGTTTTTGTTGCATTATACAACCTTTGTAATTAAATTATGGACAATGGACAATAATTTGGACAAGTCAAGCAATAAATTAGTGTCCTGGGAGTTCTAAAACCCTATTTCTATATGCAAAAAAACATATTAGAACTCAACATATGATATAATGCAAGGTTTTGGTGGTTGAGGTCATTGGTTAATATCCTCATTCTCATTGAAATAAGAAAAAACAGTTAAAACTGAAGACCAAAACTTTTCACTTTAAGACTACTGAATTATAAAACCAGGATTGAGTCCCATAGCAGATAAAAACGAGATGGTGTGAGTTAATCACCTCGGAAGGTAAGATATACAGAATGCTCAAGTTGATAACATGTGCTGCTTTATGCAAGCATAAGAATCAAATGACTCAAAACTGCCAGGTGACTTCACTCCAGGTCAGGAAAATATGATAACATTATCCTTCAGATGATTCAGGTGAACAAAGGGATCCAATAATATGCAATGAACACATGTACATTTGAAGGAGTTTCTCAAGATAGACAGGATATGGATAACCAGAAGCAAAGCATTTTTCTCTCTTGATACATGGACTAAACCAGTATAAAAGGAGCCATTGCAACCCTCAATCAACACTCCATGGTGCTACCAAGTATAACTCTAAAAATACCAGCTATGAGATGCAGAGCAATTATCAGTTCCCCTCCTCCTATGACACTTGAAGAATTCAAGAAGTGGTTCATGAAGTTCGACACCAACAATGATGGTCGGATAAGTGGAGCGGAGCTCCGTGAGGCCATCCGCAGCAAAGGTTTTGGGTTTAGCGCCTGGTGGAAGAGTATTGTGGCTCTTCATCAGGCTGATAAGGATAGAAATGGCTACATAGATGAATTCGAGATTGAGAATCTTGTTACCTTTGCCCAGAAAGTGCTGGGCATCAAAATTACTACCTGGTAATTTCATAGACTCATTATGTACTACTGACATACAGAGTTACTACTTTCATATTGTAGCTTCAACTTGGCAGGCAGCAGCATTTGGATAATGTGCAAAAAGCAGTAAAAGGTGTACTTGCAGTTACCAGTGTTTCTGTGCTGGCAGTTCATTTTGATAATTATAATGAACAGAAGTTGAAACTAAATCCCTTCATGTTTTTTGGTCAGTATTTTTTTATTGCCTATTGGTGACAGCTGCTCTTTTCTTTTCCATTTGAGCATGCCCATTCTGCAGAGAAGTTTGATTGCATTTTGTTGTTCACCACATTTAGGCTATATATAGGGACATTGGAAAAAAAAAATCTTCCTGTTCAATTTCCTGGATTTATTTTAAGAACATATGCAGGAGAACTGCATGCTGTTCATTAATTAAGGAGGTAAATGTCAAAATGATCAGTGCAGACTTCAGAATTATATTAGAATTCAATAGTAATAGTTAAAGTACAAAAAGGAAGGCAAAACTTCCCAAAAAAAGGAATGGATACGTGTTAGAAACTTTTGAATACAGTGATACAGCTATAACATTGTGGTATGAATACAATAAGTATGTTAGCTATGAGCCTCATGGCTATACACAGGGCAAAGAACTGGATGTACAATTCCATTTAAAAAGGGGAAAGACGGAAAGAAATGGACATATTAAAAGAATCAAACCGGGGGAAGGGGGAAGCAGTCTTATGGTCACTTACCATATGGCATGACCTGTAAAATTAAGCTTGAACTAAAAGGGATTCATGACTGGTATTTGCCGAATGAAGCAAGTCTGAGCTCATGTGGGGTCTAATCAATGGCATGAACCAGCACACCTTTAGGCCACTGGTTCATTTTAGGGACGTCTTGTTGTTTCTTCAAATAAACTGCCTGCACCTCCTGCAGAATAAGTCTGGTGCTTCAAATAAATGACACCATATATCTTTATCATCCGTACCAATGACCATTTAATAGAAGTTAGTGGTGAAAAATCTTGAATCTGAATACCAATGATTGGTGAATGGCAATAGATCAACATGCAGAGTCTGGTTCATTTGCTAGAGGTGTTGTTAGTGTCTTAGTGATATTAGCATGTATTCACTGAAGTATCGAACACCGTTGAAGGCTACTTGAGAACAGGTTGGACTGTCGGTTGAGAATCTGGAAATTAAAAATGAAAAAGCATTCAACAATTATTGTCCTAATGCAAAGAGAAAAAAAAAATCTTTAGATGAAGGCATTCATACTTGTCAAATGTTGCTTCCCTTCCATAGCCTCCTTTTTCAATTGGCAGGATGAACATAGAAAAGGGCCACCCCAAGGATCAACCCTTGAATTCCTTGGAATGCTACCATGAACAGAGATGCCCTCACCAGGTTTCATCACCAATTGGCAGACAGCACAATCATGCAGTTTGAACATATTTCCTGTCGGATAATTTATTTTTAATCTGTGAACAAGTTATAAGAGTTTAGTCAACATTTCATGAAATTATATTCATTTACATTCATTGGAAAATCTTAAGAGGCAAAAAATTAGGACAAATCTATAGTCAAATTTGGGGAAGACTGATGAACTTGACTACATAAGTTATTTTTTGGGCAAGTGTAAGTGCGTAACAGGAAACCTTTTCACTATCGGAAGTACAACTCATAGGTAGGCATAATGGCAAGTAAAAGTGATATGTCTAAGAAATATGTGCTACATGTATCAAATGAAACCAAACCTTTGAGCAAGCATAGCAGAGCCCTCCTCATATATTTCCTCCACGACATCAGGTTCTAGACATCCTCTGTCCATCTGATCTTCAGTCAATTCATCAGATGGCCTCCGACGGAACAAAGCTTTGATGCCTCCTTTCCCATGCTTCTTTAATGGAGGGCTCAACTTTTCTGGAGGTAATATGTCAACTACGATGCAAGTAGTATCATCTCGTAGTCCCTTTGAACTCACAGATTCCTATATAAGAAGATCATGACCGGTAAGCTTAACTTAAACATGCATTACAAGGAATCCAGAATAATACAACTGAAGTGTAAATATATTTCAATACTTTAACAATTCGACTAGCAGCAGCTTCAGCTGGCAGTCCTCTGGTATAGTTCAGAGCTTCCTGAAAGCACAGTGCATCCCAGACACCATCGCTAGCAATGACAAGCCGTCCTCCAGCATTAGACAACTGCAATAAGTTTTGATGCATAAGTTCCAAATCTATTATGATCAATAGGTACACGGTTTTATGAAATTAGCCTGAGATACTGCAGTTCTTAATTACTGGTATCAGCTATTACATAAGTAACATGGCATAATCTTTTCCACAACTGTGGCTGGCACAGGAATATATAAATCACATACCTTTACTTGCTTCACATGTGGGACAGGAACTATAAACTCTCCAACGTCGATATCACCAATTGACCTTGATAAACACAATCCGCCTGGCCAGCATCTAAGTGGACCAATCTGAAATGTGTGCAGAGGAAAACAAAGTGAATTCAAAACTAACCTTGAATTATCATGTTTTTACTTGCAGAAATACAGCAGAAGATATTGAATGGGAAAACAGAAAAAGAAATAAACTGAATGTCCTAGCAGATGATTGTTCACTTAGTAACTGATAAATGTCATATACAAAAAGAACATACCCCAGCCCCTCCAGCAATATTTATTCTCCCAACATCACCTCCACTTGCTGTTACACGCTCTACCCTGCAATTGTATAACTAGGTTAACAATAAGCCTGAGGATATTATAGACATAGAACAAAGCGTGGTTTTATGACTTACTCCTCCTCATTGGTATCTAGGCGATGATCAGCTGACAAAAAATATACTGAACCTTCAGCAGATTCTAGGATACAGCGGGAATCGCCAACTGATGCTACAGTGACAACCCATCCATCTATTATAACAAAAGTCACAGTGGTCCCTGAGCGCGCCGCTGAAAACATGGTAACAATCAATTTACACCGCAGTGCAAGTGTATAACAACACTGATCATGTATTCATAAATCAGAAAGATATTTGTCCAAAAGGGGGAGAATATGAACAAAGAAAACTAAAAGCCTCTAAATTAAATGCACATCCTCTAAATCGTTATCAGCTTAGTGAAAGAATAATACCTTTTGTTTGGAACTCTTTATCTGTCTTAACAAAACCTGCAACTAGTGCCCTCGGTAATGCAGTTGTCCACTCCTCACTTGTAAGATTTGGGGGAATAGCAGCCAACACATTGTTCAAGAGGTTCTCCCTGGTGTATATGGCAGCCGCAGATCCATTGTGGCCATCGAAGATCTGAAGAGAAGACAGGATAAATAATTCAAGATCAGTGGCCACTTCAGTTGTTATAACACACAAGTTTAAAAATCGAAACAAAATAGTGAGACTCATAGTTCAGCACTATCACACAGTATTGCATTGTGGCCTGAATATTACCATTTACACTGCAATGATTTATTTAAAAATGCCATGTTAAGTTGATAGACAAGTTAGTAGAACCTGAATATATAATGCTAACTGTTGGAGGCCTGAAAGATCTATCATCTATGCACATTAAAACTCCCTTTGAATATTCCTAAACCACTGGTCTTCTGACCACCGAAATAATTGACACAGAGACAGTTAAGGCAAGTAAAATATTAGCTGACATATGTCCCCCATGTGACTTGATGCAAACACACCGCAAAATCAGGCTGACATATCAATCATGCTACTCTATGCAAAAAAGGGGAAAGAAGGAAAGAAATGGACATATTAAAAGAATCAAACCGGGGGAAGGGGGAAGCAGTCTTATGGTCACTTACCATATGGCATGACCTGTAAAATTAAGCTTGAACTAAAAGGGATTCATGACTGGTATTCGCCGAATGAAGCAAGTCTGAGCTCATGTGGGGTCTAATCAATGGCATGAACCAGCACACCTTTAGGCCACTGGTTCATTTTAGGGACGTCTTGTTGTTTCTTCAAATAAACTGCCTGCACCTCCTGCAGAATAAGTCTGGTGCTTCAAATAAATGACACCATATATCTTTATCATCCGTACCAATGACCATTTAATAGAAGTTAGTGGTGAAAAATCTTGAATCTGACTACCAATGATTGGTAAATGGCAATAGATCAACATGCAGAGTCTGGTTCATTTGCTAGAGGTGTTGTTAGTGTCTTAGTGATATTAGCATGTATTCACTGAAGTATCGAACACCGTTGAAGGCTACTTGAGAACAGGTTGGACTGTCGGTTGAGAATCTGGAAATTAAAAATGAAAAAGCATTCAACAATTATTGTCCTAATGCAAAGAGAAAAAAAAAATCTTTAGATGAAGGCATTCATACTTGTCAAATGTTGCTTCCCTTCCATAGCCTCCTTTTTCAATTGGCAGGATGAACATAGAAAAGGGCCACCCCAAGGATCAACCCTTGAATTCCTTGGAATGCTACCATGAACAGAGATGCCCTCACCAGGTTTCATCACCAATTGGCAGACAGCACAATCATGCAGTTTGAACATATTTCCTGTCGGATAATTTATTTTTAATCTGTGAACAAGTTATAAGAGTTTAGTCAACATTTCATGAAATTATATTCATATACATTCGTTGGAAAATCTTAAGAGGCAAAAAATTAGGACAAATCTATAGTCAAATTTGGGGAAGACTGATGAACTTGACTATATAAGTTATTTTTTGGGCAAGTGTAAGTGCGTAACTATTTCAAGTAAGGGGAAGAGGAAACCTTTTCACTATCGGAAGTAAAACTCATAGGTAGGCATAATGGCAAGTAAAAGTGATATGTCTAAGAAATATGCGCTTCATGTATCAAATGAAATCAAACCTTTGAGCAAGCATAGCAGAGCCCTCCTCATATATTTCCTCCACGACATCAGGTTCTAGACATCCTCTGTCCATCTGATCTTCAGTCAATTCATCAGATGGCCTCCGACGGAACAAAGCTTTGATGCCTCCTTTCCCATGCTTCTTTAATGGAGGGCTCAACTTTTCTGGAGGTAATATGTCAACTACGATGCAAGTAGTATCATCTCGTAGTCCCTTTGAACTCACAGATTCCTATATAAGAAGATCATGACCGGTAAGCTTAACTTAAACATGCATTACAAGGAATCCAGAATAATACAACTGAAGTGTAAATAGATTTCAATTTAATTTCGTTATTATTTTTTTTGACATGAATTTCATTATTTATTTTGAAATAATACCAACCAAATCCATTTCTTCCGAACACAATGATTGCAACAAAATTTGTCAAATTGTCACCATCTAAGCTATTACTCCCTCCATCCCCTAATATAAAGAATTTTGACATTTTGCTTGCACTGTTTTACCATTCGTCTTATTTAAAAAAATTTAGATTTATTATTTATTTTTTTGTCTTACTTTATTATCTAAAGTACTTTAAGTACAACTTTTTATTTTTTATATTTGCACAAATTTTTTAATAAGACGAGTAGTCAAACAGTGCAAGCAAAATGTCAAAATCCCTTATATTGTGGGACGGAGGGAGTACATGACATTGTAAAAAGGCGACAATCACAAATCATTTTGTGCTATAAAATACGCACGTTAAAGTACTGTGCACAGGCAAATATTTCTATTTTGCATGCTATGTAAATATATATAGACCACTTTGAGAGGGCAAAGAGGAATACAAACCAAAAAACAATATATAATTAAATAG
This sequence comes from Oryza longistaminata, assembly GCA_009805545.1. NCBI lineage: Eukaryota > Viridiplantae > Streptophyta > Magnoliopsida > Poales > Poaceae > Oryza > Oryza longistaminata. The sequence goes on from CM020180.1 coordinate 35,635,160, forward strand.
ACTAATAAAGTAATATAATCACTGTTTGCACATTCATTGGAATCTATCTGATTATAGTGTTGATTTGCCCATCATCTAGGATCTTGTATAACTTTGGCAGCATTGCAGACTATAGCAAACTGCCGTTTGTGTCTCTCAATCAAATAATGTGTACAAGCATCCAAAATTATACATGTGATGATGTCCCATTGACACCACTGTTATTACTCCTATGTTTAATATTATAAGTCGTTTGACTTTTCTGCTAGTTAAATTTCATTAAATTTAATCAAATTTGTAGAAAAAATGGTAACATCTAAATTATCAAATTAGTTCACTAAATCTAAAATTGAATATATTTTGATAATATGTTTTTTATTAAAAATGCTACTGTATTTTTCTATAAACTTGATTAAATTTAAAGAAGCTTGACTAGGAAAAAAAGTCAAATGACTTATTACACATTGGAACTTGTAATTGCTTAAAGAAGCGAGAAAAAGATACACAAGGAAAAACAAAAAACTAGATTTGAGGCTGATATACAAATTTCCTCCGGAATTGGTACTTCATAGGAAAGCATTCTATAAGAAAAGTTATGAACCAATAGTCCTATATGTTCCAAACAACCTAGTTAGAAAAAGTTTCCAAAGGATCCGAAGCTTCGAAATTCCCGTGAAAATCATTCAATCCTGTAAAGCCTGAGATAGCTTAAAAAATGTTTCCTTTCAATATGTTTTACTAGACTATTTAGGGTTTGTTTGGCAGGATTTCAACTCCTATAAATAACTCCACGAGTGGAGTCAGTAGAGCTACGGAGCGGTCCGAACTCTTGTGCACCACTCTAGTTTATTTTTTCACATCACTCTAACCCATTTCATCTCCTTTTTAGATTGAGTTGAAATTATTTGGTTGAGCTTCAGCTCTAGAAGATAAGGAGCTATGTGCCAAACAGGCAATCGTCGTTTGATCTTTAATATATACATGTGCTTCAAATCGGGTCTTTGGGACAGAGCGTATTAAAACCATTATACTATCTTTTTTGAGAGGGAAAAAGTCCAGTTGCCTCCCTCAACTATAGGGCAAGTCTACATTTCATCCCTCAATCTTAAAGCAAACATACAACCTCCTCCAATTAGGAGGATGGAGAGGCGCGGTGGTGGGCAAGCCGGCGGAGGGAGCTTTTCCAAGCAAGCTTGAGCTCGCCTCGACACGCTATGGAGACAAATAAGGCGCGGTAAAGGTGGGAGAAGAAAGCCAATGTGTCAATTGTGACATGAGACACGCTGTATTTTTTACTTCCTCCATTTCATATTATAAGACTTTCTAGCATTGCCCATATTCATATATATGTTAATAAATTTAGACATATATGTGTGCCTGAATTCATTAATATCTATATGAATGTGGACAATGCTAGAAAGTCTTATAACCTGAAACGGAGGTACTCCCTCTGTTTCACAATGTAAGTCATTCTAGCATTTCCCACATTTATATTGGTGTTAATGAATCTAGACATATATATCTATCTAGATTAATTAACATCAATATGAATATGGAAAATGCTAAAATGACTTATATTGTGAAATGGAGGAAGTAGTACTTTTTTTGGGTTGCTGTAATGTCATGTAGGATAAAAACCGCTATCAAAACTGCTCGGAAAGATAAATTGAACAGGTATTACTAGTTGGAGGCGGCAAAATATCTAGTGTTGCCGTTAAGGTACACACACTATAGTTGAGGGAGATGAAATGGACTTATTCCTCTTGAGAAAGGAAAACTAAAAATGGCCAAGCCCAAAACATATTGGCCCATCATATCTCGTAGATTCTTCTCCAATCTGCGTTCCCCCTGGAACACGTATAATCTGTTACGCTTTCGCGAACCAGAAGCAGTGCAGACGTCGAAATACGTAAACGCCACGCGAAGGCGGAAAACTGATGATCCGCTTTCACAGCTAACACAACACAGTGCAGTGCAGGATGCCCGAGTGGATAACCCGTTAAACCCCCCAATGCCGCTCGCCGCCGCCGCCGCCGCCGTCGCCTCGGCGGTCGTGCCGCCGCGGCCGCCTCCTCCGCCGCCGCGGAGAGCGCGGCCCTTGCGCTCCTTACCGGACTAGTACTAACGAGGCACCTAGCAGCCCTAACGGTGGCCCGCTGCGCTCTCCTCCCCTCCTGCCCAGCTGCGGAGGCGGTGGCGGTGGATGAGGCGCGCAGCGAGCCGCGCCGCGCGGTACCGAGAGCAGTACCCCGGGAGGCGGTGGGCGTCGCCGAGGAGATGCGGTTTCGTCGCCATGCGCCTCCGGAACCCCAGCGGACCACCCTCAAGATGACGATACGGGGCCGTGGAGGAGGGTGGCGAATGGCGTCAGCGAGGATGCGTCGGCGTCGGAGGAGGAGGAGGACGACGACGTGATTGAGGAGGAGGAGGAGGGGAGGGGAGGGGGAGGGAGCGGGTTGGAGGGGGAGTGGATGCGAGCATGGAGGGGTTCGTCAAGTACCTGGTGGACAGCAAGCTCGTCTTCGACACCGTCGAGCGGATCGTAGCCGAGTCCACCGACGTCGCCTGTGAGTTGGATTCCTACTCTCCAAATCCCGCCTTCCCAATGCAATTAGAATCTCCTAATTCAATGTTGTTTCCTTAATCAGCTTAGTCTTCAGTTTCCAATGCAATTGGATCTCCTAGTTTTTCAGGAATTATAGATTTAGAGTATGACATATATGACTTGTTGGTAGGATGGTAAAATGTGTCGTAAGGACATGCTTGGGGGATACAAGTTAGATGATAAGAATTCCATTTTTAGTGCTCACTGGGTATGCTCTTTTTGACAATATGTAATAAGGTTGAAATTAAGGTTGTGATTATCTGATGGAACTTGACGCATGATGTGAAATTGTGATGCGACATGAAAATTGCATGGATTACAATGCTGGAAGTCATTTACTGCCAAATGGTGGAAGATGCACTTTAGCACAATACATGTTTCTGCGGTGCAGCAATCACCCTACAGTTGAATCTCCTTTAGTGGTGCACCGTGAAAGAAATGATTATTTGGGATGTTCACGATATAGAGGGCAGACCATATGTAATGAAGAACGTTGATGGCATTATGCATCATAGTGTACTTGAGCATCTCCGCAAAGATCTCCGCATTGATTTTTGTCAGTGATATCCTTTTCTGACAACTTAATTAGCGTGAGGACCAACCAACCATGTGCCTAGAATGCCAGCCAAATTGAATTGTTCAGCACACGGAAGTATATGCTACATACTTTACATATGGCTCTTTAGGGCATTCAGATACCTCTGTACGGAACTTTTTCAGTCACTGCAACAGAAACTGCAGTTACTTACATATCATTTATTTAATTTTCATTAATATTTACTTCAGGAAAAGTGTATGGAACGCTCAGCTAGAATAACAAAAGATTTGGAGTGTGTTCAGAGAGCAAGGAATTGCAGTTCCAGAGCCAAGTACCGCTGGATCAACATATGCAACTTATCTGACTGAACTTGCTGAGAGCAATGCCCCAGCCTTCCTTTCCCACTATTACAATATTATTTTGCACATACAACTGGAGGGTGGCTATAGGTAACAAGGTAATGCTATTCCAATATTGGATTTAAGCCATTAAGTTTGTGTAATCAACTATTGATATATATTACTCGCATTCCATACCTAACCTGATTAAATATCATTATATGTCTACTAAACTATAAACAAAATATAAACAGCTGATTGAAATGAAATACTGAGTTCAACGCTACTTTCTTATCAGATGAGATGATACATTGTGATTTCATCGTTTCATGTCTCAACATGTTTCCCATTAAATGGATTGGCAGCATGGAGCTTTTTGTATGGAGTTGACAACAAGGTGTAAAGCTGAATATTTAGACTGATACATTTCTATTCTGGGTATCAGATATTCATTGTAGTATTAAAGTTCCTCTGTTATCTGGTGACACAGGACTATTTAAACCATTTCGTTTCTATTTTCCTTTCATGTAGAGCTTGTGCCAAAATTGCTACCAAACCCACAAAATATGGCATTGCCAAAGTTTGGTGATGGATTTGCAAATCAACATTTGCCAGACGTTGACATCCATTGGCTCCAACCAAACAGCCCTATAATAGCAATGAATCTTCTTAAACAAGAATAGAGAGATAGTTGCTTTGTTCTCCCCATCTCTTTTGTGATTTTGATCCACCTGCATGCCCTCTTAACCTTTTTGAGTGAAATACAAGTTCTGTTAGCTTTCATATTCCCCTAAATCCTCTCACACTTGCACCATCATAATAATGATGCTAGATAATTTGTTCAGTATAAAGGCAAGTTTACTTTGTAGTTTGTAATATTACAGCTCTGTAAGTTCTTTGAACTCAAAATTTATTTAATTGCTCTCTGAAGAAGTATTAGTTTGAAATGTAACAGATATCCAAGAAATTTTGGAAGGAAGGGAGCTAGAGTTTTACAAATGGGATTCTGATGTAGAACTTTTGCTAAAAGATACCAGGGAGAAGCTTAACGAACTTAGCAAGGTAAACCGCCTCACGCATGACTTTCTTTTATTTCTTGTAAGCTTGAAACTGGAATTTGCCACAGAAGTTATATGCTTATATAACCTGATTAGTCTATCTGTCATACCGTCCAGCATTGTCTCGGAAGGACAGGAACTTGTGCTGAAAGAAGCTGCAAAATGTTTCCAGCATTTGGGGCGGATTGTCGCTTAATCATCTTATAGTTCCTCATAGATGCAGCAACTGATCAAATCAACCTACATCTATTCCTGAAGACCGGAAAGCTAGAGATATATTAAACTTGAGGCTTAGTGCAGTCATTTTTGTCGAAGACTAACGTCTTAACTATGTTGAAGTCTGATCCAGAAGGATCTTCTGGTGTGAGACTGAAGCTGATCAGCGAGCACTATCCTGGACACGAAAAACACCAGGCCACAACAATACCTCTTTTTGGCGTGCATTGTGGAGCTGCTCGTTGGAGTGAGCTCTTGCTTTCAGCAAACTTCGAACTGTGCAAAGTTGAAGATGCTTGCTGCTGCGATCAGGATGGTTCTGAGCAAGCCATGGATCTCACGCGTTCAATCGCAAGATGCCAGCCTGACACAATTCACTTAGCAGCAGAACACCATGCTAGCCAGCCAGGATCCCCCCATGCCTGCCAAAGCTTCGTCTCCTCTTTGTACCTCACCACATATCCATTTATCCTTGCAATGAATTCGCTTTGCTTGTACCAATCCTAGCTACTACTACTACTACCATCTTACATTATCCTTGCAATCCATATTTTGCTTTTGCCTGTACCACCCCTGGTGGAGTTTCTGCTGGACTGGAAATTGATGTACAAGTACTGTTGTGTATATGGCGTTTAAATGTACGTGCATATATCAATACATCATCATCACGGGGGTGAATGGTATTGATACCCGTGTTGTGGTTGTTGGAACTCAAGTCACGAGTGAGTGAGCCAGGTATATCCATCTAATGTTATCTGTGTATCTGCCAAGATCCAAAATGCTAGCAGTAATGGTTTCTTGCTGCCGATTCAGCTTGTTGCTCCAGAGCTGCAGCTGAGCATTTGTCGCAGGAGGCTCCCCACACAAGAGAGGAGATGAGATGGTCTCTCTCGCTCGATGATTGGTCCCCGCCATGTGGGATTGGCTCTGCTCCCAAAGCAATGGCAATGGCAGCAGAGGCCTGGGGGCTGGGGCCATAGAGAATTATTGAAACGAATGGCTTGTCTGTTTAAATTTGAAGTAGTGGCCTTGAAACGTGTGAGTTTGTCTCTTGATTTGATGAAATTTTTCATAGATTGCTCGAACCTGGGCTAGCTTGGAGGTCTCACCACTCTCTAATAAATTTTGTTATGAGAACACTTTCTTTTATGTCAACGTTACATAGTAATATATAATAAAAATGTAGTTTAAGAAATCGTCTCTGAAGGTCGGTTTTCGTAAGTGATTTTAAACTATAATGCACTACCGCCATTATCATAAACGGATTTTCTTATAATTAGTGTTTATGAAAATAGTTTTTTAATTAATGCAACGAGCAAATTTTTTTAACAAGGAAGAGAAAAAAATAATGTGTCAATAAAATAATACTTCCTTTGTCCCATAATATAAAGGCAGTTTGGTTAGTACCCTACCAATATGTTGGTAGTGCCAAACTCTAGACAAGTTTGCGACTACCAATATTTTGGTAGGGTAGAGTTGTAAATGAGTGTGTTGGATTTATACCAATTGAGAGCCAAATTTTTAAATTATGGTGAAGAATATTCTAGAATTGTGCCAATTGAGTATAGGCATCACCAAACATTTGGATTCTAACTAAATCATCAATTTACTATTTAAATACTAAAAAATTGGTATGACACATTTTGGTATCAAACCAAAACGCCCCAAAGTATTATATGACAGAGGGAGTAGGAGAAAATAACAATGGCGAAGTGTCTACCTGTTCTTGCTTGCTGCTTCTTAAGTGGTTGTCGAACTCAAATACTCTAAAACTCCATACTGCTTTGTGCACGCTTACATTATCCTATACCCTTTTAGTTTCGTTATATATACTAGTTTACAACGAAACGCATCATCGCACTTTCGCTATATGAGTGTATGGGATCTACTTGAGAATTACGCAAAGTCGTGGAGAAAAGCAGCAGCACACACATCGAATGATGTCAAATGATATCAGTGAAATATATCATCTGAATTTTTCATCGTGATCAGCTACTAGGGTAGTAATATTCTTCTTAGCTTTCTGGCATGCACTTTCTGCTAGCTACTCCATGCGACCATGACATTACCACCAGCTTTTTGTTGCCGACCAACTTATTAAGTACTCCCTCCATATTTTAATGTATGACGCCATTGACTTTTTATTTAACGTTTGACCATTCGTCTTATTTAAAAAATTTACCTAATTATATTTATTTTATTATGACTTGATTCGTCATCAAATATTTTTTAAGCATGACATAAATATTTTCATATTTATAAAAAAAATTTGAATATAAACGAGATGGTCAAACGTTGGTCGAAAAGTCAATGGAGGGAGTAGTATATTATATCCATCCAGTTCACACACAATATCCCAATTGACGTGGAATTTATCTGGTTTAATTAACTAGGACGGATGCGTCAGAGTTGAGTTTTCCTTTCCCCTTACGCGTACTACCTACCTCCGTTCCTTTTTTTTTTTAAAGAAAACCTTATTTCTAATTAATTATACATCCGGACAAAGTTAAAAATAAGATTTTTTTCCCTTGAACAATAAAACATGTGGTTGATTATAACGATCTTTTTTTTTTTATCATTGTCGGCTGCTTAGATAACACGACTTCCTCTCACGCCCATACAGGTTTGTAGAGATCAAGAAGGGAAGAGGCGTCATGATATTCATGAACATGAGAAATGATTCCATGATGTTATAATGACATGCACTCCTTGAAGCTGTACGAGTAAATTACCAAAACATCTTTTTTTTAATTATTTTAGAGAAGTGTATTTTTTACCTGGTCTCTTCATCCAACCGGATATATGCAACATTTTTAAATTAGGAACTTAGTCTATTTAATAGGGAACTTAGCCATCAAATAACTCAATTTAAAAATTCGCTCCTATAGAGATTTGATCTTAAGACTTTGGGGTGCTACTAGGTCACTGGAACCACTAGACTACATGCCCTTTAAAAAAAATAAGCTGTAGAGTTACGTTGCGTTGAGCCAAGATGAATAATAGCATTACCCAGTGATATATTAACCCTTTTTCTAACAGATATTAACAATAACAGAAATTTTAGTAGCTAGGACATGGCCACAAGATCACAATGACGAAACTCGCCCAAAGCCAAAGTAGAGGGTGACCTATATTATTTTATTATGAGACGGGTCCACCATGATCAAAATTTGTTGTGGTTTACGGGCTTTCAATTCTAGGCCCAACCAATGTAAATGTTTGCGTATGTCCGACTAGTCTAGGAGTTGGGTACAATTTTATGGAGATGACTACGCGTCGGACGTTCGATCCAAACGCTAACATCGGACGTCTATTTAATCGTGCGATATTCATCCGATAACTGACAGCAATTCAATTTGCACACGCAAAGACTGCTGGTAATACACCTTAGCTGCTACACGCTACTTTTACATGGCATATGCATCTCAATTAAGGCTGAGTTTAGTTCCAAACTTTTTCTTCAAACTTTCAACTTTTTCGTCACATCAAAACTTTCCTACACACACAAACTTCCAACTTTTTCGTTACATCGTTCCAATTTCAACCAAACTTCCAATTTTAAAGTGAACTAACACACCATAAATGATTGAACTCTCACTCCTCCCCATGCAGTATACTAACAACCTTTTTTCAAAACTTTAAATGATTTTTTCTTATAATTTACTTATCCGATAAATAAATTTGATTACGTCATTACATTCGTTGCAATTTAATCTTTATAACAAGATCTCTCTCACATGAGTATATTTTGATATGTGTATGTGTGTGTTTAAAAAAATGTTGTTTCTCTATTTATAAAATATTTTTTCACCCCACTTAATAAAATGTTTCACTGAAGTGCGACATTAAATATATACTGACTGCAACAAAGTTAATCGCTACTCGAAACATTAAGTCCCAACAAGTGAAACATAAAAAAGACTCATACGAAACATATAATTTATTTTCAGAAACACTTAATTTTGTTAAAATATTTATCACACATGAAATGTCGCGTTTGTATTTTTCGTAGAAAAAGAAATACTTACTGGAACATTTTCAACGACATAGTGAAACATTGTGAAATCCATATTGAAACATCAAAATAACACGATGTGCAACATTCAGAAAAAAAAACTCATTATCATATGAGATCTTGTTACGAAGGTTTAATTGAAAAGAATCTAATGATACAATTATATTAAAATCAGATAAATGGTTTAACATAAAAAATCATGGGTCCCATACCCCATACACACTTAGAGGCAGAGGCATGCCCTCTCATTCTGATTGAATTTTAAAGACAAACCACGAAACGTCTCTCTCATTCTGATTGACCTTTCCATGGGTCCCATACCCCATACACACTTAGAGGCAGAGGCATGCCCTCTCATTCTGATTGAATTTTAAAGACAAACCACGAAACGTCTCTCTCATTCTGATTGACCTTTCCATGGGTCCCATACCCCATACACACTTAGAGGCAGAGGCATGCCCTCTCATTCTGATTGAATTTTAAAGACAAACCACGAAACGTCTCTCTCATTCTGATTGACCTTTCCATGGGTCCCATACCCCATACACACTTAGAGGCAGAGGCATGCCCTCTCATTCTGATTGAATTTTAAAGACAAACCACGAAACGTCTCTCTCATTCTGATTGACCTTTCCATGGGTCCCATACCCCATACACACTTAGAGGCAGAGGCATGCATGAAGCACGTTCGATTTTTCTCTTTTGCCCGGACGGCAGATTGGAAGCAATTTTCCAATTTTATTTGTCTCTCACGGTTATATGGGATGTATATTATTATGAAATATATCATGTGAATGTAAGTTAGTTTACGGTGCACACTTCATCACACCAATTAACAAACATTACCAAAATATGGTTAAAAAAATTCTACATGTATTTTCAATACTATTACACCTATGTATAAAATCTTATTTTTAAATTCATTATATTTTCGAGGTAAAAAAAGATAAGATTATATTTACACTCCGTGGACACTACCTAATATTAAATGTTAAAAAGAATAGTAAAAGTTTTACATGTGGTTCCAATAATATTATACCCATGTATACAATTTTAGCTTTGGATTCATTATGTTTTCACCATCAAAGAAGATAATATTTTGACGGATTTAGACTCTTAAATTCTAACAGTAAAATTGCACATATTTCCTCCGTTTCATAAAAACCAATATAGTACTAGATTTAACACCTTATAGTACTATTAATCTGGATATATATCTTTCCAATTTGATAGTACTACGACATGTCATATTCGGTTTTAGATTTGTGTTTTATGAGACCGAGGAAAAGTGAAAAACCATGTTAATTAGGGGTTAGGGCTAGGAAACGTATAATTAAGTAGACCGGCAGCGTACCTGCGCGTGTAGGCTATTTAAACGAGCCAACTCGCTTTGTATATCTTCACTACTCCGTACGGCACTAGCTAGGCTAAGCTACAGCTAATATAACAATCATACTAATTAATTAATTAAGCATGGTGTGGATGTGTGTCGACCGATCGAGCCCTTTCCTGATCATGTCTACACCTTTTTGGAAGAAGCTTCGGGCTTGTTCGAATCGAAGGGTTTACATAGGATTTTTAGGATTCGTGATTTCTTAATTTGGATTTGCTGTTCATGCGTTCGTATTGTAGGAATCACATAAAATGAACTTTTGAGGAATATTGTATCATTCCCATGAAAGCACATGCATGAATTCCAAATGATTCCAAACATTTACTGCAACCTTTTTTCTTTTATTAACATTGGTTGTGAATCCTCCACTTTCTATTCCTGCGTTCTAAATATCCAATACTACAAAATTTCTCTGTTTTCTAATCCTTCATTTTTCATATTTCCTGCGTTTTTTTCTTACTGTGTTTTTTCTACCCCATGTTCGGAAGGAGCCCGGAAAGGTTGTCTATGGATTAGTTCTTGAGTTAGGTGAGACAGACACCAGTATGGCCGATGTTGGCGGCAGTTGTCCCAAGCTGGTAATTAAGCAGAGCTAGCTAGCATACATATAGTGTGTTCTCCACTAGAGAGACCACTACTCAAAGCTTAGGTAGTGCTGGTCAGCACCCAAGATCCACATATATACCGCATGTGATCCATCGGCCTAACGCGAGCCAACTACGCCACGTTCCACGGAAAGGTTCTTCACCCCATGCATCGTACTAACATTCATTCTCTCTAGCTCTCTCAAGAAGAAAATACTTTGTCCATTTCGAGATAGATGTATGATGTGTTTGTGAGTAGAAAAAAGGAAAAAAAGTAGAAATATATGCAAAACGAGATGTTTTATTAGCATATAAGTGTAATCGAGTGTTAATTATTTTAAACATGAATATTATTTTTAAAAATATTTTTTATAGAATTTCTTTTTCCTTAAAAAAACACATCGCTCAGTAGTTTAGGAATCGTGTGCATGGAAAACAAGGGCTCTCTCTCTCCTTTCTATCGTTCAAATGAACGCTTCCTCAAGGATACTAATAGATTTATCCAAAAAAAATACTTTTGAAGTTCTGTTTCTAGTCATTTTTATAGTTATATGACTGGATAAAGGGATTATCTAAGACCAAACTCCAACATAATATGTGTGTGATCCACCCCAAAATTATGTTATTGTGTTCTTTAAATTGAAAAAAGAAGCGAAAAAAACTCCTCTGTTCCAGAGAAAGCTAAACTAAAAGTGGGTCTTTCTGTTAAACTACCAACCAAAATTTATGTTTTTCCACCTCCCCACGCGGAAATGGATCGCTCCTCCACTCTGAACGTGCAGAGATGTAGCCTAGAGGAGAGGGGGGGGGTGAATAGGCTTTCCTGAAATTTTCTCAACAATCGCAGCGGTTGAATTGACAGGGCCTGGAACCTCCAGGTAATGAACACCGGAACTTCCGGGCAGGATGAGTAGCCCGAAACTTCCGGAGTTCTTGAGCCAGGAACTTCCGGGCAGCAGAGATAATTGAAAACTGAGAAGAAAAACATGTCCTAGCAAGGGAAGTTTAGGCATACAGTTGCACAAGATGAATATCACAGGATATCAACAGATTCAAACAAAGAACATGCACAAGAGAGACAAAGACGATTTTTCCCGAAGTTCGGATCACATGAATCCTACTCTCCGTTGAGGTGCTCCAAAGAGCCGGGTCTCGATTAATCCCTTGCCTCACTTATGCAAAGATCCCGGAAGAGGTCCACCGCCTTCAACTCAACACTTTTAGGTCATTTTCTAGAATTGAGTGACCACCAAGATCCAACTCAAAATTCCTTCTAGAAAAGACCACAAGTGCAAGTTGCTCTACCTAGGACAACCTCTGAAAACTCAGCACAAGAATCTTTACTCACTTACCTCGTTTCCTTGTGGAGGTGAGGAAAACCTTCACAAACTTTCTCGGGACATCCACAAGATCTTTGGAAGCTCACGGACGATACCTAACCGTCTAGGAGAAGATCTCCAAGAGTAATAAGCCCAAGTGACAGCCCACAAGGTATCCAAAGTGCTCAAACAAACCTAATCTTCAAGCCATCTCCAAAACACTCCTACACTCTAATCCAATCTCTCAATCTCACATGATAGGCTTTAGATTTGAGTGGAGGAAGCAAAGGGAGCTTGGGAGAGGCTAGAAAACCCTAGAACATGAAAGAACTGAAGTGGAATGGCCAAAGGGTGACCTGGGGACGAAATCCATATATATAACGGCTAGGTGACGTCATCTAGCCGTTACTCACAAGTTTGAACTGGAAATCTGCCAGGAGGTTCCGGGCAAAAGTGCCAGGAACTTCTGGGCAGCACTTAGGAAAATTTTGCCTTTGAAATGGCGCCCGGAAGTTCCGGCCAAAACCTCCGGGTAGCCCTCTCTGTCCCTGGGAGAAAAATCATTTTTCAAAAATGATTCCAAAAATATTTTGACTCATGGATATGACTAAGAGCACTTTGTATACCCTAGAACCACACTTGAAACCCCTCTTAATAGTACGGTTTTTCCTAAACTCAATTTCGAAAGTGAAAAACCTAGTCTAATCACCTTCGGTCCTTTTCGCACTTAGGAACATTCAAATTGGGGGGTCTGCTTGCATTCTTAGCCATCACAACATGCTTTGGGACTAAACTCCTGTGAATAAACTTGATAAACACGTTAGTCCCCTTTAACCACCTTGTCAGTAATCACCAAAACCCACTAGGGGGTTTAAGTGCACCTTCACACCTAGCCCATGCTGAATCTCCCCTCCACGTGCTCCTGCCCCACGCACAAAGGAGAAAAATCTTGCGGGAAAGAGAGATTGGGGTCGGTAGGTGTGGCGTCGCCCTCCCTCCAATGAAGAGAGCGAAGGATGCGGGGATGGGGGTTTTCAAAAAATTAGGATCATGATAGGTTATCTGTTGGAGTCATTTTTTCTTCACCAAAATCTCAAAAATTAAGGATTAGGGATGGAATAAGGACAATGTTGGTGATGCTCTAACTTCCATTATGTCGATCGATCTAATTGGCTGAACAATCAGGTGCTGATATCGACAAGTCTATTTGCGACTTTCAGTTTGTATTTAGAACTTGGTTGAGGACGTATTTTGGAGGACAGGGCTATTTTGGTGATTACGTGCTCTCTGATGGCTTTGACTTTGGGACCCTTATGTAATAGTTTAAGTAGGATGAGTATTATGTTAGGAAACAATAGGCAAATAAACATTAAAGAAAAATAGATCAATCACAGAAGACACGAGATTTATCGTGGAAAACCCTCCCAAAGTAAAAGAGAAAAAACCATTACGTTCATGGAGAGAATTATGTTTGGAACTGGCTTTGTCATCATATCAGTAGGATTATCATGAGTGCTTATCTTGCATACCTTTAGTTTACCTTGTGTGACTACATCGACCATAATGGTACTTGATATCAATGTGCTTTGTCCTCTCATGAAACATCTGATCTTTAGTGAGGTATATGGCACTTTGACTATCACAAAACAGGTTAATGCAAGAATCAACTCCACAAAGCTCAGCAAACAATCCTTTCAGCCAAACCGATTTCTTACATGCTTCAGCGATAGCCATGTATTCTGCTTCAGTGGTAGACTGGGCAACAACAGGTTGCAATGTTGCCTTCCAACTCACAGCAAAACTACCAATAGTAAACACATAACTTATGAGTAATCTTCGCTGATCCAAATCAGCAGCAAAATCTGAATCCACATAGCCAACAAGTCCCTTATCAATCCTGCCAAACTTCAAGCAAGCATTTGCCGTGCCTTGAAGGTACCTGAAAATCCACTGAACAACCTTCCAGTGTTCTTTGCCAGGATTAGCCATGTATCTACTAACCAAAATCATAGCATGAGATAAATCCGGACAAGAGCAAACCATGGAATACATCAAGAACCAACATCACTAGAATATGGAACCCTTGACATGTATTTTACCTTCTCATCAGTACTAGCACATTGTAAAGCTGATAACTTAAAATGAGGTGCAATAGGAGTACTAACAGGCTTTGCATCATGCATGTTAAAACGCTGAAGAACCTTCTTAATATAACTTTGCTGACTAAGAAAAAATTCCATACCTAGAATTTTTTTAGCAGCACCAAGATCCTTCATATCAAACTCACTACTCAACAGTTTCTTCAATGTAGTGATTTATTCCTTGCTCCGGCCCAAGCCTCCGGCGACGAGCCTTCGCTTCGCTCCGGCAGAAGCTGTCGTTTATATATGTGCAAATGAATTAGGATCACAACTCAAAAAATTACATGTAGATTTTATATATTTTCGTTAATCATGGGTGAAGGTTTAGTAATAAAATGCTAATATCTGTTCTTAGGTTAGTGTTCCAAGGTTAGTGTGTTCCAGTTAGTTCTCTTGTTGTCTATTAAATTGTTAATTCACTGTCGTTTTAAACTATGGGGCTATTCAGATTGATGCCATTTTTAACCATACCATTTCTTTTGGCAAAGTTGCAAAAAATTGCCTACATTTAGTTTGTTACCAAACTTTGGTAAATACATAAGAAATCTTGTCAAAAAATTGGTAATATTGCCAACTTACGAAAATTTTGGCATTGCCAAGCTTTATTTTGGCTACAATCTGAACAACCCCCGCAAGTTTGTAATAATTGATTGTAATTTTTTGAAGTAAAGGGTAGAATAAATTTCATTATTAAGAAAATTAGTAGCTTTAATAACTAGGTAAATATCTAACCACCTTGATCACTCTCCTCATTTCCTATTTAAGCATAACCATTTTTTCAATAAAGGGTTAAACTTATTATTTTAACCTAGATGTAATATAAATTTATATGGTTATATTTTTTTAGAAATAATATTAAATAAATATTCAAACTTGGATCAAATAATAAAGCAAATGCACACCAATTAACAAAATTATAGTAAAAATAAACTAATTAAAGTTACACCGTATAGTCTTGCAATTCTAGACATAACATACAGTGTGAAATTTTAGGTAACTAGAAATCTATTATTTTTCAGGAAATTAAAATCTGACAAGTAACTTTGATTAAAAAAATAAAACACATGAGTAGGATATTGCGTGATGTCCTACAAACAAAATGACAGTGAAAATAAACATGAATCATAATGGAAGTAACGTGTGCATGCATGGTACTCGCTTCTCATTTTTTAATGTATGACATCGCTTATTTTCTTAATATAACCATTCATCTAATAAAAAAATGAAATCAATAAATATGAAATCATTTTTTTGAATTTTTTTATTAAAGGTACATTAGAATGGTTTATATTTTTTTCATATTTATATAATTATTAAATAAGATAAATCATAAAACATATATTAAGTATTTTTTTGATAAATCATAAATTTATTTATATTTAATAGAATTACAGACAGAGTTGAAGGGAAATATCATCCCAGCGCATCGCCATAAAAGATAAAACATGCACAACAAAACCATAAAAGATAAAACATGGACAACAAAACCATCCGTTCAGTTACATAAAAAAAAAAATTCCGTTCAGAAGATAATGCCAACAGAAACCTCCTCCAAAATAATCTTAACAGCCACCGTCGAACACTAAAATCCTAGAGGGAGTACTAATTAATTAAGTTCATGATGTTTGACTTTTGATCCATATGATCGATATGATGACGTTGGCCGCTGCTAGCGCTAGTGCACTACAGATCGCCTTCCATGGTGGATCGATCGACCGAGATCGTGGTCCTTTTGTTAGTTCATTAATTTAACTGCTGGATCGTGATCGATCTGTAGTTTGTTACTAATGCGCGCAGCAACTTAACGATGACCACGAAGATAAACAAAACTATAGACGGATCAATCGATCTCCGTTGATAATTAAGCCAACTGATAAAGCTATCTAGACGCCCCTGGGATTCGCTCAAGTTTTTGACTCGATATCGATCATCAGCTCCATGCATTGCTACCTCTTGCAGTTTGGTACGACTCCATAATTAACCTTGCGTGATCACGAAACACGCATGAACAAATTAGCCTATGGATGGTACATGCAGTGGACGGCCATCATCCATTTGGAACTCTAGCCATAATCAGACTCCACGACCATATGATATTTAATTTAACAAATAATTAGAGGAGGAGGATTAAATGCGGAACAACTCACCACCACGTGACCTGCTGCTTGCAAAACGTTATACACTAGCTACTCCTTTGTTTGAACAACTGTATTGGTGAAGGTGAATTAACTTAATTTGAGGCCAAAAACCCACTCTCCTTTTCTGTTTCTAATTTTAAGCTAGGCATCTTGCTTGTATGCGAACTAATTCCTTTTTTTTTTCTTTTTCTTGCCCGCCCTTGTTTGCTGCATAATTATTTCTCATCAAACACATTGATTAACTACTTCCCCCTATATTTTCAATGTATTTATTTAACATAAGTAACAATGTTATTAATTGAGTGAATTGTATTAGTTAGCAGTACACAAACTTATTAGGTGGGTGTATTTTTATACATAAACATGTGTAAAACACTCGTTTGATACACTAAAAGAACATTACATGACTGATCTTACCAAGCTATCGATGCTGGTTAATAATATGTCGTGCACATATGAGGAGGGTATGGGACATGCTATACTAATTTGTATATATTCACTCTTTTGGTCTTGGTTTGTATGAAAAAAATGATTTTGTGCACCAAAATATAACTAATTAAATGCCATATAAAAATAGAGGGATATCCCCTTAATGCCTTGTTTGGTTTAGAGTGGATTGAAGAGATGATTGGAGGGGATTGAGGAGGAATAATTACACATCACAGTATGTGTGAAATAAATCATCTTCAATCCCTTTCTCATAGGATTAACCGAAAAA
Source organism: Oryza longistaminata (assembly GCA_009805545.1). Lineage (NCBI taxonomy): Eukaryota > Viridiplantae > Streptophyta > Magnoliopsida > Poales > Poaceae > Oryza > Oryza longistaminata. The sequence continues at coordinate 35,652,202 of CM020180.1, forward strand.
AGCCGTAAGGGAATTTATAAAAAAAGTTCCTCTGTGTTTGAACATGTAAGTTGGAGTATGTAAATTGCAAATCAACTGGTGGTTCAAGTTGTCCTTGAAGAAAAACAAAACGGATCGGATGTCAGCATTGACGAACATACACACTCCTCCAATCCTTGGTGGCTGGACGGAATATATAGATCGATCGAGCTAGTATATGTTTTTCCAAGTTGGTGATTAACGCTGACTAGCTAGCTAGCCCTAGCCAAATGGACACACGCAGTGGAGTACAGTATTACAACCGTAACCTGTACTACGTACGTACGTGTACCGTACGCATCGTCCTGTCCTATATATCCGTGGCACGTGGCATACGACCGACATGTGCACTGGCTGTCTGTGTACTCGATCCGTACGCGCGTTGACCGACTTGTTGGGTTTGGGTTCGATATATGAGAAAAAAAAAATTGCATGGAATTAACCGATCGAGCTGCAGCGGCCGGCCGACGCTGCTGCCATCGATCTCGTCGCGTCGGTAACTGCTAAACGGCATGCTCCTCACCGTACGTTACGCCAACGTTAGCAATAGAGAAAAAAACGGCCGCCTCCTCCTCTGTCGCATCGCCCGATCACTATCAACAAAAGAGAGTTTGTTTCTTCCCCTTTCCGCGCGCAGCTTCCCAAGCTAATAAACGGTATGTCTTTTGCAAAAAAAATTTATAGGAAAGTTGCTTTTAAAAATCATATCAATCCATTGTTAAGATTTAAAATTGTTAATACTCAATTAATCTTGAGCTAATGGCTTATCTCATTTTATGTATCTTCCTAATCTTCTCAATCTCCTTCCCCTCCAACTCAGCCTTAGGGTAACTTTTCTTCTGCGTGCGCAGCTAAAGCATAATGGCTCATTAGTAAATAATTAATCAAATATTATAGGTTAAAAAAACTTTTAAAATGAATTAATACGGGTTTTAAAACAATTTTTTTCAGATTTTTTATTGAAAAGCATAATGTTTAATGATTTTAAAAACGTGCGTGCAGAAAACGACATAATAGAAATTGGAAAAGATAAGATAGAATAGAAGTTGAAAAAGAAGAGTAAAAACACGCTCTTAACCCAAGTACCAACACCGAAATGATCCCATCTAAAGAAACCACGGAAAAGACCTCGGTTAGAAAATGCTAATAAACGAGGACCTAAGTGCACAAAATTAATTTCCTTTTGAAAGATCACAAAATTTATTTAAGATTTAAGCAAAGAGTACATACGAAGGGAAAAGATATTCCCGGTACATATAGAGTTCCATCGCTTCCGTTTCGTTTAAGCTTATTCTCATTCATACGGTTTACTCCCAATTAAACTGTTGTAAAAGAATCTTTGATAAAATTAAAATACGATAAATATTTTTAAAATTATAAGGAGAAGTAAAAACGAAACAAGATAAGTAGATAAGTTTGAGTAGCACTTACGTCTGCTTTACGTCTTACGTTTTCGCTAGAGCCTTACGTCTTCGATGGTTGTGGCATGAATGGAAATCACCAGATAAGGCGTGGGTCGGCTCCGGAACCCCATGCGATGACATCGATAAACTTCTCTTCGCAGCAGCAACAACCATAACAATTGGAGATGGCGCGAAAGTAAGTTTCTGGGACTCGGCCTGGCTGGGGGGAGGAGACTACGTGATGTTGTGCCGCTTGTCTACACGACCTTGATCTCCAATCGATCTTGGACTGGACGACGGACATGATTGATCAACTCGTCAAGGTCTGGACCGCTACCCGGGCATTTAAGCTAATAGAGCACCAGGAGGACAACATAATGTGGAAGCTCACTAGCCACGGAGAATAAGCTGCATCTGCATACAAAGCACAACTACTCGGCTCGACAGCTACAAACTTCAACGCCTTAATTTGGAAGGCCTGGGCACCACGGAAATGTAAAATCTTTGCTTGTCTAATCATCCAAACTAGAGTCTGGACCTCCGACCGGCTACAAACGAGCAGCTGCCCAAACGGCTCCATTTGCCCCTTATGTCGTCAAACCCAGGAGACGGCAATTCACCTACGTGCGGAATGTCGGTACACAAGAAGGATTTGGAAGACCCTTGCGGGCTGGGTTGTGTGCGACCAACTGCACCCCAATCAGTGGCAGCAAGCGCGGACGGTGCATGAATGGTGGGAAAATACCACGACCTTAAGAGGCGTTCCCTTGAAGGCTCTCCGCACCCTTACATTGCTTGTGGCATGGGAGATTTGGAATGAAAGAAATCACAGAACCTTCCAGCAAAAGGAGCTCTCGGCGATCAGCCTCATGGCCAAAATCAAAGAGGAGGTCAAAACTTGGGCTTTGGCGGGCGCAAAAAATTTGAGAAGTTGGCTTATTCTATAGTCAGCTGGCCCGATGCTTTTTCTTTCTCTTTTGGCTTAGGTCTTTGTATAGTTTACTCCTCCTTTATGCAATGAAATTGGCGACTCGCCGATTCGTTAAAAAAAAAAAGTTTGAGTAGCACCCAAAGCTGATTCTGCTGACCTAGTTAGAAAATGCTAATTGCACAAGGACCCGGATGCACAAAATGGACTAGAAGCTGTCTCTTTTAAAGCGAAGTCAGCAGCAGTAGTCAGTTCCACTCCTACTTCTCTCCCCCCAAAACACACACACTCTCCCCACGTTTCCTGCCGGAGGAGATGGGGGGTTCCAAGGCGGAGGAGAAGCCCGCGGCCGGCGGCGGCGGCGGCGAGGATTGGTGGTGCTACCAGTTCGGCAACAAGGTGAGATTTTCTTTTTTCTTTTTATTTTTCTCATTTTTTTTCTCCACTGTTTTTTTGCTTCAGTTCCAGTGTTCCACCCACCTTTCCTTGCTAGCTTCAAGGACGAATCCTTGCAAACTTTATCCTTTGTTGTCATTTCTGCCTGCATTCGCCGCTGCCTTGTAGTTAAGTTCATCGTTTTCTCCTTCGTTTCAAGAAACTTAAAACTTCGGCCAAATTTTTGGTGAGAGCCGCGTGAGGAGAGTAAAGAGGATAATAAATTCCTCTTGGGTGTTGCTTTAATGCGGAGCGGTTTCGATTTGTCGGCCGTCTGATCTAAATCTTTAATTATCTTGTTTAAATCTTTTTTTTCCGTTTCTGTCTCTCATCTTAGTACAGTACCGGTTTGTACCTAAAATGTTCTTCAGACCGGGGATGAGCACGATTTCTTGCATTTCTTCTTCTTCTTCTTCTTCTTTTGGGCTTAAGTTTTCTAGCCCTGTGTTTCTATTGGTGGACACGTTTGGAATCTCTTTCATTTCTGGTATCCTGCTAGCTATACGTAATCGTGCAATTTATCATTCATGCCCCGTTTGATGTGCAATTTTTTGTTTTTGTTGGGTTAAATGTATGTTTTTATTTTCTCTATTTTCCAATTGGTCAAGTATTTTGTATTTCGCCTGTCAATTCTTGCATTTCTTCCATCCCAGTCAAAGACTAGTGGGGATAAATCTTGGGGGTACAGTAAGTGAGTAATAATACAGTTAGGAGAAGGAACACTTAAAGATTGGTAGTTTGGTAGTACTGCACAGTACACAGAAAAAGGGGATTTTTGATTCTTTGGCTTGTGATCCATTATTGATTAAGGAATATGATGTTGGACAGGTACATGGGCCATTTGCCCTCTTTTGGAGGTAACACCTGGGTTAGTTCAGTTTATGAATGAAGGACCAGTTACCTTTCAAAATCTGATCTTTCCTGTTTGTTTCCCTGTCATGCCAACATAGATGCTTCTATGGTCATATGCTTGCAATATGATTATGTAATCGCTCTTGATTATATCTATGGATTATAACTTGTAGGTCTGGAGCAGAAAGCTAAAATAAATCAAGTGTTAGTTGTGATGTGCCTATAGATCTGAGTAGCTCTGTTTTGTTTCTACTGATTAACTTGTATTGATTGGACCTTCTTCGCAGGACGCATTGATTGTGAAGTCCTCTAAGAAATCACCCCTCGCATTGAGAATGGTTGTTTTCGCTATGACTATGATCTGCGGGATATTTATCTGCACGATGTGTATGAAACAACTAGGAAGTGATAGCTTGTCTAGAATAGTGAAGATCGAGGTTGCAGAACAGCTATGCAATAAGTCTGCAATCCTGCCTTCAGAGGTTCACTTTGTGCATTACCCACAACCGATAACTTATAGCAGGTGAGAGTTGTGCTGCAGTGGTTTACGCTATACTATATACTTCGATTGTGTAATGTCTGATATGAATTTTCTTTCCTAGGAGTGAATGCAAGTGTACACCTGTCCGGTTCTTCGCGATTATCTCGTCACAACGTTCTGGAAGTGGCTGGTTTGAAACTCTTCTTAACAGCCATATGAATGTTAGCTCCAATGGTGAAATTTTCTCTTCAAAAGAAAGGAGAAGTAACATCTCATCTATAACAAAGACACTGGATAAGGTGTACAATTTGGATTGGAATAGTAGCGCTTCCAAGAACGAATGCACTGCTGCTGTTGGCTTAAAATGGATGCTCAATCAGGTGAGAAGAAGAGTGCAATCAGATTAACATTTTGTTTTTTATTTAATTCACCCTCCTTGCCCTTCCTCGAAATTTGTTAATTTTTTTTTACTTGATAAGCAAAAGTATACCCCAAGTAAACTAAATATTAGACCACATTTTACTCAATTTATGAAACTATGGAATAGTTTCCTGTGGCCCTGTTCGGTTCAGTTGGATCTCAATGATCATGACTGGGCAAGAATCTCTTCCAGTACTGTTGGCTGCTGCTGACACACATGCATGTTCCATTCTAGATGCTTGTGATTTAGGTATGCTTTATTGAATATCATGTAGCGAGTACGGCCTTGCTTGTAATTTAGGAACTGCCGGCTTGTTTGCCATGAATTGACTCTTTTGTGCAATCATGAACACGATCGATCTCTTGATTTATGCATCCTGTTGTTCTCAAGGAGATTGAGTATAGGTGTTATGGCTTGGTCCCCCCTTAGTGATAACTCTCATTCCCAATGTAGTGACATCTGTTGTGTGCACAATACAATTACAATCCTGCTTCTACTATCCATAACTATGCTTGATGGAGCATATGGGAATACAACCCATTCTTGTGGTAGAGCATTCTCCAGTCATGGCTAGAAAATGACATCCTTCTACACCGGCCAGAGTAGTACCCTTTTTCTGATATGGTTACCTGTTAATGCATTCAAATATTACTCCTTTTTATGTGCTAAACTCTGGATGAGATCACACATGAATGTGATTGTTAGGGTGTCATGCTCTCTGTCATTATCCTGAAAACACCGTCATTATTGAAAATGAGGTAGTCAAGACCCTACTGGTTTAAACAAACTGCGGTGTGCATGGTGTTATGTGATAGTTTTGAATTATAACTTTTTAATTAAGTAGATCTGGACACACATAGGCTCTTACAATCTCCATAATGGCCATAATCCTTTGTAGAAGTACCTTCTATTCCAGGTTTCACCATATCAGTATAAATGCTTTATGCATAGACAAATCAAACTAACTAATCATGCACATGGTTAAAATGATGGCAATGCAGAATAAGCATTCTTCTGATATTATGTCTTCAGGGTCTTGTGGCAAATCATGCTGATATAGCTGACTACTTCAATCGAAGAGGAGTCTCTGCAATATTTCTCTTCAGGCGGAACCTCCTCCGTCAGTTGGTATCTCAACTTGCGAATAATCATGACAGATACCTCAAGCAGTTGAATGGAACGCACAAGGCCCATGTTCACACGGCATATGAGGTAGTACTTGCCCAATTATGGTTTGCAAATTTCTGTACTACCCCTGGTCAGAATTTGATCTGTATTTTCTACCTTGTTATGCAGGCCAGTATACTTGCAAGATATAAGCCCAGACTCAACACAACATCATTAATACGGAGTCTGAAACAAGTAGATGATTACACCCGTGATGCTCTTGAAAATCTGAAGAGTATCAACCACATTACTATCTACTATGAGGATCTCATCCGAAATAGAACAGTTGAGTTTTGCGGATAATCTGTCGAGTGATAATGTGTAGCTGTTGCATTTCATCATGCTGCTTACATGTATTGCCTTGTCTTGCACCTGCAGAAGCTTCTTGATGTCCTGGATTTCCTCAAAGTGCCAAGGAGCAAACTAGTCAGCCGACACGTGAAGATACACACCAAACCACTTTCGGAGCAAATTGAAAATTGGGATGAAGTCTACAATGCTCTAAATGGCACTCAGTATGAGAGCTTCTTGAATGCTGACTACAGAATATGACAGTGTGCCTTCACACTCCCTGTATAGATATTTCCTTTTTCTGGTTACATTTCTTTCTAAAATAGCTGGCCTTGATGTGCCCGGCGAAAATTTTGATGGTGCATTGCCACGGTTGCCCACGAGTGTTCTTTGATAGGTTCACTAATTGTCATAGCAGGGTTTTTTTTTTTTTTTGTTTTTTGTTTTATGTTTTCTGTAACTGATATGCTCAGGATTCTAATCTTGTGTATTGCAGTGCTTATTCTTCTCTCATGTTAATGATATGCATGTTAGCTCTGACTTGGATCTTTCCTGCTCAGGTTAATGCTACCGAGTTGTGTGATGTTAATAGGCTATCTGTGCTCTTGCCGATTCAGAACTGTAACAGTATGATACAACAAGACTAAATTTCGCGTTACATCGTAGTGGTGTTGTTTTGATTTTGGCATCAGCACCTTCTGCAGAGGCGTTTGAGCTGTTTGATTACTGAAGCTGGACGTTTCGAACATAAATTCAATTTGACAGTGAAACGAAATCTTCTCTTGCAAAAATCAGGAAACTATCCCGTGTTCCAACTGTTCCTACATATATATATTTCAGGAATACCATTATACCGTCCCAAATTCTTATCAGTAACTATCATTGGACAGAGACTTTGACCCTGCATCTCGCCTAGATGTCACTGCTAGTAGGTTAGTACTGAAAAACTGGCAAGAAACTTCCAGCTTTCCTGCTTGAAGTTTCTGAAGATTATGCAGTCTCTTTCAGATTCAGTCATTTTCTGCGAGTACCCTCAAAACAACCTGGACATTTCGGCGTTCGGTATTCCCAAACGAACAAAATTATATTGAAGCTGCTTGGTGTTGACTGACTTTTCTTGGGTTGACCTGACGTCAATTCCTATTTTGAGTGTGTGTATTTTCACAGAACACGGAAAAATGACTTGCGTTGGGATCACGGTACAACAGTATGCTCTGAATTTTCAGCAGAGTTATCACTGTCCAAGGAGGTAGATAAACTAGACTTTGGCCTTGTTTAGTTCTAAACTTTTTCTTCAAACTTCCAACTTTTCCATTACATCAAAACTTTCCTATACACATAAACTTTTAACTTTTTCATCACATCGTTCCAATTTCAACCAAACTTTTAATTTTGGCGTGAACTAAACACACCCTTTGTAGTTTGTAAATAGTGGTTTTTAAGCTGAATTTAGAGGACAGACATTTATACAGTAATATGTCATCTACAAAAGTTAGTGGTTCTAAGCTGCTTATCTGTTTGGAATGCATTTTTTTTTTCTAAATTGGTACTGTAGTACAACATTTTGCGTTCGGCAGAAGTTCCCAACTTCTATCCCCTCATTTTTCTGTATGCATACTTCCCAAACTACTAAAATGTGTGTTTTTTTAAAAGATAGTTTAAAATATCGTGTTAATCCATTTTCAAGTTTTTTAGTTAATATTTAATTAAACATGTACTAATAAGTTATTATGTTTTACACGCGTGGGATGAGTAGTTTTCAACCCTTACATTCGAACTGAGGCCCCAGGTCTGTTTCCAGTGAAAATATTCTGTACTGGATAATGCCAACCAGGTGGAATAAGTCTATGCAGTGTCCCTCATCTTTTATCCTTGGTCGAATTGTATCCCTTAACCGCAAAACCGGATATAACTCCTACTCCAAATTCAAAAACTGGTGTAAATTGACTCCTTAGATGGTTTAGAAAGCGGTTCTACTGATGTGGCAGGTTGACTTGGTCTAAGTGTGCTGACGTGGCAACCCAGTCATCAAAAGAATTGAAAATAGAAGCGGCCCCATATGTACGTGAAAAGAATAAAAATAAAAAAGGTGGCCCCCACTTGTCTCCTCTTCCTTTCTCTCTCTCACGCCGAAATGCAGCACTGGCTCTGCTGCGCTCATGCGCCCCCCCTCTCCACGACCGCCGCCAACACGGACCTGCTCATGGACCTGCTCATGTGGTCGTCGCTACGCGCCTACGCACCACGTTCTAGCTCGCTGAGCCCCCGTGTGCCTCCCACATCCTTGTCCCCGGGCACCTCGTCAACCCCGCAGCCTTGCCCCATCAGCATGATGTGCGTCTCCGATTCCCACGCCCGTGCGTCGAGCGGCGACAGTCTTCTTTTTTTTTTTTGAACGGAAAACAACACTAGAGTGCCTTTTCATTGAATAGAGCAGGAGAAAATACAAACCCCTAGGGGTAAAAGGAAAACGGAGAACCACTATAGCTGTACACTATACAGAGTGCGGGATTAACTCACGCAGCCGCTTAGCTCCTGCTAAAGCCCAAAGGCTCGCCTCCTCTTTGATTTTCATTAGTAGGAAGTTCGTTGCCACCTCTTTGTGATCAAAAATCCGCCGATTCCTCTCTTTCCAAATTTCCCAGACGACTAACAGAATGAGCGATCGAAGTCCTTTTTTCGGGACACTAGGCGTGTTTGCAATGTTCTCCCACCACTGTTTGACTGACTGGGCTTCCTCCCATTCCGTTGGGTCCATCTGCTGATAGCCCACCCATGCAGAGACGAGGTGCCAGATCCTCTTGGTGTATCTACAAGTGGCAACGAGGTGCAATGCCGTCTCAGTCTCAAGTTCAATAGTATAGCCAACTACTAACTCCAATTCATCTATAGCCAATCTAATAGCTCATTCATATAATAGTTATATACTACACTATTAATATCTAGTCCCACATGTCATAGACACACTGCGTCTTGGAGTCCGTGCTACAGCTGGCTACAAATCTGTAGCCCGCTGCTCTTCTCTCTCATGATTTATCTCCTTAAAATATGTTTGCAGCTGGCTTATAGCCTGCTACTATGCCTGCTCTTAGTTACCAAACACATCAACTAGCTTGTTCAGTTATTAACAAGCTAGACTCTGAATCTCTGAATCTCTGAGTAGTAAGTACTAGGACGCAAATTAATTTAAAACCGCGGATAATTGATTAATTAGTTGCGAGCGAGAAGAGGTCGCCAACATGAATCACGTACGGGAGACATGCCGTATTTATACACACCGTTGACTAAAATGGATGCTTCTATACTAGGAATATCCCATGAACATAGATGGATATGCCTTGACCCTGCAAAATAAAGCCCACTACTGTAATGTTTCTTAAACAGAGCTGTCTACATACCCATTAATGATGTTTATAGTATAATAGCATATGAACATGTCTTAATACACCACCAAGCTAGCTTGCCTAGTTGTATTTTTCAAATTAATGGCACCGCTTAAATGCTCAAAGATGGTTAATTAGTAGCACCAATGCATCAAGAAAACATACCTGTAGGTTCAAACTTAATTGGTTATCAGGGCCACGAACATCGGAGATAAATAATTAATCATCTGGGAGAGACTTGACCAAGTGCATCTTATGTCAGTGATGATGAGTCCTCTTAATGACACATGGTGGGGAAGGATGAGCAGCTATAGTATATGTTATGTTTTGGTTTATCTACCTTAATTCTCAGCATTTATATGCGATCCGAATATAATGCTGATCTTTGGTTTTTCTGGGCATTTTGCAATCTGAATATTCAGATCAGACAACAGAACTGAAAAAGGTTATGAATCTGTGCTTACATTCTTAGCTATTTATTTTTTTCATAATTAAACAAGTTTGTTATAAATGAAAATGCGAGCTGCTATCAGAAGATTGACATATTGGCGGTGAAGCATGCATCATGCATGGAAGATGGAACAAGAGTTAGTTGGGAAAAAGGCAAACTCACCAACCCCTAACTGTTCTAACCTTTTATCTCCAACATTTCTTAATATGTTCCTCATTTGAAAATAAACATCGTCTGCATGCTACACGCATGGGGTTCAATCAGCAGTACTATCTTTTCTGATTTCATGACAAAAACATGTCATTGTTTACCTTCTTCAGAAACAATAACCTGAACATACATATACACACCAACAAATACTACTACTTCATCCGTTTCATATTGTAAGACTTTCTAGCATGCATTGTTCATATTTATATAGTAAATGCTAATAAATCTGATTCATTAACATCTATATGAATGTGGACAGTACTAGAAAGTCTTATAATATAAAACGGAGGTAGTACTATTTAACAGCAGGAGAACTTTTGCTGATGGATCAAGAATTCTCAGAGCACACGTATCATCTACATCACTGCATGCGTATCAACCGGACCAAAAATTAACCCGTTAGCTTAACCAAACTCATCTGGTTATGACAAAAAAAAAATGCTATTGTTCTGGTAGCTATCTGGACATCATTCTGTTTACACCCAAATTTGGCACCTAGGCTTAAAATAGGAAATATTGCCAAAATTTGGAAGTCTACCGGTTTCCTTCGAGGTAGGCCAGTCTGACCGCCGTGTGTTGGGCGGTCAGACCGCCGGTTGTAAGCCGGTCAGACCGGCGGTGTGTGGCCGGTCTGACCGGCGGGTTCGAGTCCGACCCTGTTTCGTCGGGTTTCGAGGTTTCCTTGCTCGGGAAGGCATGTTTCGGG
>CM020180.1:35662972-35713492 GCA_009805545.1 Oryza longistaminata
AAAAAAAAAAAAAAACCTTTTGAGCCTAGCCGATGCATCGAAGCAGCCAAAAAACATCCAAAAATCTACCAAAAGAACTACACATCAGCATCACACAATCAACAATCAATCGATCACACAATCAACTACACATGGGAGCCCGCCCGAATCTAGCGGAGGGAACCCGCCGTCATCACCCATGGGAGCCCACCGCTGTCGCTGCTGCTGCTTCCCCTCCCGTCGGATCTGGCAGAGGGGAACCCGTTGCCGCCGTCGCTGCCGTTGTCGTTGCCTCCCCTCCCGTCGGATCTAGTGGAGGGGAGCCCATCACCGTCGCCCGTGGGGCGCCGCCCTTGCCGCTACCTCCCCTCCACCGATCTGGCGGAGGGGAGGGCATCGCCCGCTGCTGCCGCCTCTCCTCCCTCTGCCGCCCGCTGCTGCCACCGCGCTCCATCCCGCCGTTGCATGCCGCCACCGGTGCCGGCGACCAAAGAGACCGCGGTGGTGAAGGAGAGAGAGCCGAGAGAGAATGAGAGAACCGAGAGAGAGAGAAGGGAGAGGGTGTGAGAGGGAGGAAGAGAGAGAGAGAGAGACGGGTGAGAGGAGGAGAGGGGGACGAGTGGATAAGGACGCCCCCTTACTCCCACTCAGCGTTTTATCCTCGCCTCCCCGTACGATAAAAGAAAAAACCGGCTATCTCTCAGATCGGCTTGGCTCGTTGATAGGGTGGTAGGGTTTTTAATTAACCAACACCTATAATATATTAAAGATACCTTCTTTTAAAAAACACGTATACTATAGGTGGTAATTCTTCTATAGAAATGACGCCTATAGTGTATTAAAGGTGCCTTTTTTTTTCATCTTTTGAAGGGAGAAAAGCGCTATAGGTGCCGGTTTTAGCTGTTCTGACACCAATAGTGCTGACTTGCATGTGCCTTTTTTGTAGTAGTGGCTGCCCAAGGGGAGAAGATCGTCCGCCACAGCGGGCGTGGTGGGGGGGGATCACCGGCGCCGTGAGAGACGGCGTGCAAGCGCAGGCAAAGCGCGGCCACACTGAGAACCACCATCGCCGTGGAGATGGCCGGGAATGTGGAGCAGAGTGCTGCCGCTTGGTCTGGGGCTACGAGACGGGACAGACGAATGGAATTTACGACCAATGAAAGAGGAAGCACTCCGCAATCCATCGCGAGCGTGTGCTGAATTATCTCGCCGCAGGTACGAGAGCATCGGGTAGTCGACCACCGCTGGCAGCGCCCGCCTTGCTGGGGAACACGGCCGGAGGTTTTGGCGCAGCCACCGGGCAAGTGGCGGCATTCGCGTTCTTCCCTGTCCATATGCTACACTGATTGAAGAAGAACACCGACGAGTTGTTCTTCTTGAGTTCACGTCCTGTCGATGTCCGGGATGCGGAACAGCTCGTCGTTAAGAGGGTTGCAGATGAATCTCTTGATTTTGGGTTTCAGTTCATTGTCGTCGATTGGTACGGGGGCCACACGCCAGCGGCATGGGCAGTGGTGAGGCAGTCCGTGAAGCTAAGGACGAGAAGACTGTCGCGGAGGATTGGGGGTCCTAAATCTGGACAAATTCACGAGGGCCTTGAGGTTGAGATGGCTGTGGCATAAATGGAAGGACCAGACCAAACCTTGGGTGGGGCTGGAGACGCCATGTGATGAAAATAGATAGGAACCTCTTCGCCGCCTAACAACATAACAATAGGGGACGGAAACACGGTGCGATTTTGGGAGTCCGCGTGGATTGGTGGGCGAAGACCCAAAGACCTCATGCCGCTTGTCTATGCGATCTCAAAAAACAGAGAAAATCCCTTTGGCAAGGAAAGGAGGAGGACGCCTGGGTGCAAGATTTGAAGCTTGATTCACAATCATCTATCAACAGTCGACCTCGTCGAACAGCTAGTCGACTGTGGGAAGCGGTCCGAAATGTGCATTAGACGTTGGAGAACCGGATCAGATTACTTGGAAGTTCACAAACAACGGCACTACACGGCCTCCTCGCTTACCATGCGCAGTGCCGCGGGGCGCCGAGTACAAACTTCAATTCCTTGATTTGGAAAAGCCTGGGCGCCGGGGAAATGCAAATTTCATGCTTGCCTCATCATTCAGAACAGAGTCTGGACTTCAGACTGGCTTGCGACCAGGGGATGGCAGAAACAATGGTTGTTGCCCTCTTTGCCGCCGCGAGACTGAGACGGCATTGCACCTCGTTGCCACTTGTAGATACACCAAGAGGATCTGGCACCTCGTCTCTGCATGGGTGGGCTATCAGCAGATGGACCAACGGAATGGGAGGAAGCCCAGTCAGTCAAACAGTGGTGGGAGAACATTGCAAACACGCCTAGTGTCCCGAAAAAAGAACTTCGATCGCTCATTCTGTTTAGTCGTCTGGGAAATTGGGAAAGAGAGGAATCGGCAGATTTTGGATCACAAAGAGGTGGCAACGAACTTCCTACTAATGAAAATCAAAGAGGAGGCGAGCCTTTGGGCTTTAGCAGGAGCTAAGCGGCTGCGTGAGTTAATCCGCACTCTGTATAGTGTACAGCTATAGTGGTTCTCCGTTTTCCTTTTCCCTAGGGGTTTGATTTTCTCCTGCTCTATTCAATGAAAAGGCACTCTAGTGTTGTTTTCCGTTCAAAAAAAAAAAAGAAGACTGTCGCGCTCGACGCCGGGCGTGGGAATCGGAGACGCACATCATGCTGATGGGGCAAGGCTGCGGGGTTGACGAGGTGCCCGGGACAAGGATGTGGGAGGCACACGGGGGCTCGGCGAGCTAGAACGTGGTGCGTAGGCGCGTAGCGACGACCACATGAGCAGGTCCATGAGCAGGTCCGTGTTGGCGGCGGTCGTGGAGAGGGGGGCGCCATGAGCGCAGCAGAGCCAGTGCTGCATTTCGGCGTGAGAGAGAGAAAGGAAGAGGAGACAAGTGGGGGCCACCTTTTTTATTTTTATTCTTTTCACGTACATATGGGGCCGCTTCTATTTTCAATTCTTTTGATGACTGGGTTGCCACGTCAGCACACTTAGACCAAGTCAACCTGCCACATCAGTAGAACCGCTTTCTAAACCATCTAAGGAGTCAATTTAACACCAGTTTTTGAATTTGGAGTAGGAGTTATATCGGTTTTGCGGTTAAGGGATACAATTCGACCAAGGATAAAAGATGAGGGACACTGCATAAGACTTATTCACCTGGTTAGCATTATCCAGTACAGAATATTTTCACTGGAAACAGACCTGGGGCCTCAGTTCGAATGTAAGGGTTGAAAACTACTCATCCCACGCGTGTAAAACATAATAACTTATTAGTACATGTTTAATTAAATATTAACTAAAAAACTTGAAAATGGATTAACACGATATTTTAAACTATCCTTTATTTTTTTTTTTTTTTTTTGCAAATCGTATACCTCAATGCCATGTTGGCTAATGGGATAGGGAAATGATTTCCCACCCACCAAAAGACATCTTTAAATCTAACCATTCATTCTCCCTCTTTCATTTAATTCTAACCCTTCATTCATTTTCCAATCCCAATCCCACCCTCTATTTCCTGTTATCCAAACACACCCCAAAGGTGCTGATTCCAAAACCGACACCTTTGAGTGTTCTAATCAATGCCGCCTTCGTGGTGTCGGTTGGGAAAACCGACATCTTTGTGGGGTTCCCAACCGGCACCGATGACCTTTTCTGTGGTAGTGGGTGACCCAACACTCGTGCGCGGCCGCGGCCTCGATGCCTCCCCCTGCGCACGTCGTAGCCAGCTGACAACCCCTCCCCTTGCGCCGCCGCCACACGCTGCGGCTCCTCCTCTTGTGCGCGGCCATGGCCGACAACCCCTACCCCCGTGACAGCCGGTCGACGACTCCTCCCGCGTGCTGCTATAAGGTGAGAGAGGAGGAAGAGAGGAAAGAGGAAGGGGAGAGGGGAGAGGGAAGGAAGAAGATAGGATGGAGGAGGGTCCCTGATATGTGGGACCCACATCTGACTTAGCTAGTCGATGGGGTCAAAGTTGCCACGTCAGACGAAACCACCTCCCAAACCGCCCAAGGAGCTGATTTGCGTTATACCTAGTTTTGCAATTGAGGGATGTGACTGCTTTATAAGATTGAGGGAGGCAGTGTAGACTTATTCCCAACCAGGTTAATGCGCTGGTACTATAGATACTACATGAAGGCCCAAGGCACTAATACATTTGGGCCTAAATAGGTTTCAAATTCGATTCATGGGCCAATTTATAGTCTGGAATAACAGCCTTACATGGTTGCTGTTGCACAGGTGTAACTTAATAACAATACATATGCTAATTTATATGTTGTGTGATAATGTCTAAATTCTGTTGGGTCGTTAAGTTTTATGCTTGTAAATGAAGGGATCTCTTCGTCATTTGTACTGTCATAGAACAGAGGATTTTGCGACTAAAAGCATGTCATGTCCAAATCTTGGAACTGAATCAAGCAGGAATTTTCCTTATTTTGCAGAAATACCCCACCAACCCGCATAAAGGATACCTTTTCTGCGCACAGCGAGTTTTGTAAGAGCTATAGTAATAGACCTTTTAACATGCTGTATTATCAATTGATCACTAATTAATATACAAAATAATAATACAGTCATGCATTGGTTGTTAGACACAATGATGATGAGCAAAAAGTATTGTAAAAAATGTTTAGTAATGTATGACCACATTCCTTCACTGTTTCTGCCAAAGAGAGTAGAAAGTTCAGCTATATCGCTGAGCTAATTTCTCACCCCCTACATATGTTTTAGAGCACGGTACTGTACATACTCCCTTAGTACTAAAATATAAAGGATTTTTATTGGATAAGACATATTTTGATATCACGAATCTAGAAAAGAGTCTGTCCAGATTTGTATATTTCTCATCCAACCAAAAACTCTTATATTTTAGAACAAAGGGAGTAATTTCTTGTGTGTTGCTGTCAAAATTCTCCTGCTGCTACATGGGCTCATGGCGGTCCTCAGGAAAATAATAATAATAATTTGAAGAAATGAAATGATATTGTATCCCTATGAAATCTTAAATTTGTGTTGGCTTGCTAGCTAAACAAGTATAGATCAAACCAACCGAAACATGCAAGAAAACTAACCAAATGAACAAACTGAACTACCAACAGCGTAGTACATAATACCTCTATTTTTTTTAATATATGACGTGTTAGCTTTTTAACAATTAAATGTTAATTTGATCAGTTATCTTATTCAATCCCTTTTAAATATAAGAAAAATTAAGTAATGTTTAAATATCACTTTTAACGATATATCAAATCATAATAAAATAAATGAAAATTATAGTTTTTTTTAACAATAAGGATGTTCATACTATAAGTATGAAAAGTCAACACCGTTATATATTAAAAAAACAGAGGGATAGTTTCATCAGAGATCTGTATGCAAACTGATTGACGAAAAAACGCATTCGTTTCCATTCATTTTTTTGCTCTTTTGGGGGAAAGGACACATTTCAGGGACTAATTAATTAAATTAAAGTTAGATAAACTGAAACCAACTAGCTGGTAATTAATTAAATCAAAGTACTAGTTACTACAAGCAGCCTCCTGCCAACGCCATTTTTGTTGGTGAAGGCGTGCCCGGCGCCGGGACTGTGCCCGGGCGCCGTCGGCCGGGCGTCCTCGATGATCCCGACGCCGCCGCCACCACCGCCGCCGCTCTCGGCGGCGTCGGGCGAGAGCGTGCCCTGGGTCATCGCCGTCGTCGTCCCCTTGCCGCCGGCGGCGGCAGCTTCTTCGACGTCGCCGCCGGAACGCGGTGCCGACGACGACGGCGATAGCAGGTGTCTCTGCTGCTGCGCCGCAGCCGCCGCAATGAGAGGTCTTCCCTGTGAGCACACGATGATCATGTCGGTGGAAAGGAAGAAGATGATCCCAAGGACGAAGATGAGATTCAGCTTAGAGGAGGACATTTTTTTGGCAAGGTTAGCTAGTATTAGCTCTGAAGCAAATCACAGTGCAAGTTAAGCTAAGCTAGCTAGTGATGAGCTTAATGAGGAGTGTTATACTAGCTAGCTAGTGTGGGGATTGCTATGAGGTAATCACACCCACTAATCCTTTGCTATTTATAGCATATGTTATGCATAACTAGGATATATTTAATGGAGTTAAGATAAGCTTAGATTGGGAGCATGTACGGAGAAGGAATCTTTGTGCATAATTAAATAGGGCTGCAGATGCATTAGCTTAGCTATGCCGAGGAAAGGTGCTAGTACTATACGGCTTATAGCTAAAGTCGAACACAAACTCTCCTTTTTTTGCATGCTGCATGGTAGGTATTCATGGAACTGGCCACAAGTGTTCATCAGCAATGCACTAACCGCGCACCATGCATGTGGCACCGTTACGTTGCAAAATCTTGCTAGTGTTATACTGTACTTATATAGAACTTGATGTATATTTTTGCCAAGTGTTCAAAAAGTAAATAAGAGAGAATGAACTAATGGATTCTAGTATACTACTCCCTCCGTTTCTAAATATTTAACGCGGTTGACTTATTTTTAAATATGTTTGACCGTTCGTCTTATTCAAAAAATTTAATTAATTATTTTTTTTATCATTTGATTCATTGTTAAATATACTTATATGTATACATATAGTTTTACATATTTCACAAATTTTTTTGAATAAAACGAACGGTCAAACATATGCTAAAGAGTTAACGGTGTCAAATATTTAGAAACGGATGGAGTAATATTCAACACTACTGTTTCCTTCTGTGATCAGCTAGGCAGACTCGTTAACGGTGCCAGCGGTCTAATGGTCAGATCAGGTACATTTCTAGTGAACAAGGCGACTACAATTAGGATCGAGTTGGGCTGGTTGGCGGTGCCGATGGCAGCTGAGGTATTTCTGGTGAGCAAGGCGACTACAATTGGGAGCGGCAAAGGCAGAGGCGTGACGTTGGATTTATGGCCAAAGTGCCGCTAGATCTAAGGTGTCCGTGCCCAGTGGCAAACAACTTTGACGGGCTGTCCTGGGCTTCTTCTTCTCTACCTCCATTAGATGATGTCGGCAAGCGAAGGCACTAAGGGTCGGGAGCTGCTTGATTTGGATGATGGTAGGGGATGATGAGCTAAAAAAAAAATACAAATATTGGGGAACGATTTACTATCAAATAATTAGAAGAGGTGAGGTTTCGAAGCCAGGTCGTCTAGCCCACCACCTTGTGAGCTAGCCGGAAAACCCCTGGGCGTTTCTCAGGGGGATGATGAGCTAGTCAGAGGTGGATGCATGGAACGCGGATAACAGGATGAGTGATATACTTCCTCCGTTTCATATTATAAGACTTTCTAGCATTGCCCACATTCATATATATATTAATGAATCTAGACATACACCTAGATTCATTAACATCTATATGAATTTGGGCAATGCTAAAAAGTCTTATAACCTGAAACGGAGGGAGTATGTAGAAGTCTAGGCTGCATATCAAGATCGTTTAACTACGGTTTTTTTTTTTTAGCGTGGGAGAGCTCGTCAAGAGAGGATGATAAGCTTAGTCGTCTTCTATTTTTTCCTCGGTTATGAAACTTGGAGTCTAGGAATTCTATAACTTCGATCTACGTACGGATGCCCATATGTGCATATATAGAAGCTGGGTTTCTGTGTATTACTAAAAAGAAAGAAAGAAAGAGAGAAATAGGGTCGTGCAGTATATATATGCCTGACTGAACGGACTATATATAATAAGAGAGATGTTTAATTAGTAACACAAAATAACCCATAAATATGTACCGTACATAAGTGCCGACCTAATATGCCTGGATGATTAATTAACTAAATGGTGTCGACCGCGCGCAAACCCAGATCCAGCTAATTGACAAGAGAGTTTGATGTTTTTAATTAGTTAGTTAAAGTGACATCTGGACTATTCTGTTATATATAAGCTGCAAAGCATATAACGACCAAACAGTTAAGCACATGAATGCCTGGTCTGGGCACCATGCACGCATGTATGGTTTGTCGTTAGACATGGCACTATACATATATGTTTGCATGCTTGCCTAGCTAGACCCACCACATGATGAGTAGTGCTGATCACTATGCTTAATTATTAGATAATATATATTAGTCGACAAAAGCTGCCTATCAATGATTTATATATATGTAGAGTGTACTAAATAACTTATACATGCATAGTATTTATTTTATCTTAAAAACTTAATTAGTAGTATATATGCATGGGCTATGCAGACATTTAGAAAATAAACATGGTGGGCACATACACATGGTTAGAAAAAGAAAACAGTACCATTTGTATAAGGACTTAATTTTACAAATAAGATTGGCCACCTAGCTAGTGGAAATATATATATATACCTCATATACTATATATTTGTAACCTCTTGCTGATGGAAAGTAGAGATAATATTTGCTAACTAGCTAATGGACTTATCATCATGCATGTTGTTATTGGTCCCATATATATACATTGTAAATATATATATCTATATTTATTGCATAATCAACTAATTAGACTTTTCAAGTGATTAACACCTTTGAATATATAAGATCAGAGTTGGGCATATATATATATGGCTAGGCCGGTTGTGTTGAGATACATGCACTAATAATGGCTATGGCTTTTAATCATGTTGAGTAAAATAAAGGGTTATTAAGTTTAGCGGAAATGTATATATTTAAGTCAGGTTCTTTTGCATGCATGGTTTGTATATCCATATACATGGTCATGTTCATGCATGCATGGTTTAAAAACTAATTAATGGCATTAATTGGCATCCTTTCATCATATTGATTCGATCGGTCAGTTTAAAATGAATTAATCTACACAATGTATGTACTTTCAAGCTAGTTTTGACTCGATTCACCTAAAGAACACCAAACATATAAAAATGGCCTACTTCAGTTAAAAACTGGTGTCGACTTGATCAGTTATAATAATACTTAAATAGATCGTAAAGAGTTTTCACCTTAAATAGTCATGTTAGCTAGCACACGTACGCGCACAATGTATCAGCTGGCAAAAAGCTGGTATCAGCTAGCAGCTGGCAAGAGAACCAAAGCACTAACAGAGATTAAATTATATTAGTATGAATCAAAGTGAGCAGAAGGCTACTTAACCACATATATACGAATGATATGTCGGCTGAATATTCCATCAGGACCGCATATAATTCCTACATCCTCAGTTTTTAATATATATGACGTTGTACGTTTGATCATTCATCTTATTTCAAAATTTTATATAATTATTATTTATTTTATTAGAACTTGATTTGTTGTTAAATATTTTTTAAGCTTAAGTATCACTTAAAACTTTTTACATTTGCAACAAATTTTAAATAAGATGAATGGTCAAATGTTTGTTCAAGAAGTCGACAATGTTATATATTAAAAAAGACGGTAGTTGTCAATAGGAGATATCCGCCTACGGTATTTGTAGAGTATAGGGATCGTTGGTGCTAGGGTATATGCGATATTGAGATAAAAGAGACGGGAGACATGGATTTTTACATAGATTCGGACCCCATTAACTGATAGGTAATAGCCCTACTGCTGTTGGCCGAAGCCGGTATTGCTTTTATATATTAGTATCACACGAGTACAATATTTAGGATGACCTAATCTAATCTGTGCTTCCTCGAACATGAACTCTGCGAGATTGGAGATGTTTCTAGATCCCTCATGTCTGCCTCTGTGACTCCTACATTGGGTTTGTTTAGATCTGTATTAGCTTGTATTCACCTCTTATTGGCGTGTCCCCTCTCCTCTTGGGATCTTATATTTATACTTTGGGTGACCCCTAGTCCAAATAGAACTAGGCAACGTATGGATACAATTCGATTAGTCCTTGTTCTGCTCAAGTAGGACTTTGCTTCTCTTTCCTTATCCAGAACACCTTCCATATACGAGGCTTGATTTCATGTAAGATTTGGTATATGGTGGGTCCCACTGAGGCTAATGCAAAAGTATTAGGTATGTCTTATCTATAACACTGATATTAGTACCTGACATCCGTCCGTCTTTTTTTATCATCATTATTGTCATCAATATGCATTCCTCTGCCACATAAGAAGTCTTACGAGCTTCTTTGGAACGCATGATAAAATATATAAGAATAAAAAAAAAAGTATGATAGGATTGCGTGCGGAAAAACTGAATGGAAAACAGAGAAATTTTGTAGGATATGTTGTTTGGAACACAAGATTACAGTAAACACATGATTTATATTCTATCGTATGCTAGCTTGTGAAAACACATGAGGTTGTATTTAGAATCCTTTGGAATTCCTACGTCTTCATGGGGATGCTATAGTATTATTCCTCCATTGTTTCGTCTTTGAGCAAATTCTACTACCAAACATGTGAATAGTGGCAAATCCAAAGGATAACCTGAATCCTAAACATCCTATGAATTGAAAATCCTTTGTTCTAAAAGCCTAAAATTCTTTTATTAGCAAAATCTAGCAGTACCGTGTTCACATATATAGCAGTTAATTCCAATATACTTTTCCATCTTTAGTTACAGAGGTTTTCATTGCAATATCTACTCAATCTAGTATCAAGAATGGGGCGCTTAAAATAGATTATAACGTTACATATCCCTCGAAACATGTAAGATAATTAAAATTCTATCTACGCGCCTATCAAGAAATAAAATAACAAATCCAACTACAAAACTGATTTTCTTAATATGTTTTGTTATTCTTATTTTTTGATGTCCAGATTTGACCTTAAATATATGTTTATGGGAATATATGACATAATCGTGAGCTAGCCATAGCTCACTTGGTTATGTTCCTTGTAGTCGAACCTATCCATCTTCCAACTATGCACGGGTAATGAAATTTACGGCTATATTATTCTTTTAGTGGTTGGCTAACTACCCATTGATATAGTAGATACCTATATACGGTGACCTCATCAATCTAAAAAAATTGTCGAGCCAACCTCCGAAGGTGCACACTGTACAGGGTATGGTGTGCACACGTTTATATGAGCGATTGACACCTACATATGTACTGTATTTCGTAAAAGCTATAATTAACATAATCATTAATGTGTTTTGGTTTTTGAAAGATATTTTATAACCATTAGGAAATTAAACAAGGGCATGCGACTTCAAGGGTTTAAAATAGTTTCCTGCATGCATGCAAATTGTGCATGCCATGTGGTCTTGTGACTTTGTGAGTGGTAGTACTTGTACTGAAACTAAATAAACCCATTGAACTAGATGACTTGACATGCATGGGTGAGACATTTTTACCTAAAAAGGGAGTTCGCACATGATGAAAAGGAGAACCTACAGGGAATTAAGGTTGGATATTCTATGACTGATCCGGCCCATTAGCCGTGTCCTAGCTACCGTACCTCAATCAATTCTTTTCTAATTAATTAATTGGCTCCAAAACGCAGGGAGCTTGATCGGAGCTCTGATCGTTCCATGCAATTTATATGTACTCTCCATAACATGCGTGCACGCTCGATCGTGTACATGTTCTCGCTGAGCTGCATTCCGTATCATCTACTAGTAGGCTAGCTGGAGTTAAACCTCTAGCTGCAACAACTAACTATATATCAATGCACTAGAATACTCCATTGTTGAAAAATTAAAGAAGCTAAGAACCTTTTTGCATGCAGCTAAGCTAGGCACTTTCATGATCACATAAACTACTGTGCATTTTAGCAAGAGACGCTTTTTAAAATTTTTGTATATGTGCTCCCATAGTCCCATTTCATCTCTAGCTAGGCTACATTATCTTTGATTATAATGAAAAAAAAATGTTCCACTTTGGCTTGTTAACTTTCTCAAAAACTTTGCCTTTTTTTTAACATAATAAAGCAGGGGAAAAATATCCTCTTAATGGAGTACTCCACAACATGTATATTATGTTGATGGCAAGAAGTACATTATGTCATTAGGTTATCACCAAAGATCGAGTTGAGATACTGTAATGCATGCGTGGTAGGTATAATGTCCATATGCATGCATCCGATGAACAGTTGACTGATACTACCTCCGTTTTTTAATAGATGACGCCGTTGACTTTTTCTCACATGTTTGACCATTCGTCTTATTTAAAAAATTTACATAATTGTAATTTATTTTATTATGAGTTGTTTTATCACTCATAGTACTTTAAGTGTGATTTATATCTTATACATTTGCATAAAATTTTTGAATAAGACGAATGGTCTCAAACATGTGAGAAAAAGTCAACGGCGTCATCTATTAAAAACGGAGGGAGTACATTTAGATTTTGGAGTTCATGATCTAACTGTATTTACGACAAACCCTGTAACATGTTAATGCATGGCATTTTTACTACTCCCCCACTATTATAAAATAGACCATGTTTTAGAATGCATATGATCAAACCTAAAGTCTTTTAAACCACTCACTACTATAAAAACGATTTTTCCATCTGGTCAAAAAGGGTTTTCGAGTGTGGATCTCCCAACCGTCTGCACCGAAGGGTCTGCAAAAATCGATTTTTTCATGCGGGTGACACAGCCGCATGCGAAAATGCCATTTTGCGTGCGGGCGCTTAAGCCGTCTGCACGAGAAAATAAAAAATCGCAACAAAAAAAAAGAAAATCAAAACCCTAGTGGAACCCTAATCCAGCCATTGCCGCAGCCGCCGTCCGCCCGGGCCGCCACCGTCGCCCTGCGGTCACCGGCGGGAATCTGGTTGCCCGAGGCCGGCGGCGGTGGATCCGACACTGCCATTGTTGGGAGACCGCCGCCACCACCGCCGTCGTCGTCGCCGCCCTGCCCGATGTCCGCCGCCATCGTACCCGCGGTCGCCGGCGACGGATCCGACCTCCCCACGGTGGCCGGCGATGGACCCTCCTAGCTTCCCCACGGTGGCAGGCGACGGCCGCCACCCTCCCTTCCGGCCGCACCGCCGCCGGATCTGGGAGGGAAGGAAAGAGGGGGGAGGGAGCTAGATCTTTGGGAGGGAAGGGAGGGCTGTGCCGCCTCCTCCGCCACCGCCGACGCCCCTCCCTCCGCCGTGCCGCGAAGACGCCCCTCCCTCTGCCAGATCTGGGAGGGGAGGAAGGAAGGGGAGGAGAGGGGAGTCGAAGGGAGAGAGAGGGGGGGGTTGCACACACCGCCGTCCGGGGGGGGAGGAGGCCACCGCCACCGGATCCCGTGCGGGGGAAGGCGGCCGACGCTGGATCTGTGTGGGAACGGTGCCGTCGCCGGATCCGTGCATGGGTTGGCTGCCACCCGCCGGATCCCGGCGCATCCAATGCCAGAGGGGGCCGCCGTGCCCTCGCTTGTCGTCGCCGTCGCCTATGCCCGCCGCCGCCGTTGTTGCCGCCGAGAGGGAGGAGAGGAGATGATTGAGGCCGAGAGAGAGAGAGAGAGAGAAGAGGAGGGGAGTGGAGTGCGGGTCTGGGAGGAGAGGAGAGGAGAATGAGGTGGGAGAGAGGGAGAGAAAGGTGGAGGTGAGAATAAAAAATGGAGTGGGAAGAGGAGGAGTATTTTCGTGTGCAGGTGAGTTAAGAGGCCTGCATGCGAAAATACCCTTATTTTCGCGTGCAGACGTTTTATGTGGTCTGTTTGGAAAAAAATGATTTTTGCGTGCGGGTCTCTTAAGTAGCCATATGTGAAAATGAGGGTCGATTTTTCTAGACGCAGACACTTATGGTCCGTCTGCAACCTATTAGGGTGCTTGTCTAGGAAAATCCTTTCTCTACTAGTGACTAGATAACATAAAAATATATTAAGATTTGATATGCTAACGGTTGATGGTCCTTAACTACCAAATCTGACCATCAAATCCTGCATAAAAGCAAATGAAAGAATACAAAATGGAATACCAAACTTAGAGTAGTGGTTATTACTAATCATTTTCACAAGTCTTGGTGAATATTTGTATGCACGTGAATTATGGATGAAAACCACCCGCCATGTGACATAACAAACCTCCAGCTAATCAGACGCGAGTACACGGATTGAGAAGGCCTACAAACCATAGCAAAACTAACATATTCGAGGCCAATCCCTGTGCACTGTCATAAGGGCCCACTGGACAACGACTTGGCAAAAGGAGAGGCCAAGAGGAGCCAAAAGTGGTTCGACCGAACCACTGTTGTGGCCTCTCGGGCTCAACCTTGGCAGGGAGAGGTTCCCACGGACCTCAGGAGGCCATCTAGTCTGGTGCGGCTGAAAATGGCCCATCTAGGAGTTCTACTGAACCACTATTGTGGCCTCTCGATCGGGCCCAACTTTGGCAGGGAGGTTCCCACCGACCGTAGGAGTCCATTCAGGCATGCATGGCTGAAGACAGTGGATCCAATGGTCCGAACTCCCACCGACATCAGCTCCCCTCGCCATCTACAGCCACATGGAGGACTAGGATGCACTCCCAATGACGGTTTTGGGTGGTTGCCACCCTAGTAACTGTCATAGCTGCCCTATAAAAGGAGTTCTCCATTTCACTCTCAAGGCGCAACACAACAAGTGGAGTACAACTCACACATTTAGGCTAATCTCTAGTAGAGTTGGAATATATGAAGAGAGTGTGGGGAAGCATCGAAAGGAGTGCCCCAAATGTCGGAGTTCTCTTCGGGAGTTTCAGAGGAGTGCTGGAGATTTCGGCATTCTTCCAGGGAGTTCCGAGGAGTGCCGGAGATGTTGGCACTCTCTCTGATCTTGTATCTCAATGGATGCTTCTTTTGTAAGTAAGTATTTGTGATCTTCTTTGGTATTTACCGTTTTTATTTAAGTAAGATATATTCTCATTGTTGAGGGTTCATCGCTCTGCTTAGGTAGAGTACCTTAATCTTCTATGTGACATAGGGATTAGGGTAGTAATCAATAGCATAGACGCAGTGTCTAGGCAACAGGCTAGAGGTTGTAGATCAGGTAGGCGGCAGGTGGTAACAGCCCTGTCCGTCCTTTGTAATCCTGCACGTTTGGGTACATCATAGAGTTGCAGGACAGAGTCTCCTTGGTAGACCAGGGGTAAGTTGGTGCCCGAAACAATTGATCGAGTTTCACCTTAACTTAATTAAGATAACTAACCCATAAGATTCCTCTCCGTCATAAGCCTACTATTTCGTTGTTGTCCTTGGAGGAATCATGTTCTTAGATTATACACAAACGTTTCATGTGGATACGATATCCTGGAATACTCTTGGGTAAAGGCTACAACAATATCTGTGCACTTGTAGATTATTTTGTGGTCGTAATAAATACCTGCACTAACTGTCATGAAAAATATTGTTATGCAGTTAGGCACTGATCAAACATATGGATGGGAGACTATGGGGTGCTAGCCACACTTTGCCATATCTAAAGTTAGGCAAGTTATGGCAGCCACGAAAATGTGACCAATAAATTGCAGCTACAAAGTGTAGTAAAATTGATAAAGAAAATTGAGTCTATGACATGTGGGACAAGCTAATGAAAAAGTGTAACAAGTCACAGCTGTGACAGAGAATCAAACACATAAGTAACAAACTATAGCAACAAAAATAATGTGATATGACAAAGTGTGGTCGTGAATCAAACATGTCTTAAATGACAAGTTGAAATTAAAGACACTTTTTTTATTAAATATTTTCCAATATTCATATTACTCAGTAGGTCTTCCTTGGAACTGTGTATATGCACTACTCTATTTGATCTGGACCTAGCTATAAAAATTACTATCAAGAGAACTTTGGGATCCAATAATTAAATCAAGCGGCATATATCTACAACACTAAAGAGCTTGGTGATCCATCAGAACCATGCAAGGGTGATAGAGTGTTCTAAATGACGAAAAACTCAAGGTTGTTTTTGGGAAGGCAAAAAAGAAGGAAACCAAGCGGAAGAGAAATACAGAAGAACCAAGCGTGCCATTCAAGAAGTACTCCAGGTTTGTTGGAACCATGCCACCCTATATTTGCAAAATTTGAGATATGCCACCCGTATCTCAATGACATGTAGGACCCACATGAGTCAATGACATGTGGGTCAGGTCCTGCATAAAAGCAAATGAAAGAATACAAAATGGAATACCAAACTTAGAGTAGTGGTTATTACTAATCATTTTCACAAGTCTTGGTGAATATTTGTATGCACGTGAATTATGGATGAAAACCACCCGCCATGTGACATAACAAACCTCCAGCTAATCAGACGCGAGTACACGGATTGAGAAGGCCTACAAACCATAGCAAAACTAACATATTCGAGGCCAATCCCTGTGCACTGTCATAAGGGCCCACTGGACAACGACTTGGCAAAAGGAGAGGCCAAGAGGAGCCAAAAGTGGTTCGACCGAACCACTGTTGTGGCCTCTCGGGCTCAACCTTGGCAGGGAGAGGTTCCCACGGACCTCAGGAGGCCATCTAGTCTGGTGCGGCTGAAAATGGCCCATCTAGGAGTTCTACTGAACCACTATTGTGGCCTCTCGATCGGGCCCAACTTTGGCAGGGAGGTTCCCACCGACCGTAGGAGTCCATTCAAGCATGCGCGGCTGAAGACGGTGGATCCAATGGTCCGAACTCCCACCGACATCAGCTCTCCTCACATCTACAGCCACATGGAGGACCAGGATGCACTCCCAATGACGTTTTTGGGTGGTTGCCACCCTAGTAACCGTCATAGCTGCCCTATAAAAGGAGTTCTCCATTTTACTCTCAAGGCACAACACAACAAGTGGAGTACAACTCACATTTAGGCTAATCTCTAGTAGAGTTGGAATATATAAGGAGAGTGAGGGAAAGCATCGAAAGGAGTGCCCCAAATGTCGGAGTTCTCTCTGGGAGTTTCGGAGGAGTGCCGGAGATTTTGGCATTCTTCCATGGAGTTCCGGAGGAGTGCCGGAGATGTCGGCACTCTCTCTGATCTTGTATCTCAATGGATGCTTCTTTTGTAAGTAAGTATTTGTGATCTTCTTTGGTATTTACTTTTTTAATTTAAGTAAGATATATTCTCATCGTTGAGGGTTCATCGCTCTACTTAGATAGAGTACCTTAATCTTCTATGTGACATCGGGATTAGGATAGTAATCAATAGCATAGACGCAGTGTCTAGGCTAGAGGCTAGAGGTTGTAGATCAGGTAGGCGGCAGGTGGTAACAGCCCTGTCCGTCCTTTGTAATCCTGCATGTTTGGGTACATCATAGAGTTGCAGGACAGAGTCTCCTTGGTAGACCAGGGGTAAGTTGGTGCCCGAAACAATCGATCGAGTTTCACCTTAACTTAATTAAGATAACTAACCCATAAAATTCCTCTCCGTCCTAAGCCTACTATTTCGTTGTTGTCCTTGGAGGAATCATGTTCTTAGATTATACACAAATGTTCCCTGTGGATACGATATCCTGGAATACTCTTGGGTAAAGGCTACAACAATATCTATGCACTTGTAGATTATTTTGTGGTCGTAATAAATACCTACACTAACTGTTGTTGACGGTCATTATCGATCAGTTTCGACCGTCAATATTACCAAAAAGTGGAGAAGAATCGACATCAACTCAGACGATAAATCAATCGGACGATGTCGAGAATCAGACTTACGTATGAATGGGCCAAGAACTCAGAAATGACACGATCAATTGGGCCAAAATTCATAAATCTACGGAGAGGAGAGGTCTAGGAGGCCAGCCCAGGGTTCGGCCAAACCAGGGGGTTCGGCTGAACCAATGCCAGCGCCGGTGGATGCAGGGTTTTGAGGGAACGGTGGAGATTCACTCCCTATGGCGGTTGGAGGGTATTACCGACCATTCCAACCGCCATAACCATCATTACCTGCCTATTTAAGGAGTTTCTCTCCTCACTTCACTCACACACCTCAAGCAAGAGCTCTCTCATATTTTCTCAAGTTAGTTTAGCAATCTTAAGCTAGTGGAATAGGAATAGAGTAGAAATCGGGAGTCTGGAATCCTTGGGAAAAGTTCGGGTATGGCTCTAGTAGCTTTCCTTTCCTCTTTTGTAAGCTTTGTACTTTTATTAGAATAGTCTTCTATATACATTTATGGTATTGAAATAATTTCCGAGTATATGAATGCCTACTTTACATTATGTTCATGTTATACTGAATATACTGTTAGCTTATCTGGGAGATGCTTTGGTGCGGGTATAATGTTTGCTTATGCAATTACTCTATGTCATGACGATGATATTAGAGTAGTATCTGGTAGTTTAGGCGTGGTGTCTAGATTACGGGATATCATTATTTGGGGTTATATGCTGCGGATGAGAGGTGGGCCGCTGATGGTGATAGCTCAGTACGGGTATTCCTCCGCGCATGTATATAATCCTAAGTTAATTCCCTAGGGAGGGTACTCCTCCGTATTTAGCCCCGGTTGTATGGTCATGACGGACTGTCGTAAGGAACTCAGCAGTCAGGGGTGGCTTCTCGAAGTACCAGGAGGGCATCGGATAGAGGGTATTAGCTAGTATATCAGATGACTAGAATGTATGTATACTATGTATACTAGAAGTACATGAATAGATTCTCTTTCTCTTTTTCTTTCCGCTTAGCTTAGATAATTTAGTATGAGAATGAGTAGCTTAA
The DNA here is from genome assembly GCA_009805545.1 of Oryza longistaminata. Taxonomy (NCBI): domain Eukaryota; kingdom Viridiplantae; phylum Streptophyta; class Magnoliopsida; order Poales; family Poaceae; genus Oryza; species Oryza longistaminata. The sequence continues at coordinate 35,681,481 of CM020180.1, forward strand.
TGCTTGTGTGTCACTCTACCCTTGAATTATCTTAACCCCTGCTTAGGCTATGATTATCACAAGTAATATATAAATTATTAGTCAAGTTCTCTCTATATGATTTTCCCACAGGATAAAATAATTTAATACGATACCCTTGGAATACTCTCGGGTGAAATGCTACAATGGTATATCCGTGCGCTTGCGAATGAACTCTGTAACCATAATATACCAGGAGTATTTCTGTGCCATTGCTGGGAATTATATTTCTAGTAATGTTGTTAAGAAATACCAACAACTGTCATGAAAAATATTGTTATGCAGTTAGGCACTGATCAAACATATGGATGGGAGACTATGGGGTGCTAGCCACACTTTGCCATTTCTAAAGTTAGGCAAGTTATGGCAGCCACGAAAATGTGACCAATAAATTTCTAGCTACAAAGTGTAGTAAAATTGATAAAGAAAATTGAGTCTATGACATGTTGGACAAGCTAATGAAAAAGTGTAACAAGTCACAGCTGTGACAGAGAATCAAACACATAAGTAACAAACTGTAGCAACAAAAAAATGTGATATGACAAAGTGTGGTCGTGAATCAAACACCCTCGATGTATATCTATGTCCTAAATGACAAGTTGAAATTAAAGACACTTTTTTTGGATTAAATATTTTCCAATATTCATATTACTCAGTAGGTCTTCCTAGGAACTATGTATATGCACTACTCTATTTGATCTGGACCTAGCTATAAAAGTTACTGTCAAGAGAACTTTGGGATCCAATAATTAAATCAAGCAACATATATCTACAACACTAAAGAGCTTGGTGATCCACCAGAACCATGCAAGGGTGATAGTGTTCTAAATGACGAAAAACTCAAGGTTGTTTTTGGGAAGGCAAAAAAGAAGAAAACCAAGCGGAAGAGAAATACAGAAGAACCAAGCGTGCCATTCAAGAAGTACTCCATTTTCTTTAAGTACCTGTCGTACTGGCCAGGTTTAGAGATAGATGTCATGTACCTAGGGAAAATTTTTTTCAATAGCACCATTGAGACTTTACTAGACACACCAAGCAAGACAAAGGATGGGCTGAAGTCACATAAGGACCTTGTAAATATGCAAATAAGGGAAGAGCTTCACCATATGGATAAAGGTAATGGAAAAGTGTATCTTTTGCCGGCTTGGTACACCTTGACAAATGAGGACAAAATGGCATTGTGCAAATGCTTACATGGGGTGAGAGTGCCTACTGGTTTTCCTCAAGCATTAAGCGGCTAGTGTCGATGAAGGATTTATCACTTTCGAGCTACAATTCTTATGATTGCCATGTAATGCTCACATTATTCCTCGCTATTGTAATCAGAGCAATTGAACTAGTACACGTAAAGATGGTCATCACAAAGCAGTGTTATTTCTTCAATGCAATCTCATAGAAAGTAATTGATCCTGAAGAGTTATGTCATGTTCGCATTTTCGCTACAGAGACCGTGTGCGAGATTGAGATGTGTTTCCCTCCGTCATTTTTCAATATGATGTAGCACCTCATGGTTCATATCGTGCCTCAGATACTTGCACTTGGGCCCTGTACCTGCATTGGATGTGGCCATTTGAATGGTACATGTCGATTCTAAAAGGCTATGTATGAAACCGCACCCACCCAAAGGGATCGATGATAGAGGGATACACTACCAAGGAAATCGCTGAGTGTTGTATTAATTACCTGCAAGGTGGGAAATCAATTGTTTTACCGGTACCTCGACATGAAGATAGATTATTTGGAAGAGGAACAAAAGGGAAAAAAAGAATTCTCAACAATGACTACAAATAGTGAAAGATGCTCATTTCACTGTCTTGCAATAGCTCGCGGTAGTGGAGCCGTACATAGAGCAGAACCTGAAGGAATTACAAGCAGCAAATGTCCGGCGCTCTGATGTATGGATAATGAAACATCACAAATCTGACTTTACCGAATGGTTGGCCTCGGCCTACCATATGGCGATACCACGGAGGAAAAAGCAATTAAAAAGTTGGCTGACAGGCCATCAAGTGTGTACACTTCATGGCAAGCGTATGATCTAAGTGGGTACATGATTTATACCAAAGCGAAAGACAAAAGGAGTGCATTTCAAAACAATGGTGTTCGAGTAGAAATAATCGACACAACAGAGCAAACGAGCACATAGAATGGATTCATAGAAGAAATTTGGGAACTGGACTACGGGCCCAATATGCAAATTCTATTGTTTCAGTGCCAACGGGTGAAACACCTAGCTGGCATGATTTTGGACAACTTTGGACTAACAATTGTCGACCTCGGCAACGTAGGCCACAAGAACGATCCATGGGTACTTGCCGATCGGGTTGTTCATGTTTTCTATGTGACGGGCCCATCTCAGTTGAAGAAACACATAGTTATTTCGGGAAAACAAAGGATTTTGGGAGTTGATGATGTAGTGCACGAACATGACACTATTCGCGGATATTCGAAATTACATTAACCTCGTAGAAGAAACAATTGGTGAATCGCCGAAGCCCTACATGAGAAATAAAGGAGTAGGGAAAAATGTGAAAGGCTAATAAATGTAGTTGTTGTTAAGAAACTGGAAAACAGACCTGAAAAACAAATATGTTAAGAAGGGCCTCGAGCTTTTTAAGGATTCCGGCAATATAACAAAGGCCTAGTGGTATAAGTTCGTGGCAACAAAGACATCAACAGAAGAAATTGAGAAGAGCAAAAAGACGTCAGAACTAGCAAGAAGAAACCCCTATCCCCATCGTTTGGGATGTACTGGTTACCGTTAAAAAAAAATCAAGAAGTGGAGACAAGAGGAAGAAGAATTAAGAAAGATAGGTAAACCGGTTCCTATGAAGATCATAAAGAATGGAGTGCAGCAGGGTGCATGCACGAACCCCATCTTTTTCCCCGAAGGGCAATGTAGTCTTAAAAGAACCACAGCTCCAGTAGGTAGTTTACAAGATGAAGAGAATCGCTGGACAACAGAAGGCTGGGATATTCAAGCCAGATAGGTAAGTGGAGTAGATGTCATGTGGTTCGGGTAATCTAGAGCACTCAGGCCACAGTTGATGTGCCAAAAGAATTTAAGAAAGGCAAATCATTCCTCCCGACCTAGCATTTAGCAGAAGGACCTTGGCAACTAAAAAGGTGACGTGAATGGTACATGATTACAAGTAGAATAAAAGGGTTTTAATCAATAACTGCTGACGTGCTAGAGGAGGTTTTCATGAGCGGGCCATGCCTACTAAAAATTATTTTCATGGATATGCATGCCCTCTATTGTTAGGACAAACTCAACACCAATTTGATCAGTATTTGGTATCTGTAAGTAGACGACTGCTGCATTTTGCTACATCATAGTACCTATACATTCTACTAGCTTATTTGATCATCAATTTTTTTCAGGATGAATTATGTCATAGTAGAACATATGCGTGAGCCTATTGGCTTTATGAACCCTTGCCGAATAAGTCAGCTGAACCACACCTTCAAGCTAGACAACAAGAGGCTACCACTAGAGGTTTAGGTCATGACCCAAGAAGACATGGACGCATACATAGCAGAAAGGCACAAAGCTAAAATTCTCGATGTGGTTGTTTACATAAGTACTCCCTCCATTCCAAAATATAAGGCACAACCACCCTTAACACAAAGACCAAGAAACAATTATTATCATCTCCTAGTTTGGATCACCCTAATAAATATAATGCATGCATCCAATAGAATTAGAGATCTTGAGAGTGGAGGATTTAAAAAAGTAATAATTTAATGGAGATGAGGTCCTAATTAATTGTATGCATGCATGCATGCATGCCTTATATTATGGAACATCCAAAAAAAGTAGTTGTGCGTTATATTATGGAACGGAGGGAGTATATAGCAATGCAGTCTATGCAAGACAAAAATGCATCTATGCCCCATACAACTATGAATAAATTTTCAATCTACAATGAGTATATACTTAATCATGACTGGACTAACAAATCAAACATCACTCCATGTCATCTTTTTTGGCAGCGAACACTGGACTAGTTTTCCTCTATATCCAAAGTATGGCGAAGTTGTCGTCTTGGATTCTCTCGATAGGCCCGCCAGGACATATAAGGAATTCCTCACAATTTTAGATATGTAAGTGATATATGTACAATTCTTGTTCTCATGACTCGTTGTTATCTTTGAACTCTCTAAATTACTTATTTCTTCAAATAGTACCTATAATAGGTATTACCAGCTAGGCGGAGAACGACTACAAATAAGAGAACAAATACTCATCCGCAATAAGTGGCTGGTAATTAATTATGGATGACGTACAATACTAGTTAATTTTTATAATTGCATGTGTGTATCCATTTAATTAACTAATATAATTTATATTGATTTCGAAAGTATCACAAACAATCGAAGGGAAGCGTACTATGTGGATATTATATATGCGAGTTCCTCAGGGTCAATGAGAGATACTGCACAAATTATGGAGCTATAATTACAAATCATTAATACGTTTAAATTAATTTCTACCTTTGAATTGCTAACAATTTCCATTGCCACGATCTTGATGAAGCTTCCAAAATTCCCCAAGGGTGAAAGGGAGCTAGATGATGAAGCCATTCAGAACATACAACGAGATGTGTGCTATTTTATCCACCATGAGTGTTGTCACCAACTTGGGAGGTTTTTTGATAAAGAAGGGGCTTTGATCGAACACCCCTAGAAAACGAGTGTCTTACTAACTAAAACAAAAGTATAATTTAAATTTTACACATGTGTCGTCGGTCGAGTTGTAAGACATTCAAGTACTCATATATGATCATCCAATATCTATGAACATATAAATGCTTCAAAATTATGTGTGTTAATTAATTAATACCTTGCATTAACAATCTTTGCTGGTGGCTGCATTATGACGCCCGCTAGCGAAAGTTCATCTTTGCTCGCTGTTTGCCGCCACCAGCGAAAATAGTGCATTTTCACTAGCCTTTGGTTTCTGGTGGAGCTGTAGGCCACCACAAAAAAATGTTTTTCGTAGTAGTGTTAACAGTGAAATTTGGTAAGCCTCGAAGTCATTATCGGCCTAGAGTCAGTATCGGCTTCAGAGTCCTGGAATCAGCCGATGAGAATTATCAAGTCGCCAATAGTCGGAATTTTGTTATATTCGGTTAAGGAAATTAATCAATTAAAAGAAGTTTGTCCAGAACAGACCGACTTCAAAGAGAATGCGGCATGGCAATTTATCTATTAATTAGGAAGAGTTTTTTAGTTTCCTTTTATCTTAATTTAGGAAAGTTTCTTTCTTGTCCAAGAAGGAGTAGTATCTACCTATGGGTATAAATATGTACACTCGGGGTCATTGTAATATGTCTCACGATCAATACAAATTCGGTGCACTGTCATCCTTTTTACTTTTCTACTTTTTCGACGAGTTTATACTTGTCGTGGCTATTTGCATCGGCGGGGCTAGGGCTTCGACACTCTGATCTTGTCAATGTAAGCACCTATCTATCATATATCTTAGTTAATCTAGTTTGGTAGTTCAATTTACTTGTATCGGCTAAGATTCGTTTTAGGGTTTACGCCGGTATCGGCTAAATTGCTTTACCAGATTAGATTAGCAAAGGTATATACCACCCTAAAATCAATCAAGGGCTTGATTGTCTAGATATTATGTTTCTTTTCATACTTTCCACTGCATCAGCCCTAGTTGTGCTTAGAACCATAACCTCTATCTTGCTTTTTAATTGCCAATAAGGGTTTCGTCGGAGTTTCAGCCGATGAGTTATCTGGACGTTGCATCGGCTTATAAGGATTACATACAAGTTGGATCTAGTCGATCGCAACAAAGGTTCCACTGTTTATCTAATCGTTTGAATTTAATGACATCGGACCTCCAGCCGATGTATGCTTTAACCTTCGGATCAATGTTTATTCTATCATATCATTGTTAGCAAATTGGTTTCTACTGGATTATATTATTGTTTTATTATATTATCATCAGCCGATTGTCTTTATACCGTTATTTACATTAGACGTATAGCCGATTGCTCAAAACCCATCGGCATCAGCTGGTATCGGTATCGGCTAGATCTGCTCCATCGGCTTGTATAATAAGTCCATCATTGTGGCAATTCGCTTGGATATATATATATTTTTTAGAAAATAATGAGTTGTAATTAGGAGTCCAACTCTCATCTCAAGTTAGCATGCGAGTTTTTTTAAAATAATTTCTTATACGACTCCATTTGTATTTCTAAAAGCAAACGAAATTAAAAAGGAATCAAACACAGATATGTAATTTAAAAAATGAACGAACTTAAAAACCGACTCAAACACGAATGACCTACCAAAGTATCGGCAAAAACATTTTCAATATATATATAGCAGATGGCTATAGATAGTTGTTTTTTCCTATTTCTTTTTATAATTTACATTCTTGTTAGATATGGATATATCTATAGAAAAGAAGGAAAACTATATGTAAAAAAGCAACATCACCATTTTTTTTTTCAGATACTGGAACAACATCACTATATGCAGAGAAATAACTATAATTAAGTAAAAAAGCACTCCGCATTGTTCTGTCCATATGTAGAGACATAACTATAAATAAAGGTACCACTCTATTTTTTTTTCACATTGTTCTGTCTATATTTAGAGAGATAACCATATAAATAAGAACGTACTTCCCTTTGTGTAAATAACAAGTATATATATTCTTCCTATTTACAGTAAATTAAGAACAAAAGGTCACTCACTCGATCATTATATCGATCAAAGGTTGTACGCTTGTACTGATTAACCGTATATGCGTCTGTGTGTAAATAAAAGATCGATCACAGTACTTTTTACTTGTTCAGAATTGGAGGAAGAAAACTACTCCCTCCGTTTCATAATGCATGTAAGACTTTTTAGCATTGCCCACGTACATAGATGTTAATGAATCTAAACACATACATATGTCTAGATTCATTAACATCTAAATGAATGTGGGCAATGCTAGAAAGTTTTACATTGTGAAACGGAGGAAGTACCAATTAAGCTGATCGATGTGTGGTTGGAATCTTGTAGATTCTCTTTTGAAGCAAGTGCATGCATCAAGGCATCAAGCTAAAATTCTCTTGTTCTGTTTGGAGCATGCATGCACATACATCCAAAATATTCTTTGAGAGCCAATTTTGTGCATTAGTCAAATCATATATATCGTGATGTCCGTGTGCTGTGTGTGTTCATGCAAGTTAATGATGAAATACTAGCGTTATGAATTCGCAAACAATTAAGTACATTTGCAGCTCCCGCGCACAATATGTATATATGTACGGTATTCGCTTCATATACAATATTTGAAGGCCATGCATGTCAGAGTGCATGTACATGCATAATTTATAATTGGATCAAGATTCAAGAGCAATAAGTCCAAGCTCAAATGCTCAATAAAGCAAGAAGTTTGCCAAGTAACAGAAAAGGCACAAGCAAAGTTTTTTTCTTTAATTTTTGAAGTACAATAATCTGAAAAAACAAGAATCAAACCTCTACACTTTTTTTCTTTTTTGCGGGGAATCAAACCTCTACACTTAACTGCCAAAGTAAACAAGAGGAAAATGAGGAGATAAACCTAGCCATCCAATCCTGACACTAAATACATCAGATGAAAGTTGGAAACACCTAATTAATTAAGAGAGAGTCAGCAAATTACAGCTAGCTACCTCATATCAAACATCATCTGCAGCAAGCAGCAGCTTCCTCCCAATTTTGTTGTTGGTGAAAGCATGGCCAATCCCCGGGCTATGGCCCGGGTTAGTAGGGCGAACATCGTCGTTTGCCCCAGCAAATCCTTCACCTTCTGTAGGGGTGATTGTTCCCTCCATCACCCCTTTTGTTGCATCGGCTGCATGCGATAATAAGTACCTCCTATGCATCTCAAGAGGTATGCCATGAGAAAGCATTACTTGAGAGGCAAGAATAATTAGCACAAGGAAAAAAGCTTTGCTAATACTGTTGGAAGACTTGTTTAGGGCCATTTTCACAAAGAGAGAAATTAAGGCGAACAGATGAACGAAATGAACTGATTAGATGAGAGCTAGCTAGCTACAAGGGGGCTAATAAGAGTTCAAGCTCTACGTTCTGATGAATGCAACCTGCTATGCTCCATGCCTATTTATAGGAAATTGGACAGCAAATGTACGTCAAAGCAGGTACTATGCATAGTACTCGATTCAATATTATTAGAATTACTATATAGTTTGCATTGGAATTACAGTCTGTCAAGCACATGGAGGAGAATAAAAAAAAACTATAGACCTAAAAATTGTACTATGCCGTTAAAATAAGATCGGATGCAATGAAAAAGGAATTCTCTCACGGTAAATCCTGCATGATCATATGTGGACCATAAGTCTCTGTAGTACTCACATATATAGTACTAGAGTATAGTTCGATATATATGCTGATCATTGTGGTTGAAAATTCGTAGCATAGTACCACACGAGATATATTGCCATATATTAATTAATCGCCTTCAGCTCCATATTAATTCGAGGCTTATTAGCACACACATTATATATAGTTTATGCATATGCAATTTTTTGAAATGATATATACAAATACAAATATATATCTGCTAACATTAAATACATAATTTTTTGAAATGATATGCAGGTTAGTTCTGATCACCTAAAACAATAAGTCTATTTATTTGATTTTACAAGATTACTGCAGAACTTACCTTTGTTCCCTGTGATAATTAAGCACCCAGTATACACACTCAGTCACTCACTATATGAAAAGAAAACAATTGTCTAATTGATAAACTGAGAAGAATACGGTTTGTCCTATTAATAATCTATACATTAACACACAAAAATGAAACTCTAGTAAAGTGCCTGACCAGGAATTAAATAAGCTTACACAGATCGATCCTCTATAAAAAAAATGACAAATACAGAAAAGAAGTTCCAGTTTGGATGGCGTAGTACCTGCAGAATTTCGTGATAGAATCTACGTGATTTTGAAAAAAAAATTTATTTTAGTAGATCATACCATCGGCAGAAGTTGGGGGTTTGTCCCATCTCGCCTTTTTTAACTTTTCTGTTCACGTCTGAATTTTTTGGCTGTGTGCCTACGGGCAGAGGCCGGAGATGCAACCCATTTCCATTATTAAAAAAAAATACAGAAAAGAAGTACAGATCAGTAGGGTTAGTTTAAGCAGTGATGCTCCACAGGAAGCGTCAAGAGCCCTGTCACATGCATGCATGCATGCTTGACCAGTTTGACTAAGTCTAGCTACGACTGTTAACTGTGGACTGATGCTGCATACATGATGACACCCAGCAGTTACAACAGCAAGTTTGTTACGTTGAATATATATATATTTATACTAAAGTTTGGTTGTCTATTAGTTTTGGTCCTTTTTTAATTAGTCATCTCTCGACAGGACAAGCGACAAAACACCTCAAAGTACCTGAAGAAAACATCCGGCCCACTATCTTAATTTTTTATTAGTTGCGGTTAAAGTTATGCACATTTGAGTATAGCTGCTAAATGTTTGCCTTTTTAGTAGTTGTAGCTAAAAATTTTTCTCACAAAGAATATCTTTTAATTAGGATCCAGACCATTTTATACTTCTCCATTCGATCGTTTTTCTTGTTTTAACACTAAACCAATAAGTACTCTCCCTCTTCTTTATTTTTTTTTTCATGCATCATCCTTTTTTCTAAACACTTTAATGATGACATAGTAATCTTTTAAGCTCATGCTTAACTTGTTTGTGCTAGTACGAATAGAGTGAATTACTTCCTCCGTCCTAATATAAATCCAACATACTCCAGTATAGATGTGACACGTCCTAGGACTATAAATCTGAAGAGACATCTTGCACTTATATTGAGATTGAGAGAGAGTAGTATGCCAAATTAAATCAAAGTGACTTTTTTCTTTTGAAAAGAGAAACAACTGATTAATGGAGCACTGAGTATATTACATATTCCAGAGTTTGCAGTAAATGAAAGAATATTCTCACACTGGCAGGTTCATCTAAGGGCCTGCTTAGTTCGCGAACGAAAATTTTTGGCGTGTCACATCGGATATACGGACACATATTTGAAATATTAAACGTAGACTAATAACAAAACAAATTATAGATTCCACCTGAAAACTGCGAGCCAAATTTATTAAGTCTAATTAATCTGTCGTTAGCAATGTTTACTGTAGCACCACATTATCAAATCATGGTGTAATTAGGCTTAAAAGATTCGTCTCGCAATTTACACGCAACCTGTGTAATTAGTTTTTTTTTGTCTATATTTAATACTCCATACATATGTCCAAACATTCGATTCGATGTGACAGGACGAAAAATGTTTGTTTGGGAACTAAACAGGGCCTAATAAAATTTCCGTTGTTAACTGGCTGCAAGAATCATATACTCCATGAATTGACAACTTGTCTCTGTTGATAGCTAGGTTGACAATATTAGTTGTCAATCTGGCCAAAGTAGGAGAGAGAATCAACCTGACAAGGTCATACTCATATATTACTCAGAACGAAGTGTCGGCTGGGAGCAATTCACTACTCTCCTAACTCGATGAGAGAATCTTTTGCCGCTCCTCCGAAAGGTGCTTCAAGCGCATGCAGGGAATATTCCACCTCGAGAATCGTGCTGCTGCTAACATCCACATGCTCGCATGTATGCAGTCTGGGTTAATTAAGGCGCATGGCGGCGCGCACGCGTGTGCCAGCTCGCCACAATTCACGTGCGCGCCGCCAGGCTATGCGTCGCATGTTGTATCGGGTAGTTCATTCAACATGGTTGGTTGTTTTGTTCCATCTACTAAGTCTGAGATTTATTTAAGGCCATATGTTAACTTACAAACAAGTTTTTAAATTAACGATTTTTCAACATGTACAGCCAATTTTTTTTAAAACATATTATTGATGTGCATTATGTAAAAGGGTTTGTTGGAACCATGCCACCCTATATTAGAAAAATTTGAGATATGACATCCGTATCTCAATGACATGTAGGACCCACGTGAGTCAATGACATGTGGGTCAGGGTGGCATATCACAAATTTTGCAAAATTTGTGTGGCATGGTTCAAATTCTCCCTATGTAAAAATGCATATTATGTGGATTTTTATTACACATAAATTTTATGGGAGACGTCAAACATATCCACAGTCAAAACACAAACACATCGTTGTCCTTTCAAGATGTACTATTATAAAATTCCTAATAGGTATCGATTTATAGGTGCCGGTTCATTTAAAACTGACACCTGTGGACCTTTAATTTTTTCCACCTGCACAGATAAAATAAAATATAACCAACACTTGAGAAATTATAATTAAGTGCCCATTCTAGAGAAAACTGACATCAATAGACAAGTGCTGGTTTTTCAAAAGAAATGGTACCTATAATATATTATAGGTGCACGTTAATTAAACTACGATAACTATAATATATTATAGGTGTCGGTTTTTTAAAAAAGCTGATACCCACACAAAACTGAGCCGAGCCGATCGACCCGCGGGGGATTGTTTAGCTCGATCCATCCTTATCCACTCAGCCTCCGAACCGATGTCCTTATCCACACCCGTACACCCATGTCAACAGCATTATCCCCTTTACCATCTCTCTATCTCACCCACCAGTTCTCCTCCTGCTCCTTGGTCCTTCTCGCCGGTGTCATCCCTTCCCCCTCCCTCTCCCTATCCGTCGTCGCCGACGCTGTCCAACGTCACTCCAATATCCTCCCTCAAACTCCCTCGCCACCACTTCCTCCTCCTAATCCAATCACCGGAGAGAACCGGTGGCGCAAAGCTCCGCATTGTCGCTGTCGACTGATTCATTTCCTAGGACGCTAAGGTTGTGGCGGCAACGGTGGCAGTGGGATTCCCACATGTCGCTGCTGCCCTCGTCCTCTACCAGTCCCGGTCTGAGGGAAACAACATCCTCCAGCGGATCGGGGGGGGGGGGGGGGTGATCGGTCGGCGGGTATCCTCGAGTAGGTCTGGCTGGTGGTGGCCTCCACGATGGCAGCCTTGAGCGGATCCGTTCGGCGATGATGGCGGCTTGCATAATAGCGCCATCAAGCTGATCTCGGCAGCGGAGAGGAGCATAGTGTGTGGAAATTCTTTTTTTTTTTTTGGGGGGGGGAGGGGATTTTAGGTATTTGATTTGGATTTGTCCGTGTGTTATGCCTCCTTTTTATGATATGTTATTGCTTTTGCCTTAGTCTTGTTGGCAATTGCAGTCTTGATGTCTGTGATTTGGATTTGTTTGTGGGTTCTTAATCTACTTTCGGTTGGTTTCTCCGGCGATGGTGTGACGTGAGCAAATGCAATACAGGGTTGATGTTTTTGGATAGGAGCTACTGCTCGATGCATCAGCTCGAATCATGCTGATGTATTGAGCCACCTTTTTCTTTTATTTATGGAACCTAGCTAAAGTTGTCGTTATAATAGTAAGAACCGGCATCTATAATCTCTATAAGTGTTAATTCTAGAACCGACACCTATGCGGACGGGCAAAGGTGCCCCAAATTGGTACTAGTTGGAAACCGACACCTATGTTCGGTTTTCAACCGCACCAATAGGAAGTCCTGTAGTAGTGACACTGTCGCCATTACTAGATGGATTTGTGCTGATCTATTTACCATGGGCCATGGCGCCAGTTGTCGATGTTCTAAATACATAATATGCAGCCCTCAAAATATGGAAATAACTTTGTACGTGGAAATCCTATACCATACCCGATAAGACAGGATGTATATGAAAGGGATATATCTAGGAGAGTTCTAGAAATAGAACATGGTTGTCTAACATATTAGGAGTAAAACACTAAAGACCTGCATGGACAAGATCGAGATATACCAAGATTATCTCTTGTAAAAGTCCAAACCAATTATTACAGACTAAGAAATATAAGTACAATAGGCCCCACTAACCAGGAGGGACGGGGGGGGGGGGCAATTCAACACATAGTAGAGAGGTCAAGTCGACGATCATGACAGCGCTCACAAGCACCGTCGCATCCTCCAGCAATTAGGCTAGGGCCACGGGATCTAGTGACCCAAGCCTCGGTGTTGGTGGATTCGATTGACTAGCCGGCCGGGTTGAGGTCATCGACAGTTGCCCCCCTATCTTCTACTATATCTCTCTATTCTGGTGCAGATCTGGTGTCCTTCGCTCCTTGGAGGTTGGTCCACCGCCTTACTCTCGATCTCCTGTGTCGCTGCTCCCTCTCCAAGCTATGCTGACACACCTCCCTTCCCCACCTACATCAACATCTCCCGCCATGCAACGGTGATGGGATGACGGGATCTCAAACCTCTATGAGCAGTGGAAGACAGTTAGGGAAGATAGACGCGAATAACGTGACAAAGGCGCCTTCTTGTTGTTTCTCTGTTCTCCTCACACACACTCTCTCTCTCTCTCCCTCTCTCTCTCTCTCTCTTGATTTGAGAGCAGCCGGAGTTAGGCCGGGTGCGGGCTGTGCGCCCTTTATCTCGAGGCTGAGGGATGGTTCCAAGACTGAACTCAACGGTCGCGAGCTCTTGCATATAAGTTCATGCTGAGGTCTCTTTAGCAGTATTGAAAAATTTTTCAAGTTTCAATTCTAGCAGCTCGAACTTGGGAATTGTTGAATTTTGCTGAATTTCTCATGATTGTGTTGATTGGTGTGTTTGCATGGATAGCTAATGTTTATCTGTAAATTGTTCTATACCGAGATATCTAAACTATATTTTTATTGGTTTTTTTGCGCGCTAAAAATCATTTTAAGAGATGGTTGGCCAGAAATTAATTTTCACAGGCGGTGCTTTTCACAACTACGATGGGGTTTTTTAGAAGCACACAGTTGGCTCAACTTTCTCTACAACACCAAGTTAGCCGTCTATAAAAATGATTTTCATAGTAGTGCATCCACACAAACATTATCTTTCTATCTTGCAAAAAACTATTAATTATATATATATCATATATATAATTTATTTGTACCCTACCTTCCCCCTAAAAATATAAAACGAATCATAATATACAAGGTGATGGGGGCTATAAATAATCTGTTTGTCTAGCTTATATATAATTTTGCATAACTTTGCTAGCTTTTACAAAGTGAATGCCACCACCATTATCGCCGTCTCTCCTCAACTCTCGTTTGTGTTAGTTAGTATTATATCATATATATTGAGGTTGATTCATCAATCGATCCCCCTGATTCCTACTATTGCAACTCAGCCAATACTTACTCCCTCCATTAAAAAAACAAAATCTAGGACTGGATGCGACATATCCTAGTACAACGAATCTGGATAGGCTCGATGTGGCATATCCTAGTACAACGAATCTGGACAGGAGACTCTGCAGAACGAATCTGGACAGGAGACTGTCCATATTCGTTATACTAGAATATGCCAATTCAGTTGTAGGATTGTTTTATTCTCGGAGAGTGTAGGCGATACACTCTTTTTAGTTACTCTATACAGTTCACAAAGTTTAGTTAACGCACTGACAGATCTCTGGCACGAACTAATTTTTAAACCCGCGAAAGTACAACCCTTAAAACAAAAAAAATTGTATTTTGGTATATAGTGGTGTACTAAGCTAGTACAAAAATCTAAAGTTGTTTCACATGCGTGATTAAATTTATATATATAGCCGCCACAACTCTAACTGCTGTATCAGCTTATTCTAAGCGTATATTCTCTTTGTAGTTGGAAGCATATGATTATACGAGAGTATATTCAGAGACAACGACAGCATGAAACCGCTGGCACTTTTGCCATCTAGCCTGCCATCCTTGTCGATCTGCATCAAATTAACGGCCCTAAAGGCACGCAAAGAGCCGCCAAAGCCATCATTACCTTTTCTGATCTCGAGTCCTAATTAAGCTAATAGTTACTAGTCAATATATTATAGAGCAACTACTTTTGCTCTAACAAACGACACTTCAGCGACATGAAGGGCAAACGCACCTTTCTATCTAGCCTAAATAAAGGTAAAGAAGAACACATATTACATACTATTACTATACATATCTAGCTATTTCATGTGGTACCAGTTCAGGCAGAGAAAGTACCAACTTGCTGTAATTAATTAACTCTCATCAGTTTGGAGCAAAGGAATCTTAATTCAAAGATTCACTTTGAACCTCTTCCGTATGGCCGGGAGATTCCAATAGTAACTGCTTGCATATCAAGATTCTTTCGTGGACTGTGTGCCCTCGCTTTGCACTGTCCTTTGTTTGTACACTTTAGTATCTTTGATTCTGTTGGGTAGATCGATCAGATGCTCTCCATCGGCCATGAGCAGCACAATTCGATCTCTATCTCCTTAATTAACTAGCTAATTAATTTAATTAGGTTTTCATATTCTCAAGTAATTGCATGCAGATCATGGTCGATCGATAGGTGGGTTTACCTATTGATCACCTTCTCCAGATATTCTGATAGGTCAACAAAATCGTCAGAGATGGCCGGACAAACAAGTTCATTGGATATACAGCAGAGATCGATACGTTATATACTCCCTCCATTCCATAATATAAGGCACAACTACTTTTAAAAAGTTGTTTCATAATATAAGGCGTGCATGCATGCATGTCATTAATTAGCACCTCTTTTCTACTAAAATATTATTATTTAAATCATCCACTATTAAGATCTCTAATTTTATTGGGTGCATGCATTATATTTATTATGACAATCCAAACTATGAGATAATAATAATTATTTCTTGGTCTTTGGGTTAAGGGTGGTTGTACCTTATATTTTAGAATGGAGGGAGTATATACGAGCTGTGTACGTAGCCTAATTGTTAGTAGCACATATTAATAACTACTAGCTGGTGGTCCGCGCAGATTGCACAACTAGCATCCTTATATTTTCTCTTCTATAATAGCATATATGTTTTTCTTATTTTATTATTAAAATATATGAAAGTGTATACTGGTATGGGCTCTAGTCTCCTCTTCCAATATTTATTATTTTTTAATTCTGAATTTTAGCTATTTTTAATTGTATTTGTATATGGACTCTATTTTTATTTTTCTCCGAATAATAGGAGAATTTGTAGGCCATGAGAGCGAGAACGCATAGACTCCTTTTTCTATTACTTTAATAAGTTAATAGATGATTCAAGCAACATGCATTTCTCCCAAAAAAAATAAAAAATCGAGCAACATGCATGTATAACTAACAAATTAAATGTTTAGACTTTTTTTTAGTCAAATATGTAGTATGTAGCCAATGATTATCCCTGGCCGTATATATAGTTCAAAACATATAATCGTGATTGACTTGTGGAATAATCTATGGGAAATTCACGCATTCAACTTATTAATCGGAGTAATTGTAAATTTTAGTACTCCCTCCGGGTTTGGGACTTGGGAGTACCAGCTAGCTAGCTAGTCACGACGATATAACTATATGCAATGCAGCTAGCATGCATGAATTTACAATGCCAAGTGAATGCTCGGTGATGCTAGTGATCGAATATGCAAGATGCTAGACAGATACCAAGTTAGGGAAAGGTATATATATACCACTATATGTTGGTAGACACTTGATCATATAGTTAATTAGGAGGGTTTAAACTGTAAAGCTCATATTAATTAACTGTTAGCTATAGAAAGCGATCTCCTTTACGTCCTTCCCATTGGCCCGGAAGTGATTAATAAATAAAAGGCTTAGGTTTATAGTTGAGGCATCAACATAGAATATCCTATATGATCTCCCGACAAAAGCACTAGTAATTAATTAAAGCAGGTCTCATGTGAAAATCTGTTGGTCAAAAGGAGATCGGTCGTATAGGACCATGCATGCATGGACTCACATGGCTAGTCTTGTGTGTACTTGATTCTTGTGTTGTGTTTGATTTTAGCAATATTAACTATGCTAGCTAGCTCATGTCTTTACAAAGAACGGGCTGTAAAAATGATGATCATAACGAGAAAATAAGTGTCAGTTTAGTAACAAGGTTGATTGGATCCTTCTTGTTATTTCATAACAAAAATATGTGCATGGATGCATATTATTGGGAAAAAAAGGTCTCATGAACAATATGTGTCAACTGAAACTATATAGCTGGTGATGTTGTCAATTTATTCCTACCGTACGTAGCTACCTTTTAAGAAATTAAGGACACCCTAGAGCAGAGGTTGGAAATAATGTAACACTTTTTTCGTCGTTATCGAAAAAATTGAAATTTAAGTCATAATATTGGTTTCACTGTACGTATAAAGTATATCACAACTATACGTACTTCGAACATAACATTTGCCACATAATGTTTTGCAAATGTATCCTATATATTTTGATTATGCGTCTTTCATAATACTATTATACAATGCAAACGGTCATGCAAAGTTGTACGATAAAAAATACACCATTTAAATCCGACAAACATTGAAATCTAAATTCATTGAACACTGGGGGAACATAAAAAGATAAAAAGAAAATGCAATGAAGAATTGAAGATTAACTCTCTCTCTCTCTCTCTCTCTCTCTCTCCCTTTTCAGAATTTCATTTCGTCAGGATTAGTCTTATTTGATTGTCTGCATTTTAGAATGAAGACTTGGTACATTTGTTATATGTTACAGTGATCTGATCTATCTTTGCAGAGCACATTAAAAAATTCTATGTACTTGAAAGGGTCGTTGCACAATTTTATGTAAGTACTACTGTGTTGTCATGAATTAAAACCCTATGCCCTGTGTGTATAAACCACGCGCATGCACGAACCCGGCTGCCTCTATATAAAGATCTATGAGGGCATGGAATATTGCATCAACCAAACACCTAAGCACACCTCTGATAGTCCATTAGAGTAGTACGTAGCCTCTAGCTCTAGCTATAGTTATATTACTAGCTACTAATAAATCTAGTGTTAGTCTAGCTTAGCTGCATTAAGCGTGTAAAATGGCACTTAACAAGAATGTGGCCAACATTTGCACTATGCTAGCTATACTTGTGTTTTCCCTGCAGCTATTTTCTTCTCAGGGCAGGCCTTTGCCCTTAGGAGGTGGCGACCAGCGGTGATGTATTCGACAAGCGAGCTTGTGGTTAATTAGTAGGCGACGACCAGAAGCCGTCCGATACGAAGAAGACGGTGGGACAGAGACACCTTGGCGCCACCAGCTAAAAAAGAAAGCAGTTTGATGGTTCAAAGTTTACAAAGCTAATGGAGGATTTTATGTCAAATACTAGATAGATCGGTCCATATTAACAATTTAAACTTGTTGCGAGAAGGCATTAGGAAACTGAGTGGACAATGCGTGCTATTGTTAATTACCTCTTTGATTTGGTCAAGAGTAGCGGTGCAGTCGAGAGCAAAATTGGCTCGACACACAAATCTGCTGCGGCTATGCAGTTGTTCGTACCCGTATACCGAATTGTTATAGGTCACACAGTCAGAGATCACGGCCCTTTCATCCCACCTTTCAACATGTCTCTTCAACGCAACACACCAAAGCTCGTGTATGATTTTACCCTATAGTAAGATGACCAGAAGGACTGAAGAGGTATAATGGTACTACTTGGTTAATCCGGGGTGGGATCAGTTTTTGCATCACAAAGCCATAAATAATCTAACATCAGTACGTGGGACATTCTTGTAAACAGAATTGGCTGGTTGCAGACTTGCAGTTCGCAAACTTCAACCTTATTATGGTTTACTATAAAGGATCAAGCGGGCTAAAACTAAGCTGAATACGTACTTACCCTACTCAACAGTCTATCGTATACACATGTGAAATGCCTCACATGCCATGGTCTGTCTACATGCAGAAGCAGGGCAACGCCAAGGAGGCTTTTATTTTCACTTGATCTGACACCGGAGCAGATTCGTCTTGTACTTAATGATATGTACCGATGCGAGGCCTTAAATGGCCACAAGGGAAAAAGGGGGTGATTTAAATGTGGAAGGAAAATGCAGTTGAGGACGGGATAGATGCGAGGAGGAGGATCATGGCCTGATGCGATCAGATAATTGCCGAGGTGGACACTTGTGCCGCGCGCAGCAAAAGAATGCCAAGATGCTGGGACTTTTGCTGAGAGCAGCAAGAATACCAACATGCTGATGAGTGATGAGAATGCTTTGGTTGCTTTGCTTTTCCCATCGCTGTGGCGACGGACACGCAATTGATGGTGCATTGACGACAATAATGTGTCGTTTTTGCCCTCGATTTTTTTTTGTCTTCCGTTTTTTATTTTGTTTACTTCACATCAAAATTGAAAGTTTGGTTAAAATTAGAATGATGTGATGGAAAAGTTGAAAGTTTGTGTGTGTAGAAAAGATTTGATATGATGGAAAAGTTGAAAGTTTGAAAAATTATTTTAGAACTAAACACGGCGCTCGTCTCCAATATAGCCTGACGGTGACGCGCGTAGTGTACCAATTCAGGATGCGCAACTACCGTTGGGATTGGTGGTTGCACTTGCAGAAAGGCATACTAGTACTTGCTGCTCACCGAAGTACACTGCCCGTCTGCATTGCAAGTTTGCAAGACAGGCACAGCGCCGGAAACTGTAGGCATATTAAGAGAAAAGGATATGTGTACGGCCATGTTTCCACGTCAAAATAAATAAGAATAAAGCTTGATGCTCGTCAACTTTAAGTACTACCTCCGTCCCATATTACTTGTCTTTTTGAGTTTTTGTTTGTCAATGTTTGATCATTCGTCTTATTCAAAAAATTTTGGAATTATTATTTATTTTGTTTATCATTTGCTTTATTATCAAAAGTACTTTACATATGACTTATCTTTTTTTATATTTATACTAATTTTTCAAATAAAACGAATGGTCAAACGTTGCAATAAAAAGTCAAAAACGTCACCTATTATGGGACGGAGGGAGTATATAGCTGAGTAAATGTGCATCAGCTAATTGCATCCTGCAGACTGTTTGTTAGCCAGCTTCTGAGAATCTGGAAAAGCTCTGAAACCCAGCTTCTCCAGCTTCTGGCTTCTTAGTTCATTTTTCAGAATATGTAACTACATATTCTCAGAAGCTGTGGGCTGTTTGGGGCAGCTTCTAGCAGAAGCAGCTTTTGAGAAGAGCTGTAGCTGGGACAAGCTCTCCTAAACAGGGCCACGGATTCTTCTGCTGAAGAGAGGAAAGGCCAGGGAAGGAAGAGAACGAGAAGGTGATGATTCTTTTGAATAGAACGATGGATTTCTGTGCCAAAAACATACTGGAAGTTGGAAGCAGCATTTGCTACTAAGGCCCAGGATCAGTATGAAGCCCAGCCCATGTCTGACATGGCAGCCAGTAAAAGGCCGGCTCCTCGGTGTTTTGTTGGAAGGCATACGTTTTAGATCCAACAAGGTGGAGATTTACATTCCTATTGTGGGAACTAGAAAGATGCTTCTCCAGTCTCCACACCCAAAAGTTCCAATATGTTAGCTTTTGAGGCAAATGATTGTGGGGAATAGATGTGCACACAACCACCATCAAAGTCTACCAAAGAGCAAGTAAATGGATTGATTTTGATTGTATGATCCTCGTGGATCCATACATAAAACACCTGGAGAGAATGCATGCAAGTAAAAAGCTGATTCACTTGAAGGCGTGAGTAAAACTTACCTCACACAAAAGCTACCTGCCTACCCCCTTCCTTTTCTTTTAGTTGATCCTTGAGTGTGCACACAAAACTAGAAAATCATTATATTTTTCTAGATATGACTATTTCGCCTTGAATATATTGTTTAGTATTGTGGGTAGCGAGTAGGTGATAGTGTTATAAAGCAACTTTTATATTTGTGTGGGACTGTGGGTAGAATATGACTACTTATTATAGGGGTAAAAAAGGAAACTACACATTGAGAATGCATTTCAAGTATTTGCAAACAACATTTTTTTTTTCAAAACTATCAATTGAACAAGAACGGAGGGAGTATAAATCAGCAATACCAAGTTGTTAAACAACTTTCCATGGAAACATGGGAACACTAGAATTGCGTGGGCTTACATTTTGCCACGGGTTTGGCCAACTTAAGGCAGACGTTTTGTTTGCCGCCACACTTTTGACATGCCACATAACCTTGCCTTATTGCCCCACATGTCATGGACACATTTTCTAGCCATGTCTTACCTAAGTTGTGGCCAACTATATTCAGGCACACAATCCATGGCATGCACACTTTAGCTTAAAAAATTGGCAACTTAGCATATGCAACCAAACTGACCTTTACACTAAAGCCATCTAAAAGTATGAAGTACATTAATAAAGACAGCAACACATCTAAAAATTGTAGTGCTTATCTTGGATCGTTTAAGAGAACAATGGAAGACACAAAACCTGAGAACTAACTTGTTTTTTTTTTTTCCTTTTTTTGCAATTTCTATCTGATTGATTTGATCACAATTGGGTCAGAAAGTGAAATTGACGCAAACATTGCTAACTTGTTAGCTGATTCTTTGCTCGACATGTTTGTGGAAGGCATACGTTTGAGAGATATTGAGTTGTGACTAGGTTGAGATTTACAATGCAATAGTGAGAAGTAGTAAGTTGCTTCTCTACACTAAAAATCTCCAACGCTTCAGCTTTTGCACCTAGGATTGTGGCTAACAGATGTGCACACGATCACTATTAATGTTCGTAAAAGAGGAGAGTAGATAATTGGATTGATTTGGTTGCATGCCACAACGTGCCTAGATGATATTGTTAGCCATGAAGGGAAGTGAAAGCCATAGCGCATAATGCCACACACCATCTGATCTAGAGGCAACCCGTTGTGGTTGGTTGGCTTGCTACATCGATCATCTTGGCGCCGCGAGCACACGCGCGTAGTTCCATATTGCTTATGGCATTGACTTGGTCAAAGTTGGGTCAGAAAGTGTAAATGGCACAAATATTACCAACTTGTTAGATAATTCTTTGCTCAACATGATTCTGGATGACATACGGTTTAGTGCTATACAAATCACACAACACTGCTAGCTTAAACAAAAGTGTTTGGTCAGATTCAGAATTGAAAACAAAAACTGCATGCCATGCCATCGCGTGCCTAGCTGGTATCCTTAGCTAGGTAGGAAAGTGAAAGCTCTAGTGCACAATGCCACACACCAGCCGATCGAGAGGCTAACCATTGTAGTTGGTTGGCTTGTTGCATCGTTCATCCTGGTATTGTGAGCACACACGTAGTACCACACTGCTTTAGAGCTAAATACCTATTAAGAACATTATAGAAATCAAGTACATAAATTCTAGTCACATATTCTTCCACGGTTGTCTGATTGTCCAATATGGCATTGACTTGGCCATAGTTGAGTTAGAAAGTGTAAATGGCACAAATATTACCAACTTGTTAGATAATTCTTTGCTCAACATGATTCAGGAAGACATACGGTTTGGTGCTACACGAATCACACAACACTTCTAGCTTTAACAAAAGTGTCCGGTCAGGTTCAGGATTGAGAACAAAACCGCATGCCATGCCACAATGTTCCTAGCTGGTATCCTTTACCAGGTAGGAAAATGAAAGCTATACTGCACAATGTTACACACCAGCCAATCAATAGGCAAACCGTTGTGACTAGCTAGCTTTGTCGTTGCTCGCACATTTCGTGCACTATACCACCCTATTGTCTGTGGTTTCCATTTCTCTAAAACAGAAACCCACACGAATCACACATCACTCTGTGAGCTTTAACAAAAGTGTTTAGGTGGGTTCAAGATCGAGAACAAAAACCGCATGCCTAGCTGGTATCCTTAGCCAAGTAAGAAAGTGAAAACTTTAGCGCGCAATGCCACACGCTAGCCGATCGAGAGGAAAACCGTTGTGGCTAGCTGGCTTGTTGCATTGTTCATCCTAGCACTGCGAGCTCATGCGATCACGCACATAGTACCACATTGGTTGAGAGCTCCATATGTATTAAGATCATTATAGAAATCAAATACATAAATTCTACTCCTTTTGTCCCAAAATAAGTCCATACATGAATTCAGACATAGCCTTATAGCCTATGTATGAATTCATGTATAGAAGTGGACTTATTTTGGGACAGAGAGAGTAGTTATATGATTCATAAATGGAAAATAGAGCATTTAAAGTCAGGCTTCCTCAGAATAGTTAGGCTTGAGAGGGAGTATCGGACACGTTGAACGATTGGCTGGTGGATGCAGCTCGAGAAATATTCTAGTTCGAGGGATTGTTACGGAAGAGGGATCAATCGGCCATCGACAGCGCAAAAGGTAGTGATGTCAGTGGCAACAGGGTTGGGATGCAAATATTCAAGCTTCAGAAAGTGCCACAATAGGGTTAGAAAGTGTAAGTGACATAAACCTTGGTATCTTAGTTGATTCTTTGCTCAACATGGTTTTGGGAAACATAAGTTCAATGCTATAAATTTTTGAGAATCAGAAATTTGATTCATGATGAAAAGCTCCAATGCTTCAGCTTTTGTAGCAAGTGATTGTGGCTAGAGAATGCTTGTGAGTACTAGATGGTTGGTCAAGAAAAATGTTTGAGAAACACAAACAATCCTACTTTAGAAGACATGAGTAGAACTTTGTATTGATTGACTGCTTGATCATCGTGGATGCAGTAGAGAATGCTTGTGGGTACTAGGCAGTTGGTGAATCAAAATATGCTAAAAAAACTCAACTAAAACAGATGGCACAGATCACAATCAAAGTCCAACGAAGAGAACTTGTGTAAGTGTATTGATTGACTACATGATCATCATGGACACAAATTAAATGCCCAGAGAGAATGCTTGTGAGTACTAGGTGGTTGCCGAAGCAAAATTCAAGAAACAATCCTAAACCAGAAGACGCGAGTAAAACTTCCTTGAACAGTCCAATAAAGCCAAACTGCTAAGTTAGGAACATTTTTATCTTGCATGCTTGCACTAAAGCCATAAAAAAGTATGAGTCGATTGATAAGCGTTGCAGCACATTTGAATATTGAAGTGCTTTTCTTAGACCCCTCACAAAAATATTAGAGCATACCAAATTTGAGGACAAGACTACAATTCCGTTGTAGCATTTTGCACTATTTGTGTGCTTATCCAACATAGTTTTAGTTGACAACAAATTTGGAGATGACACAAACATTGCCAACTTGTTTGTTAATTCGCTTCTTGGCAAGATTTTTGAGGACACGTTTTGAAGCTATCAAACTATCAATAAGTATACCACTTTGAAACTGGATAGTTGCTTGTCGATGATATAAATCTCCTGCTTTAGATTTTGCTACAGTATAATGGACGATTGAAGAAACACAATAATGATCAAAGTACATTGACGGGGAGAGCATATAAGTGGATTTATTTTGATTGTTGTTGATGTATACATTTAAATCCAAGAGAGAATTCTTGTGAGTTGTTAGGTGCCAGTAATGGACATTTTAGGAAGAATCGGTTATTTACCTACAGGGTATATTATATATATATGTATTAAATGCTCTATTTTGTGCCCGCAACAAATAATGGAACAGCTCTATACTTTTTTAACATATTTTTTAAGCGTATATTGCCCTCGTATATTGTATACTAAAGTATATTGTATACTGAAGTGATTATATATAACTAATTCTTGTAAAGATTTATTCTATCCACGTAATATGATCATAAAAATATTTGTTTTGCTAACATGAAGTATTAAAAATTATTAAAGAAAAATTGAATTGCACCGTAGCGTTTAGCACGGGCATATTACTAGTTGATTTTAGGGCACTAACATGTGGACTAGAGGGCCTTGTTCCATGGTTTAACTTACCTTTTTGAAGGTAAAAACCGGTCGTGGTCGTTTGCTGAAAACCAAGAAAGAACAGTGAAAACTGATAACTTTTGTCCGTGAACCCAAAAGTTGGTTTTCACAAACCGGTAACCAATAGATTCACGAAAACCAGTCGACAAAATGTAAAACCCGCTATAATAAATTACTAATTATTTAATTTGAGGATTACAAATTATTATAAACATAAAATTCGGCACTTCCTATATATCCTTATTAGTAACCGTTGGTTATCAGTTTTTGTTTTACAAAAAGCTTAAATAAAAAGTTACCAATAGCCAGATAGTTAAATAAATATGCGTATTCAAACTTTTGATGTGGCTAATAGCCTAATATGTACTCTTTTGTATAGGTCTAGCTTATAAACCCCATCAATACACATTACTACCTCTGTTTAATATTATTTTAATATTATAAGATATTTTAATTTTTTTTCTAGTCAAATTACATTTAAGTTCGATCAAGTTTATAGAAAAACATGGTAATATTTTCAACCTAAAACAAACAACTATTAAAATGTATTCCCTCCATCCCAAAATATAAGAAGTTTTAAAGTTGGACACGGTTATTAAGAAAGTAGGTAGAAGTGAGTAGTGGATGGTTGTAATTGGATGAGTGGTGGAGGTAGCTGAGAAAAGTGAATAGTGGAGGATTGTGATTGGTTGGGAAGAGGATGTTAGTAGAGAATTTGTTATATCTTGGAACAAATCCTGAAGGCTAAAAGTTGTTATGGCTGAGTTTAGTTCCAAACTTTTTCTTCAAACTTCCAACTTTTCCATCACATCCAAACTTTCCTACACACACAAACTTTCAACTTTTTCATCACATCGTTCCAATTTCAACCAAACTTTTAATTTTGGCCTGAACTAAACACACCCTATATTTTGGGACGGAGGGAGTATTTCATTTGTTAGATTTAATAAAACTAATTTGGTGTTATGAAAGCTGCTATTTTTTTCTATAAACTTTGTCAGACTTAAAAAGTTTTATAATATGAAACGGCAGGGATTAATATTGAAAGAAAAAAAATCAAGTTCATATAACTTCAAATCTGAATTTGAATATAATCTTGGACAGTACACCAGATAACATTCGGCAGCCGAGAAACGGCTGCCGTCCAGTATGGAGCATCCAGAGGCTTACCACAGAATGAGCAAGCCTGCGCCATCGTGATTAGGCTGGTTTTCATATCAAAGTCACCATCTCCCATGCTGACTTCGGGTCCAACGGGCACGTTGTCAGCGAAGGGAGCAGCGAACTCGTGAAATGTCTTCCTAGCCATATCGTTCAACTCTGGTGGCGCGAAGATGGCTGGTCTGCTGCCGATAGAGTAACTTGAGGAGGAACGTCATGGGGTTGAACTCGCTCCACAAGGGACTCTGGATTGAAATTGGTCGGCAAATCAGAACCAGTCTTGTACTGCCCTGTTTTCACATAAAAGAGAAAACAAACAAGGTTTGCCTACAAAGGACAGTAATATATACAAAGGTAAATATAAAATTATTAGCATGTAATAAACTCTTAATCATTAATCTTCCCCGGCAACGACGGTAGAAAAGCTTGTTGATATTTCCTAACGGCATTACTAGAAATATAATTCCCATCAATGACATAGAAATATTAATCATGGTATGGCCTTGTTTAGTCCCACCAGTGATGTGGTGGTTTGGGCCCATTTGATATTATTCACTGGGTTTATAGGCTCATCCATCCTTAAGTTTGATTCTCGACGGCTTCCGATTAATTGTTCATTTATATTCCGTCAATTCTCCTCCATTTATGAGTGCTTCTCCTGCATATATGTTAGTAGCATAGTACATAGTGAAAGTAGATATTTTATTTGAAAATTATGCATTGCAAGCATAGCTAGTCTTCATTAATTGGATAATATTGACGGTCGAAATTGGTCGATAATGACGTCAACAGGCGCGCAATCAATAGGGAGCGAGCATGGTGCCCAACTTATAGAGAGTGACTTTCATGGGAAAGGAACTCTAATTCTCAAGTAGATGTTTAGGGGATCTGTTGGAGCAATTTTTTAACTAAAAAACCGTAATTTTAGGATGCTCTTATGTGTGATGTCTTTTTAACTACGTGGATATTTGTGGTTGTGCCGTTGTTCGAGGTGTCTCAGCATCTTAGGATTCATAGGGTGTGGTTTCCTAACATACACACCCAGCCAAACCTCTCGAAATACAAGCATCAGCTACCGAGCCGCCGCCCATCGTAGGCCTTGTTTGGTTAATCCCTTCCACGAGGGAATTGAGGGGATTTATTTCATACCTATTGTAATGTGAATTATTTCTCCTCAATCCCCTCCAATCCCAACGAACAAGGCCGTAAGTGACACTTTTTCCTATCACAACACACACAAGACAAAATAAAGCGTGCCAAAAAAAAAAAGAAAATGACACATGGAAATAAAAGAGATATAACTCCATGTTCCTGCTGCATGCAGCACGGTAGCTTTTTAATCACATTTACTCTCTCTTTCCTCTCCCCATGAGATATTTATGTAAAACAATTAATTAGAAAGCTCCAAATAATTTTTTCTTCTGAATTATATATCCAATTTATAATCCAGTTAGTTGTTTGTTGTAATTAAATCTTTACTATAAGATCTCGCATGGTTATCATCATGATAAAAAATATATTTATCCACAAACGGAGATTGTTTCATCACTTGAGGTCAAATGTTTCCACACACTTCATAAAGTGTATCAAAGCCATACAACATTAATAAAATATTGACTGCAGCAGCGATAACTACTGCATGAAACATTGAGTCCCAAGAAGCGAAACATAAAAAAATCATATGAAACACGACATACATGTAAATACTTGGTTTTGTTGAAACATTTTTATATCACGAATAAAACTATCAAACGGTTAGACCCAATAATGGTATTTTAGAGGCATAGGGCACGTTGATAGCAGGGCATACGCGAGATTGGAATAAGGAGATGGGAGACAAGGCTTTTTTGATTCAGGTCTCCAGAATGGATAAAAGTCCTAATCCAGTTTATATATAACACCAAATTACAAAAGGGGAGTAAGCTAGTCTAGCCAAAGAATTATGGCCTGTTTGGTTGCTGCCTTGAGGAGAATTTGCTTGGCCTGAGAGTAGCCTGACTCATTTTACTTCTTGTTTGGTTGCTACCCTAAGACCGTCTCCCTCTCGCCTGGCTTGACGCACGCAATTAGCCTGAGTCAGGCGACCAAAATCGGTCGCCTGAGCTCCAGGCGTAGCACCGTTCGTGGTTTACAATGTAATCTCTCGCAGCTACACAAAAGTCACCGCCGTATGGAAGCTCCCACCGTCGCACAAAGCTGGCTCGCGTGGATCCCGGCCACCGTGGCCGTTGTCGTCACCGTTCTGCCCATCCGGCGAAGCCCCTGCTGCTGTTGTCGTCGTCGTGCGATGCTACCGCCCCTTTTCAGATCTAGCTTCCCGCAAAGCTTCCAGCGAGGCTGTCGCATCCCGTCGTTTGCTGTGGCCTCTTTGCGCGAAGCTTCCGCCGAGGCTGCCGATTGTTTGGTTCATGAAGAAAGCTGCGGACTTGTCGATTGAAGCTCACAGCTGGAAAAGATCATTATTAAAGATCTAATTTGCCATAGGTATTGCTAGATTTGGGGGTTCGTCTTCCTTGTATTATTCTCTTAATTATTTTCCCCTTATTTTTTGGTATGCGATTGATTTGATTTTGCTTATGGAAAGCTAGGTACATAAGGATTTTGGTTGGATGGACGATGCTGCCGACATTTACATATTCCTGTTTAACACTTTAGCACTTTACTTAGCAATAATCATCTAGAGCAAATCACTTGTTTTTCTTCTCAGGTAGCTGCGACAAACCAAACAAGCACAACCTCAGGCCGCCTGACCAGGTCGTGTTCCTGAACTTCTCGTATGCCTATCAGGCATGGAAATTCTTCAGGCATGGTGTCGAGGGCACCAACCAAACAGGCCCTAGTCTTCGACGAGATCTAATCCGGCAACTTGTACTCAGCTACTAGATATTGGCTTCCTTCTCACTTGTCTTTGATGTGGCAACTTGTAGTTGGCTATTAGATATTGGCTTCCTCCTTCCTCATCTTTGATGTGGGTATATGACCATGACTTATGACTCGATACTCTCCCTTCCTGAGGGCGATGTGTTTAATTATATAGGCAAACAACCCCTTCTCCAAGTACAACTCGAAGACTCTGTGTGGGAAACATGAAGATGAGACCTAGGTCGAAATCCAATATCTTTCCTTCCCAGGGAAAGAATTTTCATCTTTATCTGCAATATTCCTATATCCGAGTATATTCTTTATGTATAAAACTAAATATGTGGTATTCCCAATGGTGGCGAATTTAAGTATAGAAGGTATACCTGATATGTAACGCGCACACATGCATCATTTGTAACTATTGAAGCATCATAGAATACATGGATGAAACATCCACATAGCACCACATGCAATTAATAAAATATAAAAGAAATACTGATTGAAATATCCATCCAAATAAAGCAGTATGAAAAGATTCATTGCAGCACAAAAGCCAAAAAATCATTAAAATATAGTCATTGGTGATTTTGTTGAAAAATTTCATTGCAATAAATTTAACAATGTAAAGGATAGTAGGTCGGATAAATCTTTGGACTAGAGAAACATCCCTTGAAAAAAAAAAAACCTTACAAACTTTAAAAAAACATTATCTTGCTTTTCCATAACCAACATCTTATAAGTATATCTCGTTTTTCCATAAGTAACTGATTAGATTAGATTCAACGGTTGATATCTCTACCCTGTTTGTAAAGAGTTTTTGAAAGTACGTATATCACTGCTCCGCATACAAATAATTTCTCCCCACGGCATCAATTGACGTGACATTAGCACAATTCCAAATCGATGGGCATTCAGCTAGTGAGTAAATCAGTTCAATTGCAGTTTCGTAGACATTTTTTGCTTAGGTTACCAACCAATCCGCCACAAAATAACTAGATACGCTGATACACATAATGCTTGTTATTTTGGGCGCAATCATCAGACGCTACAAATTGCAAATTGCTTACATGATACGCTACTTCAACAAATCTACCTGCATTACAGTTAGGCGAGAAAAGGATTAACTATGTTACACTACTGTTACAACTTACAAGTGAACCGATCTGCGGTCGCTAAATCTGACTTTCTTCACCAACTCCATTCGAATGTATTGCCAGCAGCACTGCATTGAACCACCTCTATGAACTTGAATCTGCATTCTTAGCTATAACAAAACTATCTTCTAGGCTCTTATCCATAGGGGTGTCATTTCTGTCACTACTGGAATCCGACAAGGTGGTATCATCATCATCAGAGGCCGAATCAAAGCTAGATCTCTTCCTCGTATCGTTGACTCTCCTCCCTTTCAGTTCAAGACGCCTGCATTTCCGAGCCTTGCGTTTGCCCCTTGGCAGAATTTCATGGTGTGATTCAGCATTTGTGTCTTCTGGACCCCTTTTAGCCTCTTTATTTGTCTTCTCGGTTGCCAGTACATCTGCTGACAAAGAGTCACTTTCCTCTACCTTCCGGCGCTTGTTTGGATTCATCTGAAACAAAACAAGTTGAATAACTTTTAACCATCAAACCAAACAGAACTCCCAATGTTTGCATAGAGCTGAATGCAGGTGGTTTCCTTAGTTACGAGTATGCAAAACCAGGTAGTTAATAATAAGTTTAATAGGTTGACAGGAATAACTTGGGTCATTCGAATAACTAACTGGTGCTGAGTTTTTGGCACACGACCAGTGCCAAGATTGCAGCATTCTGACAGATCAGCACCAGGAGGTCCGGAGTTGACCTTGTGCATGTCAACACCAAGCTCACTGGCACTGACGTGCTGCTGATATGACTGTCATGTTAGTGCAGCCGACAACTCAGCACCTATAAGAATGGCTGAGACATTACAGTACAACTCCTTTGAGGCTAGTGCTGAGCCAGGGGTCCATTCATGGAATAAATTTTTGAGAGGGTACATTTGTACAAAATGCATAGCAAAACGACCTAAAAGGTTTTCTTTATTCAAATGAATAAAACTGTATGAAGAAAATTTTATTAGTTCACTAAGATCCCCAGAAGACAAGCATACGCCTTTAGCTGGCACCTAAGAATTACATGCCATGAGCAAGCAGAAAATTTTATTTGAAGATGCAACTGTATTTAGCAAATAGCATTGAATGTACCAAGTGACTCAACCACACATGCTAAAAGATATAAAATGAAATCAACCATCATCTAAGCTCTAAGGAGGCGCAAATCAGTTCATGTAACCACAATACTCAGAAGGAATTACAACTGTCGACAAAATGAAAAGGAAAGGATGAAAGTCGAGATCTCACCATTGCAGCCTGGTCAACAAGATGAGCCCAGTCATTCCTGTTCCTAAGACAATCGTTAACAGCATGTAAATAGTTGGGGTATGCATTGTTTTCCACGTTGGGTTTACTTAAATCCCCCCAATGCTGAAAGAAACATAATAATAAAATTAGCACAAATTATGAAACATACAGAATAAATATACATGAAATTGAAATAAAACATACCTGGCGAATAGCGTTGCACAGTTCACCATATGTTATGTTTGTATTTTTGCTAATGATTTCCTCAATCAACCCTGCAGATAGAATAATAAGGCACCCTTATTGACTTCTATACTGAATAAAACCAGATGGTATGAGTTACATACCAGGTAAATCATGTGAAACACCTCTATCTATTGGAGCATCATTTCCTACGCCAGAGGTGGCTCCAGTTGAACAAATGCCATGCCACGATTTCTCTGTTTCTGATATTCTATTATTTTCAGTAATTTGCATGAGTCTTTTGCAGCAAGGACACGTTCTGTGCTACATACTCTATGCCTCCGTTCAACACTAGACACCCTTTCCTGTCTTCTTGGTCTCATCATTATCTCTCCATGCATCAATCTTTGTTCCTCTTCCTTTAAGACCTGCACTTACAGGGAAGCTTCATAAGTTTTCACTAAAGATGGAAGAAATATTGAAATAGAAATAGAAAAGATGACCTTTGGTAGTACTCCCTCCGTCTTCATAATGTAAGACTTTCTAGCATTGCCACATTCATATTGATGTTAAAGAAATCCTAAGATAACCACATTATAATGTTTTTAGGATTCAATCTAAAACATCTATATATTGGAAATTTGGTGATTTCAAAATGTTTAAAGAAAGGTTCTTTACCTTGTTGGGGGAAGAACGAAGGGGGGATCCCGTCCCGGGGGGGGGGGGGAG
>CM020180.1:35713592-35766903 GCA_009805545.1 Oryza longistaminata
GCCTTAGTTACCTCCAAATTATTTTCTATTACCGATACTCCCCCATCAAATTCATAGGTCTCATAAGTATAAATTGATTCTCAAATGGTCCTATTGTCATTTTTTTTGTCTGACTCCCTTTATTAGTTTGATTTTTTTTTTTTTTTAATGTACCTAATAGTTTTTATTAATCTGGGTTTTTTTTGTGATTGGAGACTGTTTTATTTGTTTTTGAACTTTTTCTCAGCCTAGGGTAAATCGTTACGCCTACATTACAGAACCATTTACTATATTTTTTTTTCTGAACAATGGTACTTAATGTCCTTTGATTATTGTCAGTTTTGTGTTGATTCAGGTTTATCCTCATAACCCCTTGATGGTTTGTTACTGTTTTTCTTTGCTTATGTCCCTATTCAGCTATTTCCCCTCTGTTTGGTTTTATTTCTATATTAGCAAATATACACTTGAGTCGTGGATGTCTACAACTCTCTATGTTCGCCTTTTCTAATGTATCTGTATACTTTAGTAGGTCGCTCCCCAACCATCATGCACTTGTGTTATTTTTTATTTACTTTATTGCTATTTTTTTTATTGTCGATGACTTCTATCTTTATAAGTGTTTGGTATCCTTCTAAGTTTTATCTGCTTTCTTTTGCAGATGAGTACAAACATCTTCTCGCTTGTGCGAAAAGGCCCTCGGATTCACTTTAATAGCATGAGCCATCCATAACCATTTTGACAGAGAATCAGCTGTAATAAGAGATAGTTATCTACATTGAAAAATAATGTAGCTCCCCCCTTTTCAAGGTGTCTCTTCTCTCTTAGTGTCCACACAATAGTTGTTTCAGGCCATCAATTCGAAATTCACATTCATTTGGAGGTTTTCTCTTTTTTGATCTTTCATTGTAATCACTAATGGACTTCCAAGTGTGTTTTCATCTATTTATTGCAATCAACTTATAGTGATGGGTATTTACTCCAAGACCCATTCCCTCGTATGCACTTGTCTATTCTCACATTACGTTTTTTTTTTTTTTTCATGCGTTATTTATTTGCCCCTTGGTGTAAAATCTGAATCTTATATTCTTGCCAAGATATTTTTTCTAGCCGTTTTTTTATTTTATTATTTTTTTTTCTGGATCTATAGTT
Source organism: Oryza longistaminata (assembly GCA_009805545.1). Taxonomy (NCBI): domain Eukaryota; kingdom Viridiplantae; phylum Streptophyta; class Magnoliopsida; order Poales; family Poaceae; genus Oryza; species Oryza longistaminata. The sequence goes on from CM020180.1 coordinate 35,714,721, forward strand.
TTCCTTTTAATTGCTATTCAGTCTCCGGAGTTTTTCTTTTTCTGCTCTCTGACAGACTTTCGTTAGTTTCTTTTTCTTTTTTTAACATGCCATTTCTGTGATTGTCCTTTTATATGACTTTTTCATCTTGTGTCTCTGATCATGTATTGTACTTGATTTTCTTACCTTATTTAGGATATCCTACCACTGTGTTTGTATTATCCCACAAGTTTTTTAAAATTTCTATTCAGGGATTGCCTTTTTATTTGGCTTATTTTTTTTGTATGTTTTTATTTTTTAATCTTTTTGTACTGGTTTTTTCAAACCACCTGTGGGGCAATGTCCTCTATCTAGAGCGCTCACGAAAGCCCACGGCCCTCACACTTGTCGTCGCTTTTTTAGTATTTATCAGCTGTGAGTTTTCTGCTTCCAGTTGACCTCGTTAAGATGCTGTCTTGACTATTAAGAACTTTCCATTTGGAAAACAGCAGCCACCTCCCCAAGTGTGACATTCATTTATATTCCCACTGTGGTCTTTTTTATTATCTCGATCAGCCATCAAGATACTATTCCAGTCGTTTTGATGTCACGTTATACTTCCTCTTTCCAGTACTTTTGCAGTTAGATACCCCGGGTCTTCGGTTTTCGTCTTTTATTATATGTTGAATTCCATAGTCTTCCTCCATTAGTAGCCCTTTATGATAGCGCATTATCTCTTTCCAGAGTCCTGCCAAATGATCATCTTCCGATTTGAGACAAATACCTGAGCTCGCTTTGTGCTACTAGCAAGCTATTTTGTATATTCCTTTTTTTTTAGATGTCAGTGGCCTCGTTTGCCGTTAGTCCAAGTACATTCATATGAACCCAATATTTGAGTAAGTATCTCAGTTTGATCCCCTTGAACTATTTTCCTTCTGGTTTTTCTCTTAAATAGCACGCCTGGTTTTTTTGTATCTTTCTATGTTTGGGATATCATAATGGATATATTTAGTAGGAGCTTGGCTTGCTAGTCACTATATCCAAAGCGTACTCATAAATATCCTTGTTCCAACATTAGTTGGGATTGCCACAAGATTTTGTAATCCCTACCCTCATCTCCTCTTTTTGTTAGATTTTTTTCGTGATGTTTAAGTTTATTGTTTTTATATTAAACATCAGCTTCTTTCTCCCCATATCTCTTTTCTAATTTCAGCTCCTTTGGACAGAATAGTATCCTTGAATCCCTCCCTCCCCCTTAATTCACAATTAAAGCTTATTGGTTTTTTTGGTCCTCAAAGTATCGAATATGTTCATCGACATATAAGCACAAGATCACTCCCTTCTCCCCCTATATCCCATAGCGAAGGTATACACATTTTGTCAAGCTCTCGTTTTCACAACAAAGCCTTTTTTGCTATGATTGTTAAGCGTGTTTGATTTTGGTTGGTGTCAAACTTCTCATGCCATTTGCTTAGTGCTTGCTTGAGCATACAAGGATTTTCATTACAGTTTTTACACGAGTCCATTTCCCTTATCCTTGACCTGTTCTTTTAGTACCATACCCGTCTTGGTATGATTCCATAATAGACTCTCCCGTTCCTCCCAGTCTCTCTCGTTTAGTCCGTGAAAAGCTGTCTTTAACGCTCCATCTGATGGAACGAGAAGACATGACGAGGCTTGCCAGAGTCAGATTTTAGTATCTTACGAATTCTTTTTGGTCTATGCGAGCGTCTAACTATCTATCTAGTTTGCTGTTTGTTGAATTTTATTTTTTTTTTTTTTGTTTTTTTTTTTATTTTTGTCGTTTGTTTTTTTTACAAGAAGGTCCTCGCCTTCCTTATTGGGTATATAACCCTTGGCCACCCAAGCCTTTGCTTCTGTGTAGTAATCTTTTTCTGCTGATTTTGTACCATCCATGGCTCCTAATGCTTTTCTTGAAAACCCTATTATGCAATCCTACGGTGTTTACACATGCCCATTATGGAACGTTTTCTCACCCGAATTTCTTTTCCCCATATGTACCCATTAGACACTTCATATTCTAGTATCCATTTCATGTCGTCTATTTCTGCTTTCTTCCCGGATAGACGCCGTGTCAGTCAGCGTCAGGAAGATGAACTCTATGCCATCTTCTCAATCTCCGTTCTTGTTGTGGTGTTTTTTTGGTTTTGTCATCCCACGAGTGTTTATACAACTGTAGTCATACTCCCCAAAGGTTGATTTTTGCAACCCTTTTCGTCTTCTTAACTACTTTGCGTGCATTATGCTACAATGTTTGTCCTCCTCAGGATTTATTCCCTCAGGCGTTTGATTCATCTTTGTGTTTACCGTATCCGGATAGGCGCGATAAGCTGCTTCTATTGGGTCGGTTTTCAGGGTGACAGCTTTCTTTACTAGTAAGTGCATTTAAGTGTTATGTTTCATGTGGGAAATTCTCATTCTCAAAAATGTTTTGTTGTAGATCTTTCGTGACTAAGAGATATTTGCTGTACCAACATGCATTGCGGGTTACTCCTGAGTTGTATTTTACTATATTAAGGTAATCTAAACCCTACGCTGTGAAATGCATAACCAATGAACTAACACAATCTAACAATATTTGGATTCTTTCCTAATTATATGTTACCGCTTTTTGGCTATAGGAGTACATTTACCTTGTCTTTCTCATAACTTTTATTAGCTTCCCAGTTTACTGTATTGGTATGAGAGATTTAATTTTTCATTTTCCTTTTTTTTTTTTTTCCCTTAATTAATATTCCATCGAATGAGTTGTTTACTTCCTTTTTATCGCTTCCACTCTGGTAATTTTTATGTCAGTGACATGACATACGCAAGATCAAAACTGCCTCACCCCATCCATTCCTATTGTGGAAAGCCCTCGCGTCGAAGTGCACCTCTGAACATGGCATTCACCTACTCAGGTTAGAGTACTGGATTCTTTCTTTCGCGCCCCACCCCAGTGTTTGATTGCGGTGTGTAAATAGGGTATGTGTCGAAGTCCTATCTTCATTGTTAAATTACTATTCCAAATTCTTCTCGCCTAAAGGATGCAATACTAATTGCGAAAATACTCCCCCACCTCTATTCAGCCTCAACCTGTTTTGATTTTCCCTTTTCTAAGCTTGGTTCTTACCTCAGCTTTTTATATTGATAGTCATTCAAAGAAAAGCGGATTTTTAACAACATCCTAGTGGAAGAAGCGTTATGAAAACGAATCGCCACACATAGTTCTTGGCCCCCTTATCTATCAGGATAAAGGAACTTGGTGGGATCGCTGCCTGTTTGCAGCGGAGATGATTCGTTGGAACGGTGGATTCTGTTAGTGAGCTGCTAAAAGGATAAGCGTATATACGTGTTAACGCCTCTTATTTTTTTTCTTTTTCGCTGCGCGTGGGGCAATCGCACCCCCCACCTACAACTGGTGTCATATCACACAGGGTTTGGGCCTTCTCCATATAATCCCCTATTAGGTTGAATTTATTTCTTCCTAAAATCCTGATGGTGTCATGGTATTATTTATCCTTTAACAACTTATTATGGTGCCTTTTGAGATTTATATTAGGATAAGTTGTGGGCCTTTTAGCCATATTATTTTCCTAACAGGTTTAGACTTTAGATTCTTTGTCCTCGCATATCTACTTTCTGGATCCGTCTCCCAGGATTTTAGTGATTCCATTACCAGAATGTGAAGCCACTGAAAAAAAGTGAGAGCGACCGGAGTCCATCTCTATTACTTTAACATTGGTAAAAACTTTATTGAATTAAAATAATGTTTTAGCATGATGGATTTTTTAATAATTTTCTGTCTCGGAGTTGGCTGACCGTGATAGGATGCTGTTGTTCATGTGGTTTGCACGCCTGTCCCAGTCGACAATATATATTTCTTAGATTTGCGTGCATCTTTATTGTATTTGCCCCTAATTTTCATTCCCCCTAGCATGTGTTACATAGTAGAAAACCCATATGTATGTGTTTACAATCTAAAATTATAGTTACTAATCACTAGATCCAAAGTCATAACCAGTTTATTCTACCATATTTCTTTTTCCCATTTGCCACCAACGTTAAGATATTCTATAATAGGTATTTTTTATGCCAATTTTTAAAATGTTAATATAATTATAATAAAAATATTCCCTCAGAGATATGGGTGGGTAGGCAATAGGTGTACTCATACGCCAAGAGTAATTATATGCCGTCATTTATGAGCAAATAAAGTATCAAATATTAATATTATTAAGGCGCGGTTCCAACCACTACTTGTAGAAATGATCTTGGTTGAAGTGGCGAGCGAATTCCCACAATTGTCCCTTTTAGTTTTTGTTCTAATAAGATAGGGATTAAAGATTATTTTTTTTAGGCTTGCCTGTTGGTAAAATATAAAAATGATCCATCTTTTCAGTTCCCCGGTTTTTTTGTAACAACCCAACTGTGGGAAATAAATATATCTTTTTAGTCTTTCCCGGTTTATCCCTTATCAGAAGCTTCGCAGTTGGTACTGAGGAAATCATTTAGTTCCTTAGGTGATTTGCTTATCCAACTGTGTTAGTTAATGATTTATCTTTAGTCCCGGTTGGTTAATTTCCAACCTTATGGTGAGTAATATTTCTCTCTCCATCTATACTGATCGTTGTTAATGTTTGTCTTATTTAGATAAGTTTATCAGTTTAATAATGTCCTCTCGACTCTTCCTTCTCCCCCTCAGATTCCTTTTTTTTATTGTTGATCCTGATCTTTCATCCCTCCCTCTCCTTCCTCTTTACCTCTCTCTCTTCTCTCCACTCCCCTCCTCCTTCTCCTTCTGCCGCGGTTTTTTGCGTAGCCGTCGAGCGCGCGTGGCCTAGGCGTTCCGTCGTTGCCACTTTTTTTTTTCGTGACTTTCTATTTCTTCTTGCGTTAGTGGCGTTGGTTTCCGTTGGGGCTTTTTTTTCCTTCTTTGGCGTTGCTAGGGCTTTTTTGCTTTTTTTTTTTTTTTTTTTCTTTATTTTTTTTGCCGGGCAGGGCACAGCCGGCGTTCGTGGCCCGACTTTTTTTGTCTGTAATCTCGTGCTAGTGCTTTAGCGTATCTCGATTTTTTAATTTTTCTTTATTTTTTTTTTTTTTTTTACTTAGGATTATACCGTTTTTAGCAGCGGGTTTCTTTTATTTTTGTCCTTTTTAGTTTTATCTTCTTTTTTTACCGCAGGCCTGCGGCCAATGCGCATCCGGGAGAGCGGGCGAGCAACCTGTGCGAAGGCAAGGCAGAATTGTCTGGCCGACGGGCCCGGCCTGGCGGCTCGTCTGCAGGTTTTGCGGCCAGCGCGCTGAGGTGTTTGTTTTGTCTGTGGCAGCATTGGGTTTGCGCCGGCCTCCCTTTTCGTTTTATTTTTTTTTTTCTATTACTTTTATTGTGATTTTTTTTTTTTATTTTTTTTCTTACATTGGCGGCGTGGGCATCCCGACGGTTTATTTTTTGGGCTATTTTATTCTTTTTTTTATTGTGTTCAGCGCACAGCTAGTGCTGTTGCGGGCCACGCGTTCCCTGTTTTTTACTTTTTCTTTTTTTGTGATTTTATTGATTCACATGGATGTTATATTCTAGTAAAATTCGTGAGAGATTTCATATTTTTAAGGGTTCGTGTTATCTGCGTTATTATTTTATTTATTTTTGTGTGTAATTTTGTTTTTTTTATTGAGGGCATTCTGTGAATGCTATTATTTTGACTATGTTGTTGTTTTGTGTTCTATGTACATAAGTTAACTATAGGATTTGTGGTGTGATACAAATGATTTAGGATGTTACTTGAATTTTTTCATCGATTTGTGATTTTTGGTGATTTATTTATGCATTCATGTTTTCCGACGTGGTGAATGTGTAAGTGAAAATAGCGTGGTGGGATAAAGTTAAACTTCAGGTCTTCGTATCCTTTTTAGTATCATAATTAACTAATGAAAAAAAAATAAAAAAAGGAGATCAACCGAGACTGTGTGCTCAACCTCTTCTTTAGTCCCCGCTGGTCTTGTGTTCCGTTTTTTGTTATGTTTTGAAAACCTTCATGGGCGACTTAAAGAATTTGTTTGGTCTTTATGTCCTTCCTGTATATATGCCTTCTTCCCGCATGATCTTCTGCTAAGTTAACAAGTTTGATGGAAATTTAGGGTAATCCGTCAATAGTAAACTATCATCGGATTTCGTCTTCTTAGAAGTATTTTTATTAATATCGGCTTTTTTTTGCTAGCAATTCTTCGCGTAATTCCAGTTTTTCCGTTTTATGAGATTATTCAAGTCTTCGCCAAATAGTCGAGATTTCTTCTGCTTATATATTTCCGGTTAAGTATAATCGATATTCTACTAAATGGGAAGTTGTTATCTCATAAGGCGATCCGAAGTGTTAAATATGTAGGTGTATAAGTGTTTTTTTCATGTTGGCGTCAGTTTATCCTTATTATTAATTTCTAGGAAATAGATTTGTAGTTTCCCTTTTATTCTTTACGGTGAAATGTGTTGTTTTTTAGTGTTCCCCCGTTAGATATATGGACTTTTATTATTTTCCTTTTATCTTTTAGTGTTTAGTTTCTTTCTTGTCCGACAAAGGACGTTGTATTTATCACACCTTCTTTTTATTGGATATAAATATTGTACACCCGGTGGCCTCCTTCATGTGATTGTTATAACCTACTCTCTCGAATCAATATAATTCGGTTTCTGCCATCGCCCATCCCTTTTTTACTTTTACTGCCTTTTATAATTATTAACGTTCCGCGCACGGTATATTTCGGCACTGACTCTTTGACGTCAGGGCTTATAGCATAACGGGTTCGAATAGTCTCCGTTGCGATAGTGTTGAGATAATTATGTGATTATAATATAAAGTCCCAATGTTTTTTCCGTCCGGTCCATTGGCAAGTTTTGATTTATCTCTACGTTCTACTCTAGTTTTTATTTTTTTATTTTTTATTATTTATTTGTTTTCTTTGGCGTTTCGTTTCAGGCTTTTGCATCAAACATTTTCACCTCTGGACTGGGCTCTTTGTTTGTGTCATGATAACTATTTAGCCTTAGCGCCCTATTTATCTATATCTTGTCTCTGCTTAATCTAATCCTTAGCCATAGTCAATTTTAGCTCTATCGGTTTTTATCTGCTTCTCGCTTTAGGTGTTTTTCTTTGCTCTCTGTTTTTTTGTCTTCGTGGTATTTTTTTTTTCGTTCTTCTTTTTTTTAAATTTTACGTGGTTATCGGCCTAAATCGTGTTTCTTAGATTTACAATTAGCCTTAGAATCTACCACCCCTTGAATAAATCATGGGTCCAACTGGTATTCTTGATTTGTCTATGATTATTATATGTTTCTTTTTACCATACTATAGATTTCACTTGCATGTCTTATCAGTTAAGTTTGATCTACTGTAAGGTCACGTTGCCGGAACAAATGTTTCTTCTAAACTTAAACAGTGCTTAGAACACCCATCATTAATCTCTAACCTGTATTTCCTGATCATTCCTCCATCACAATGGACTTCAATGGTGAAAAGCATAGAAAGTCGTATTCCATTGCGGGACTAGCGCCATAAAGCTAGACGACAAGTAATTTGGTTATGTTTTTAGATTCACCATGAGAAATACTCTTCGATTTAGAGTAGGAGTGAGAGTGTGTGCATGTTAAAACTACAACGAACTTTCCAAAAATGACATGAAACCTTGACCTACTGGAAAACAACAAATTGGTTCCATGGCTGGTTAAAGGAAAAGATCTAGCATTTTACACCAAGTTCCTGTGACGTTTTTACACACTAAATAGACCATTCTTGCACCAAAACATAAAGTTACTACTACTTCATGTTGTGAAATAGTGAGAGCATTCATCACAAAACAAACCAACAGAAAAGCATTTGTTGGGTAATGCTTAGGACAAATGGACAACTGTTGGGAAAAAAATGGTTTGCTTTTGGGCTCTTGGCTAATAGGGGAAAAAACAAACATATATTTTGCTCTACAAACAAAGAAAAATATTGAAATTGAAGAGGTTTTAAATAATCCTATTGCATAAAACATATGAAATCAATTACAGATTTCAAATCGTGTGATTTAACATTCAGGCATGAAAAAAATGATTATATGAAGAGGCTCTAGGAAGTTAACTTAAGATGAGAATCAAGTGTGCATTAGTCATGTTGTGGTACATGGGAAGGAAACTAAAGAATACTTACCCAAGGTAAATAAGCAGCAGTAAAGGTGAACAAACCCAAGAAGCTCATATGAATGAAGGGATTGTGCTTGCTCCATACATAAACCTGCAGGTCCATACGAGAGGAATTACTAAAACTCAACTTCTAAGTATGCACCCAAGAAGACTATTTTCAGAGCCCAGAAAATCCCTAAGATTTGTCCTGCATCCCTAACTATGGTGTAGAAAACCAAAAACCAAGTATAATGCTTGTACTAATCTCGTACCATCATAAATGTCAATGAATTGCTCAAGAACAGGATTCTGGCAAATGTCTCAGAAATATAAGGTATCATCCCACCAATCAGAACAATGCCAGTCAGGACAGTAGCGCCAAACAAGAGCATGTAGAAAAAGTCAGCAGTTCTTCCTCTGAATGAGTTCTCCTCAAGAAGCTTGCAGTATCGTGCAAGAAAAAACATGTGGAACAGAAAGTCCAAATCTGGAAACAACAAAAGATGGATTCAGGAATAAGAGTAAAGGGATTAAACTATGCATAAAAATTATTCAATGATGCTAGAATAACAGCGCTTACATGTTCTACTTATAATGCAATACATACGCAACACACATGTAGCGAACTAATAATATACAAGCACTTCCATGGTGTCACATGAGGACACATAAATTAGCACGATAACATAAATCTATATCCGCTGTTAACTTATAATGGTAACTGGAGACGTGGTAAGATGTTAGATATAATTTTCTAAATGCGCTATACATCAGGATCATACAATTAGGGGAACAAAATACAGGGTAGACACAATTAATTCAATGAAAACAAACAAGGACCTTGAGTGGGTGGGTATAAGGAGCTTTCACACATTATGAGTTTGAAATACATTGTGATCATAATTAAAGAGTTGCAAATTGTATACCACTTGACAAGTTCTTTGACGAGGTCCCACCTAAACTCCTAAAGCAGCCCAAAGGCACTTATCCCTAATCAATACCACAGGTTGAAGCTGTCCAACAAGGACGCTAAAGAGCGAGTTTAATAGTAGAGGTAACTGATGCCTCTATTTTTGCCCACATTATCTACTCATCGATTAGGACAATACCAATTTTATTTTATTTGTTTGATATCAATCTATTGGTTATCTTCCTATTCCCTCTCTTGGTGATGGAGCACATGTACAGGCCGCCTCTTGCATGAGGGGCAGCTCCTTCTCTCCTCCACCTCATCATGAGCACTCTTGGCACTAGTGCTTTATACCTTACTGTACATTCTCTAAGTGGCACGTAGGCGCATAAGCCTTCATCAATGAGTCATGGGCAGAACAATACTTCCGTTCTAACTTCACATCCCTATGCTTCACACCTCTGAAATGATACCCTCAGAATACAATAATAGAATTATCATTGAGAACTCTTATTACTACTATGCAAACGGGGTGAAATTACGATTGGGATCCGCACAAATAGTAAATATAAGTAGATACTGTTTGTAAACTGACAATCTTGCAAGTGTAAGAGAAAGGTAAGAGGCGCATACCCATCTTACGGAAGTAGAGGAAGTTGGTGACGAGGCGCCAGATCTCGTAGTGCTGCACCACCAGCTTGGGGTTCAGATACAGGTGGTAGGGCGAAATGATCTGCGAGGCAAGGAGGGCATTAGGCCATCAGACCCCCAGGTTAGGGTTCCTCCCTGTCCTCCCCCCTTCTCGCTCCTCCCATCTGTCGCCGTAGCCCTAGATGTGTTCCTGAAGCCTCCATAGAGAGGGCATGTGGCGCCCATGCCTTTCTCGGCATTCGGTTGCTGGGGTACTGGGATTTGTCCCGTCGCCACGAGCAAAGCGTTCGTGGAAGTACCGATGTTGTTGTGACTTGTGAGTTCCGTTGGTACTTGATGGATTAGCGATATGTTGAGCCCGTTGAGTTAATTGGTCGTTGTTCCGTGGCGAAGGTCCATGTCCATGTTGATTTGTTCAGCTCATTGAGTTAATCTGTCACTTTTTTGACGACGAAGTGTGTGCCCATGTAGCTAGGTTTGCGTTAGAATAAGCTTAAATGAAGTGTAGGCAGTTAATTTCCATGTCGGCTGGGAGTTTGGAAAGCATTGTACATGAAAGAATCGTGGTTGGATGAACTGTGCAGATTCTCCTAGGTGGTCTGTTTAGAAGCTATCGTGCATGATATAGCAGCATAGTTGGTGGAACTGTTCGGAATCTTCTAGTTGGTCTGCTTATATGTCCTAAAATCTGAAAGAAATACTTGTAGTCCTAGTTGGTCTGCTTATATGTCCTAGAATCTGACAGAAATACTTGTAAATTGCTTGCCAAGTTAGTGTATGATATTTAAGGAGACGGCATGTTTCCATGTTGAATTATGTCAGTTTTGGTCTTTATTATTGTAGGAAACATCTGATAGCTACCATTCTTTGCCCTCCCTGCAGGAAATCATGAACACTTTATCTATGTGATTATAGATTAACGCAACCACTAAATCAATTGTCTTCTATCAATTAACAAAGTATTATACTTGCTAAATGATTTTATCTTTTGTGTACAAAAAAAAACATATTGGTCTTACCTTTCGTGTGTAAGATAATATATGATCCCTTCGGAAAACTTATTTCCATGCGCTCACGCTGACAATTCTACCGGTATTTCACAGGTTTCAGAGGAGTTACTATGGGAATTATTTGTGCAAGCAGGCCCTGTTGGTAAGTGTCAGTCTGTTCCTTGATAGTTTGACTGATTTTGCTCGGAAGTATCTTTCAGCATAATGTTTCTGTTTTATGTGCTGTTTGTGACTTATTGCCTCCCTGTGCCAGTGTGCCACACATCATGGATTTACTATTATGGAGACTGATTAATGGAGTTCCTTTTTGTCAATTTGTAGTTAATGTCTATGTCCCCAAAGACAGAGTAACAAATCTACACCAGGGCTATGGATTTGTAGAATTCAGAAGTGAAGAAGATGCAGATTATGTAAGTCTATCTTGGGTGAAGGCAAATAATACTTTTCTACTGTACACTTTCAATATCCATTCAATATAGCTTTTTTGTTTCTTATCTATCTATTTATTTTAGGCTATTAAGATTTTGAATATGATCAAGCTATATGGAAAACCAATAAGAGTAAACAAGGTAAGTACCTCTTTTATAATCTCCTCTCCCTCTTTTCAGTACTTCTCTCTTGTATTTCTAGCCGAGGATGCTCGCGGGTCCCTTGAACTGCTGAATTTGCTGAATTTTATGACAGATGGTTGATAGTTTAATATTACTATATTAGTGTATGAGTTTAGATGATTCTTCCTCAAAACACCAACTGAACAGATACTCTGATTTGTTAGTGCGTGCGATGATTTTTTCAGAAACTAATATTATTCTGAAATGAATATCTGGGTTCATTCAACTTAATACTGTCACATTGTGGTTTAGTAGACCTTATTTGCAGGGATCTGTAGTTTATGTTCAATTCTATTGTTTTTTTTCAGTATACTGCTTCTAAAACTTTCTTTATTATATCTAAACATTTTCGAAATATAGGATTTGAATATCACATGGTAACATGATTATCTTTTCTTATTCCAGGCTTCACAAGACAAGAAGAGCCTTGATGTAGGGGCAAATCTTTTTATTGGCAATCTCGATCCGGTAAAAACTTGTGGTCTAGCTTTTCTTTATCAGCTCGTTTGCATGCGAAGAGTGGCTAATGGCTTTGTGTTCTGTGTTCAGGATGTTGACGAAAAGCTCCTGTACGATACCTTCAGTGCGTTTGGAGTGATTGTGACTAATCCCAAGGTATCATTCTAGAAAACCTTTTACTGCATTTGTCCGCTTATGTAATCTGTTCTGTGCACACTAGGCTTTAGACACTTGCATCAAGATTACTTCTCTTATGATCTAGCTATGCAGTAATCTGACTTGTGAGCATTCCTCCATTGAGAAGTCAAGAAGCAAGCTTGAACAATACCTCTTGAGTGGTGCTTAAGATAACCTGATATTCCTAATGTGTTCATCATAGTTCAGCTAAATTCTAATGGACCTTGCTTCAGCAGAATTTTTGCATAACAGTATTTAGTTCCAAATTGGCAAATTGCTAGGAGCTTATCAGCTCAGGGAACTATTCATATTAATTCTTATCATGATAATATTACAGATATTTGATATGTTAGAATCTTCTGTTCTCTTTTCAATTGCCATGCTGCACAGGATGTGTTCTTAGTCCCATAGCATCAATCTATCTTGCCAAGTACCACCTCTGTTGCACTCAGATAAATTAATTATCTGATTTTAACATGTACTACTTCAATCGTTTACCATGCAGTGTTAATAGTGTATTTCCAGTGTTGGCATACAGTAATTTGCTTTGATTTTTTTTTATTTATCTTTATAGATAATGCGAGACCCTGAAACTGGAAATTCACGAGGCTTTGGCTTTGTGAGCTATGACTCCTTTGAATCATCTGATCAAGCTATAGAGGTAACACAATTGCCTCCAATAAGTTCTATATTTTGTTTCTTCCATTTATTGAATGTGTTTCACCTTATGTGCCGCAATTTTCCAGGCAATGAACAACCAACATCTATGTAACCGGCCAATTACCGTCTCTTATGCCTACAAGAAAGACACAAAAGGAGAACGCCATGGCACACCTGCAGGTATTTTTTTTTTCTTTTTCCCATCTATTTGTTTTCCTTGCCCACTGAGACACACCTACGTGAATATTCACTTAAATATCTTGAATTGACTCTCTGTTGCCTACTTGGTTGTTCCATATATCCATGCCAACTTTCTGTTCTTGATTCTGAAATGATAAATTTCCCGACATTTTCCATCTTTGTGCCTTGGAAATGCTAGGGTTGAGTTTGATGAGAAGTTCTTTTGTGGAGTTGAAACTTTTGTGCTGGCATATTTAACCCTGTTTAGTGTTCAATTATTAGACGTTGAAGGTTCGCAAAGATGTTATATAATTTCTCGGATTATCTCATTTTATTTTGAGTATCCATAGATTGGATCTTGACATAACATGTTACAGACTTACAGCTATCACTAGACACATCTTATTTGTCATATGGAAGTGATTTTCATTATTTTCACTTATTCACCATTGCCGTTCATTCTTTCAATTGTCCATTGAAATTCTGAATTCTGACTACATTGCGGTTTACTAAAGTTTTGTTCCAACATATTGTTACAATCATAATGATTGATATATTCTTGTGTTGACAGAGAGGTTGCTAGCAGCAAATAACCCAGGTTCTCAGAAGAATAGGCCACACACTATGTTTGCAAGTGGCCCGCCTACACAAGGGCTTGCAAATGGTGCACCTGTGCCTCGACCTTTTTCCAATGGGGCAGTGCCACCTCAGATTCAACATGTTCGACCGCCGCCACCTCCTATGCAACAATTCCCTCCAATGCAGATGAATGGTCAGCCTGTTTGGCCTCCGCAGAATACACAGCTACCACCCCACATGCCACCTCAAATGCATTACAGGCCTGCAGTGAGACCACCTCCACCAAACATGATGCCACCCCCTCCTCTTGGCATGGTAAGGCCTCCGCCGCCTCCTTCCAGTATGCCAGCTCCACCTATGTGGAGGCCACCCCCACCCCCACAACAAGCTGGTGGAATGCCACCACCTCCTATGTCCATGCCACCGCCGCCGCCACCACCTTCTGGTTAAACATATGCTGGCGAAGGTTCCTTACCATATGGCACATTGTAGCTGTAGACTGAGAATGTTGGTACCTTTCTTATATTTCCATGTAACTTGCAAACACTAGGAGAAGATCAGAATTCAGTGAGTTTACCTGACACTGATACAAATTCTCGAGGTTAACTGTATTTTGTTGGAAATACATGAATTTTGTGATTTCTGCTGCTGTTTGTTAAGCTTAGTGATATGATAGTTTTGTTTGCAGTTCTACTACATTCAGCTCCTCGATCATCGCATCGGTGCCTTCTCGAAAGCTGGAGCAGTTTGCTAGAGCCCAAGTCGGCTCTGTCTGGGTTGGTTTAAGGCTCACAACAGCCGACCACATCCCCAGTCTTAACTATTCGGAATGGATCTAAATCAGTGCATATAAAAGCCCATACAAAAATTTGGCCCACCGATGACCATGAAATTTTTCTGCACATCAAGCGTGTTTGAACAAATTAGGCGTCCCAAATTATGCCCATAATCGAATTTGGTACAGACACCTCTGAACAGGAGCAAATTTGCCACCCTTAGAACCATTTATTAAACGAATTTGGGCCACCTCTGAACTGGATCAAATTTTCTTGTCGCAAGCACGGCCAAATCACGGTTTCTTTCTAGCATTTGCTCACCTTTGTTTATCCATTAAACCATAGATTCGTTACCCCTTCGCCAGAGATTACAGAGAGGTTAGAGTTAATAACTTAAGTTAGTCTGAATAATCCCATTCCCCTTTGCAACAACTACATTGGCTAAACCTGCAATATTCCTATCCATGTGCTCATTGCATGGTGGATATCATCTCACTGTAACACTGTTGCCTACTACTCCCTAAGTGTCAACTGTCAACACCTTTTGCCTCCTTTTTCTTCTCCCCTTTTTCCTAACCTTTCCAATTGAATCATAATGAAGCATCTTACAATCACAATGGGTGCAAGCATATGAGAGCAACGAGTGCAAGAAACAATGAAGTCAATTGCAGTGTCAGGTCAGCTCGGCAGCTCCAATTGCCGCCGCTGCTATGCCTCGAGCAGCCGGAGATGGGACCTTGCTTCCCGTTTCTCCAATAGTAACCCCTGGCCTTGACCCTAGCACGGATCCACTCAGGACCGAGGTTTTGGCCCTTCCTGTCGATGTGGATTTGAATATCTTGAGCATTGGTTTGGTCAGTTCCTTGCCTGCTCGTGTGTTGGTATTTTATACGGTCAAAGATAAATCCACAAGCGCACAAATACCGCTTTAGCATTTCACATGGGAGTATTCCATGGGTATATCCTTATTTGTTTCTCCACAGGGAACGTGGCGGTGTAAAGAGTAGGTTGATATATATATTCATAATCATATTATAATTAACATACCATAGTCTAAACAGGGGTAAGTGGTAATGATAGTCTTTGTGTGACACACAAAATAATCATCTCAGTATATAAACTAGCTAGTGGAGAAAGGACTAAAGAAATAGCTATGGTTCCATATGTAATTTTATACTAATCATGCTTAGTCGATACAACAATCATATACATATACATGGCTAGGACTTAGTTCTAGGCACTCAGACTCTACCGAGAGACCACTCCTTGCTGGTCTGCTAGCGTGGTTATGACATTTTATAAACTCTTACATCATATCCGAACGTGGAGGAATTCAAAGGACATATATGGTTGTCACTACCTGTCGCCTACCTCACTTTTCATGGGGCACACTCGTATCCAATCCATATTTAATTAACTCAAGCACCATGCTTACATTAATAAATAATAACAGTTATTCCCCCAGGATGCCTACCCTACGGATGGACAAGTAAGAGCTAGTGCAACCCACTAAGATCATTGGACCGATGTCGTAGCGTAGATTGACTAGCCTAAACATGTATAGTATATGAAGAGTTATAAACTACTCATAAACCATATAATTGACAGAGCAGTATATGAACTACGAACACAATCAAATAAAGAAGATAATTATATTATTAAGATCATTGTCTTACAATAAGAGTAAAGTACTAAAGACTTACCCAAATCACCGAGAATACTAGGAAACCAAAGAACTATTCTAAGCCTAAACTCCACTAAACTAGAGAGTAATACAAATATAGAATATAAAGATTGCTTATCGAGTGTGTTTTGTGAAGTGAGAAGGTCTCCTTCTTTTATAGCTCTAATGACGGTGGTAAGGCAGTGAGGAATATTGGTGCGTGATAATCATCATTAGGAAGCCATCAGGAGCATCCACGTGGAAGGTGGAGATGAGAAGAGCCAGAGGTAGTTTGGCCGACCCCTAGGCCCCACCTCTCTCCACCGCCTTTCTCCAGGGGTTGCCATGTGGGCCCTAAGGTGGTGCACGGTGGTTTGGTCCCACATCATGTCGGTTTGAGCTGACATGTGGGCCCTCTAATCCTTGTGCTCTCACGGTGGTTTAGAGTAAAGCCGCTGATCATGGAATCCTGAGATGGTCCAGTGTGGTGCATGTCAGGACTTTGATAGTGCCTGCAGACAGTTAAAAAAAAATACATTTGCCTCTACAAGGGTTATATAAGGTCATACTAAGCTCACACATCCCTGGTTCTCGGTGGCCCATTGGGAAGCTGAATTTTGGCAACACACGAGGAAAAACGAGTAACTGGTGGCATCCAAACTTCGATGGTGCCAAGAGTGGAGCTGGCTAGACCGAGCACCGCAGCTCGTCACTAGGGTCTAAGTTGGTTCGATAGAGGGGTTTCGCTCGAGACCTCGGGTCGGGTGCTTATGTCAACTGCATGCAAAAATAAAAATCCAAAAAAAATAACAATCTCAAAAAAAGAAGAAAAATCGAAACCCTATCTCCCGATGGCGGCCAGCGGCAACGGATCCTGCCATTGCAGCGGGCCGCCTCGTCGTCATCTTTGGCGGCGCCACTCCTAGCCGCCTCCTCGTCGTTGGCTGCAGCGGCGGCACCAGGGATGGAGCCGCTCACTTCCGGCCGCCTCCTTGTCGGCGATGCCGGTGGTGGCGCCGCCCGAGGTCACCGAGCTGCCTACTCCTAGCCACCTCCTCGTCCGCGGCGGAGGCGCTACTTGAGGTTGTCGAGCCGCCCACCATCGCCGGGTCTCACTCGGAGAGGAAAGGAGATGAGAGGAAGAGATTGGGGAGAGGAGAGGAGAGAAAGAGAGAGAGAGGAGAGGAAAATATCAGTTGAGGGAGAGAGAGAGGAGGTGAAATTTTTTTTTGAAGTGGTGAGAAACGAAAGAGAGAGGATGTGAGAAAAAAAACTGTAGAGAAGAGGGGGTATTTTGTATGCGGACCACTTAAAAGACCGGCGTGCGAAAATAGACTTATTTTTGCATGTGGCCTTTTAAGGGGCTCGCATGCGAAAATAGATTTTTGTATATGGGATTTTGAAGGAGCCGTACACGAAAATGCAGGTCTTGCATAGACGACTTGTTAGTGTCCATCTACAATCTATAGGGGTTCTGTGTAGAAAGTTTTTTATAATCATGTCATTGATGAGTAAGTTTGGACGGAGGAAGCAATATACATCTGGCTGTATACAAGCACGCCATATCCTTATCCAGAATCACTAATTACTTCATCCGTTTCACAATGTAAGTCATTATATCATTTCTCACATTAATATTTATGTTAATGAATCTAGATAGATTTGTATGTCTAGATTCGTTAACATCAATATAAATGTGGAAAATGCTAGAATGATTTACATTGTGAAACGGAGGGAGTAGCTATTATATATTAATTCCAAATGACCGTACGATTATTTTCTTAATTTCTTTATCCAATAGATCGCAGTAGCCGCCATAGTAGATTAATTTCATTTAATACTTTAAATGCGCGAACGTATATGCGATATGTCACCCAAAAAATTTTGCTATCTAAACCAGGTGGTGTTTGAATCTCCGATGAAGGCGATGATAAAAATTAAGTGTTACATGGAAAAGGCGGTGGCATAAATAACATGGGATTGATTGAGTGTTAATTATTACAATCTCAAAAAAATGGATTATTCAAAAATTTCATAACAATATTAAATGTTCGCACGAAACGTTTCATACCGGTCACCAGGTCGGGCAAAAGCGTGGTAAGAATAACAAAAAATTTAATTCTACTGGTAGAGGAGACGTACAGTGCAATAGTGTCCAAAGGCAAATGGTGGTGTCGGGATCCCCGAAATGATTTCTTTCAGCTGCTGCATCTCTGTCCACGGGAGCACCGAGCAGAAGTTACGCTTCCGGAACAATGCTACTCGCCCCAATAACGCGGTCAATCTGTCCAGAGGTCAATCGGTCTTCGTCAAAAGGTTTGTCAAAAAGGCTACGGGGAGTACTACGGCTGTGTTTAGATTCAAAGTTTAGATCCAAACTTCAGTCCTTTTCCATCACATCAACCTGTCATACACACACAACCTTTCAGTCACATCATCTCTAATTTCAACCAAAATCTAAACTTTGCGCTGAACTAAACACAGCCTACATGTTCGAGTGTTTCCGATAAAGTACTGCTGCAATGAGTCAAATCAAGTTACTCTCTGTTGTGTGTTGTCTGCATCAAGCAATACAGTCCTATCTAATCCACTAAGACTGTGTTTAGTTGGATCCAAAGTCTGAATTTTGGTTGAAATTAGAGATGATGCGACTGAAAAGTTGTGTGTGTATGACAGGTTGATGTGATGAAAAAGTACTGAAGTTTAGATCCAGCCTAAAATGAATTCGCTGCCATCTCCATGGGCACTACTCCCTCCGTCCCATAAAAAACCAATCTAATACTAGATGTGACACATTTTAGTAATACGAATCTAGGTATACCTCTGTCCAAATTTGTTGTACTAGAATGTGTCATGTCTAGGACTAGATTCGTTTTTTTTTTACAAGAGTCATTTTACATTCTCCATATATATCATGATATATAAACATAATAAAAGGCTCGTGGCACGAATAATTCAGTAACTACTCATAAGAACAACGAGTTAATTCATAATTAACTTTTTTTTACGGGGAAATTCATAATTAACTTGACTTGAGCAGTGGAATAAAACAACATTCGCACGCATCCTTGGCGAAGTGGAGATGCAGTGCCTCCTACGCAAGACCAGATACATACCCAAGCACACACGCATGTGTCCTAAACTCTGTCTTTGATATAATAAACTTGCTTTGTTTTCATGACCTCACCTCGCCGCACAACGAGCCGAGGGTGGCGGCGGCCATGGCGCTGAGTTGGGCGCGGAGCGCGGGTGCAGGGTCGCTGTGGAACACCCAGGGGCGCGCGCGCGCCCACGTGCAGCCGATGCGGGAAGCGATCCTGGGTGCGCGCCGAGAGCGCACCGTCCTCGCCGCGGATGACCCCGCCTCGCCGTACAACGAGCCGAGGGTGGCCGCGGCTACCACGCTGAGTTGGGTGCGGAGCGCGGGTGCAGGGGCGCTGTGGTACACCCCGGAGCGCGAAGACGATGCGGGAAGCGGTCCTGAACGCGCCGGCCCATGACCCCGACTCGCCGTACCTGGAGGTTAGCTTTTCGGCACGCGTCCAGTTCTGGTTCGACACATTTGAGTTCTTGGGATGCTGTTGTTGATCACGCAGTTTCTTGGTGGTCTTGATCGGACCTTTTGCCTATGTTAATCTTGGATGAATCTAACGTAGAATTGAGGCAACATATTGGTGTCTCGTACTCGCCACCTTTGCATGGGTTTGCCCTGTTAGGGAATTGCAGTTGCTTATATGTTTCTTCATGTGGGATTCCTTCCTATTCATTAGTTTGCTGCTCATGTCTTGCATGCTAGGATGATCTGTCTTTGTTTCATGGGCTAAGATTTTTGTAGCTGTAGAAATCGGTGTCTCTTTTGTTAGTTTCGACAGCGTTTCGTACTTTGGTCTGTGACAACTTCTTGGGTACGATGTTTGTGATGATTGAGTGAGATATGCAGTTTTTAGCTTCCAATATCACCTTTCGTTGTGTCATGATTTTCTTAGGACATATTGTTGTTTATGAAAGGTTATCAACTGGAATTCCACTGATCAGTATGTTAAATTGTTGCTTGCATCTTCTGTTTTTACTGCATTGTTATATCTGTTCCTGTTTCACAATTTTGAGGGTCAACACTTATGATAGTGTCACGTATATAAAGTAACGAGCTGATTGTAATTAGAATTCTGGAATGCTGCGTTGTTTAGTTTTACTGCCATTTTCATATGGTGACTGCGCAGAACGAACAGAATCTGCCATAATTTAGGTTGCTGAATGTGGTTTTGTTTTGACTGTCTTGCTGTGGTCGGTCTTCATTGGTTACTCCTTCCGTCCCAATTTGTAGCAACCTAGGATGGGTCACGAATTTGGACATACCCTATATATATTCAGATTCGTAGTCGTAGAATGGATCTAATCCCATCCTAGTATGTAATAGTGGAGCTTATGCTCACGTGGACAAGGCATTGTTCCTATTGTGTTTATTTTCATTATTTATTTTGTGTCTAGCTTTCTTATGGTTGTGTAGAGATGAACTCTACGGAGTAGGGATGGACGCAAGTCACTTTATGGATAGCCGTCGATCCAGTCTAATTCAACAAGATTAACTAAAATGCATTGTTTTTCCAATGCATCCTATGTATTTTAGGTTATTTGGTTGAACTAGAGTGGATTGACGAATATCGATAAGAATATCTGTTGTTTACTGCTTGTTTTGATATATGGCTTCCACGTACAATTTTTTTATCTTAGTCTAGTACTTTATTTTCTCCTTTGACATATCTGTAAGAAAAAAGTTACTCGAGCCTGCATCTAATTCACTTTGACTTGTTACCATAAACAGCAGAAGCCCTAGAAGAAGAAGAGCTCGGGATCTTTGAGAAGGTTAGAAAAAGAAAATACATGATGGTTCCGAATATTGTTCTACTTTCTGCAATATATGCCTGCCACTCGTGCTATCATTTTGCAAATGCACCTACCTACCTTGCTATGCTCTTAAATTGGATCTAGTTGTATGCAGACTGAGTTCATTGGGTTTACATAGCAACATTGCAGTTTGCAACTGTAAATGCCTCAAATAGATAGAAGCCTGATCATGTGCTTGTGGTTTCTGACATGTGTTATACTACTGCCAACAGAGGGATTCTTGGCTCCCTTGCAACAGCAATGGAATTTTAGGAGACCAGTAATGTTGGATGGGCACTGTCTATTGCTTTTAATTAATCGAAGAGTTCATAGTTTCCTTAAAAAAACAATATAAGGGTCCATTGGTGGATGGTCACTGTTTCTATTGCTGTCTATTGGCCTAGAAATTCTTTTTTGATGCCTAGAAATGGAACTGGAAATCCAATAGTTTTGAACTTCTTATCTTGGAAAATGACTCACATTTTTTCACAATTCTGGATGTGTGTGCACATTAATTGTAAACATATGTACTTCTTGTCAGAAAGTTCTTTTAAATAGAAACAGTACTTCATTGTGAAAGTTCAGAATTGTTCTTTTTCCGCTGCAATTTTAATTCTTGTTGATCTTGTTATTATTGCTAGTGTGGTAATTTCGTTTCACCACTGTTTTCCTTGACAGGTCCAGGAAGTAGAAGTATCAAAAGAATTTGGATGGTGGTCATTTTTTGTAGCAGAGGAAGAAGTAGAAAATTCTGAGAAGAGTTTGATGTCTAGTTCGACGTGGTTCTTTTCTTTTCAGTAGTAGTCGGCTATTGCAGGTTACATATCTGACTAGATGCAGTCACGGTTCTCCAGTGATCCTGGATGTAGGTTTCACCACCACCTAGAAAAAATTACAAGCCGAGATGAATTAGTCTACTGAAGTAAATGACAGAGACCTTGTGTAGTTGCGTGATGTATTCATGAGTTTTGCTTCGCTTTTGAGAGAGAAGTGCATAATACGAAAGAGAATGAAAGATGTAGGAAATTGGTACAGAACTGGCCAGATGTATTGGTCATCATTTTGGAATCGTTTTGACATACCACTTATACCTTAAATTCAAATATTGCTGAAGCACAAGTGTTGTTCTGGGGAATTTTCAATTTGGCTTGGTGTCATTCTTGCAGGGATTGCTACCTGCATGTTGTTCCAAACTGATTTATGAAATTTTGTCCTGGTGATGGTACTTTGCGGTATTATCATTGCTGGATTGAGGATTATCTCATCATAAACCGTTGGCAATTTGGCATATGTCAATAACTTGTATCTCCAGTGATGTTGTATGCAAAGAGTAAAGAAAGACTACGTTGTTCTCCGAGTAATTCCTGGTTATGGATAATTCAATCCAATCAATGAACCAAACCCAAATTAAAGAAAGCTATGGCGGCCTCAAGAGGAGCGCGTCCTCACGCATGATATGCATGCGCGGGTGTGCCTATATAAGCAGCAGATCAGCCATGGAAGCAGACGGAATGACGGATGCAGGTTTCTGAAGAAATTTCAAAGACAAGGAAACGTCAAGTAGTACTGTACTAATCCCTTTTCAGGCACATGCAAAGCGTCCTTGTTGGATCGACTGGATATATATAGCCGCTGCAATCTCTAATCGGTTGGATGAGCTGTAGAAAAAATAATCGAAGCCATCAAAAATGCTTTTTGAAAAAAAAACTTTTGTCTCTATTCCTAACGGTTTGAATATGAAAACTGCAGTAGAAAACAAGGTAAATTATTTTTTAAAAAAATTGAAATTTCAGCAGACGAATGGACAAAAAACTTCTTTTATCACAAGACCTCTTGTTACTATGCAAAGATTGTCGGTAGCTAGCAGAACTTACTTGTTCTTGTTTCAGCTACCAAAATTTGATCTTTTATTATGGTACTCCTATAACAGTAGTACAAGGTATCATTTGGAGTTCTGCTGAGTTGTTGTCAACGACACGTCGGTACAATATTGTACTATTTATTTTTCCTTGTATCAAAAAATCCAAGTCATACATTCCTATCCTAAACTGATTGATCCTAGATAACAATATTCAATTTCATCTGCATGTAGACCGCTAATAATCTGACCAATTCTGGCACCTAAATCTTTACCAATCACACCATGACATCACAGAAAGTCGTCCACTTCTTCCCGTCTTCCTGTATGAACTTGTGATGCCACAGACCAGATGTGAACCCTTCCAGGAACAGCAACCTAACTTCAATTGAAAAGTTACAGTTCTGGAACCAATATACTTTATCATCATAATTCATACCATTACACAACTATACAGAAAACAATTATATCACTTTTTAGATAATGGAAAACAGTTATCACTATATATACCGTCCAACCAAATCAACAATTAAAGAATTGGGAAGCGACATAGTAGCAACCTGCAGGTCGTCGGAGCACACCGTTGACCTAGCTCCAGGACAGCAACATCACGCTCAGCAAAGGCTTGTGCCATTGAACGGCACCAAGTCATCGTCCCCATATTTATGCATCCAAAGGAAAAACGATGAAGCAATAATCAGACCAAGAAATTTTTCCTCTCGATCTTCTTGCCATGGAATTGCCTGCAGCCAAGAGGCAGTTCAGCACCACCAGCCAGGGCAAAGAAGTTTCAGGGATCAGTTCTTGCAAGCCTACTTACCAGAGATACCAATCATGTCCTCCTGAAGTCTACCGTCGTCAGGCTTCCTCTTACAGCGTTCCATCTTCAGAGATCAGCAGGAGCTCGGTTCGTAGCAGCGGCTCGTTCAGGGCGGCGGCGCAGAGTCTCGCCGGAGTTTTCAGTTGCTTTGTGCCCAGGAAGTCCAGAAATGAGGATGAACTTGAGATTTCTCGGACGACGATTTCTCAAGGGAGCAGAAGTACAGGTTACCAAGTCTCGATTGATCCAGGTAAGAACTATTCCTCTATCAAGGAATTTGCCCAGCAATTCTGCCTTCTGGTGCCTTCCAATTCTTCAGTTCTTGGTTGTTTTGCTGGTTAAGTAGAGTAAATTTAATTGCAGATTAACTGTACTTAGGTCACCTGTTAAAAGGGGAAATATCAAGCAGCAAACAATTAGTGTGCAAAACTGCTATTTACTTTCATTTTAGCACTAGATAAACATGAATATCCCCCACCCTATGAAAATCAGAATGGAGAAATGACAAATTTAAGTGCAGCAGGGACAGGGTATCCCCAAGAAAGCACAGAGCTCACTGTTGCAGAGATATTTAAGGCAACCTCAAACTTCAGTGACAAGAACATAATAAAGCAGGGAAGTTATAGCAGCATCTACAGAGGGAAGCTCAGGGATGGGTCTGAAATTGCCATCAAATGTGCCAGAAAGGTATGGAAACAAAGGGAATACGCATATTCAGCAATTTTTCATGAGGTATGTAGGTTGGAGATTGGTGCTTGGTAATAAGTAGTAACCATGTCTTCTGTTGCAACAGTTAAACAGTCAGTATGCATCAGCTGAGCTTCGGAGAGAGCTTGAAATTCTTCAGAAAATTGATCATAAGAATCTAGTGAGGTTCCTAGGATTCTTTGAGCGCGAAGACGAGAGCCTGACCGTCGTCGAGTATGTCAGCAATGGTTCCTTAAGGGAACACTTGGATGGTACGTTTTGCCCTTGATCGATTCATCCAGTTGATGATGCTAGTTTTTCAATTCAATGATACCATTACTTGCGGTAAACTACAATGCCAAGAAGATTCTATTCTGTAATAGTACCACTGTTACTATCTATTCGAAATAATTCTAGTACCTAGTAGGAGGAATTGATCAGGATTTGTGCAAATGCAATACACTGCAGAATCCTGTGGAAGTGGTTTAGAACTTGCGCAACGGCTCAACATCGCGATCGACGTAGCTCATGCTATCACATACCTGCACGAATTCAAAGGTAAGTGACATATATTCTCTGAAATTTCAGAGAAATGAAGATGATATGAGAAGTGGAAGTCTGAATTCTAAACTGAAACTCGCCGTTTGCAGAGCAGCGGATCATCCACCGGAACGTCCGGTCATCGAACGTGCTCCTGACGGACACGCTGACGGCGAAGCTGGCCGGCGTCGGGCTGGCGCGGATGGCCGGCGGCGAGAGCTCGGAGTCTAGCTAACTGATGGGGTGCAGCATCGTGAGGGGTTTTTTCTGTGCAGATTGAGCTCCCCGATGCAGTATGATGTGGACAAGCTCCTTCATGGGTGATTGGATATCCTGCTAATCTCTTGTTCTGCTTCTATGAGGACCTGACGTTTCACTATGCAAATCACTAATCAATATTCCTTGAAAATGATGGCAACGGAGCGCCTTCTTGTGGCCGCAGGATGACAAGAACGCTAAACATCCCAAGCATTGGAAGAAGCACGAGCCATTTCAGAAGCTTGTAATAATGCATGTGGAAGGTGAGCGAGAACTCGTCAGAGAAGTAGAACCCGTTTTTGTCAACCATTTCCACAAGCACAGTTCCTGTGGTTCTCACAGGGACTGTGGTAAGCTTCATCCGCTGCTTGCCTGGTTCATTATAAGCCGCATTAACCACAATGCGCCTTTCTCCTTGATAATTCCCGGGGACAAGTAGAGTTACCTGAAATCCAACAGTAAGTGAAGGTAGTTGGAAGTTAAATAAAAATATTTGGAATATCCATCAGACAAGCCTTTGGGTTGACAGAATGTACCGTCACGTTATAAGGAGCTTGGTTCCCATAAGGAACCCTGTACTTGTCCACAATCTCAAACTCTACCCAGAAATGCTTGCCCTCTTCGTCACGGAATGTTCTGGAACCGTGTTTAACATAAATACCTTCACGGTTGTAACGATATGCAGCATTGTTTCTTCCCTGGTTTGATGATCTCCATTCCTACCATTAAATTGGAAGGAATTATATTGTTATCCTACTGTCAGCAGTACCTCCACTATCTTGTTTAAACATCCATGAATAAATAGAAGTTTAAAGGAAATATGCAACTCTCAGCCAAATCAGATTAAACATAAGTTACGGAGGATTCACAAAAAAATCTACTGACTTGAGTTAAATTATGAGTAAATTGCACAAAATCACGTGAGTTTTGACATGTGATTTTGTTATCCTATTGTCAGCAGTACTTCCACTATCTTGTTTCAACATCCATAAAAAATATAAGGTTTAAAGGAAATATGCAACTCTCAGCCAAATCAGATTAAACATAAGTTACGGAGGATTCACAAAAAAATCTACTGACTTGAGTTAAATTATGAGTAAATTGCACAAAATCACGTGAGTTTTGACATGTGATTTTGTTATCCTATTGTCAGCAGTACTTCCACTATCTTGTTTCAACATCCATAAAAAATATAAGGTTTAAAGGAAATATGCAACTCTCAGCCAAATCAGATTAAACATAAGTTACGGAGGATTCACCAAAAAATCTACTGACTTGAGTTAAATTATGAGTAAATTGCACAAAATCACGTGAGTTTTGACACGTGGCACGTAACCATGGGTATTATGGTGTTAGTGTTTCACAAAACCATGCAATTGACCGATTTGACCCAAATCTGAACATGATTTGACCCAAATCTGACATGTGGGATTATGAGTTCTTTCATCCACCGTGGTTCTATTAGCATATAAAAGTTTCATCCCACATGTCAAATTTAAGAAGAATTTGGCAATTGTGTGGTTTTCTAAAACATTGGTAACATAACAATAGGGGTTCTATGCCACGTGCCAAAACTCCTGTGGTTTTGTGTAACTTGGACACAATACCTATGGTTTTGTGTAATTTACTCTAAATTATTGACATAAAAAAAACATGCCATGTACCTTAAGTGGATGGTGCGGAGAGGGAGTGGAGAAGCAGAAGACATTGCCATTCATGGTAGTAACAATAAGATCGAGGTCATCTCCACCATCAACATTATCAGCCAAAACCATACTGTACCTGTCAATATGCAAAGAAGTGAGCCACTTTGTTGAATCCAGAAATTGTACAGAGTACAGAATTGCAAAGCAGACAAGAAATGTCATACGAGGTCTCTCCAATGTCAACAACATCTGCACAGCCACTTGAGCCCTCAATCAAATACAAGTAACCATCAAAGGATGTAGTAGCAAGGGTGAGGCCTTTTGACTTTTCATCATGTTTGCTCATGTCAAGCAATAGAACAGGACTCATGATCCTTCCATGCGTTCTATATGGGAAAGGCTGAATTTTTGAGCCATCCTTTCCACTAAGAACATATATGTTTCCTGACACGGTTGGGACCACAACTTCAGTGTGACCATCTCCATTAACATCACCAACAGTAGGGCGCTGTCATCATATGACAATGGCAAATCAGAGGGTATGAAAAGCATAGCCCAAATAAAACTGAATGCACCAGTGAAGACAGTGAAAGCATATGGTAATACTAAACCAAGTTATGATATTCTGATTTCTGACTCGGTAAAAAGGTAATAGAACAAGATGGAAATAAATTGTGACAATCTGACAAGAAAGATTCCATAGTATTCTACCGAGCTAAACAAGCAAGCAGCTTCAGGACATGTAGCAATTTACAGTCCATAGACTGCCAAAGGTAAGGGTATGTTTAGATATAGATAGACAACCAAATATATATACACAATCAGTTAGAACCCACAAAAGAAATGGGTTTGAACTTGCCTGTGGGATAAGACTCTTAAGATGAACCTCCCAGATTTCTTCTCCCTCTGCAGTCCATGCTGCTACATTGCCATGGACATCAGCAGTGACCATCTCGATTTTCCCATCATCATTGATATCCGCTGCAATGACTGGTGCATGAATCTCCGCCATCTCAAGTGGGAACTTGTCCCTAACCTTACCTAGATTGATAAAATCAACAGCACTTATGGTGAGAATATATTGTATTTGTGAGGATTTTCAGTGAACATGTCCTAATTATCCAAACGAAGCAAAGAGAAGCATGCTGAAACATATTGATGAAAGCAACAGAACTGAAAGTGAGATTTTATTGTATTTGTGAGGATTTTCAGTGAATTGCTGGTTAAGTAGAGTAAATTTAATTGCAGATTAACTGTACTTAGGTCACCTGTTAAAAGGGGAAATATCAAGCAGCAAACAATTAGTGTGCAAAACTGCTATTTACTTTCATTTTAGCACTAGATAAACATGAATATCCCCCACCCTATGAAAATCAGAATGGAGAAATGACAAATTTAAGTGCAGCAGGGACAGGGTATCCCCAAGAAAGCACAGAGCTCACTGTTGCAGAGATATTTAAGGCAACCTCAAACTTCAGTGACAAGAACATAATAAAGCAGGGAAGTTATAGCAGCATCTACAGAGGGAAGCTCAGGGATGGGTCTGAAATTGCCATCAAATGTGCCAGAAAGGTATGGAAACAAAGGGAATACGCATATTCAGCAATTTTTCATGAGGTATGTAGGTTGGAGATTGGTGCTTGGTAATAAGTAGTAACCATGTCTTCTGTTGCAACAGTTAAACAGTCAGTATGCATCAGCTGAGCTTCGGAGAGAGCTTGAAATTCTTCAGAAAATTGATCATAAGAATCTAGTGAGGTTCCTAGGATTCTTTGAGCGCGAAGACGAGAGCCTGACCGTCGTCGAGTATGTCAGCAATGGTTCCTTAAGGGAACACTTGGATGGTACGTTTTGCCCTTGATCGATTCATCCAGTTGATGATGCTAGTTTTTCAATTCAATGATACCATTACTTGCGGTAAACTACAATGCCAAGAAGATTCTATTCTGTAATAGTACCACTGTTACTATCTATTCGAAATAATTCTAGTACCTAGTAGGAGGAATTGATCAGGATTTGTGCAAATGCAATACACTGCAGAATCCTGTGGAAGTGGTTTAGAACTTGCGCAACGGCTCAACATCGCGATCGACGTAGCTCATGCTATCACATACCTGCACGAATTCAAAGGTAAGTGACATATATTCTCTGAAATTTCAGAGAAATGAAGATGATATGAGAAGTGGAAGTCTGAATTCTAAACTGAAACTCGCCGTTTGCAGAGCAGCGGATCATCCACCGGAACGTCCGGTCATCGAACGTGCTCCTGACGGACACGCTGACGGCGAAGCTGGCCGGCGTCGGGCTGGCGCGGATGGCCGGCGGCGAGAGCTCGGAGTCAGAGGACACGCAGGGGAAGGGCGCCGCCGGGTACGTGGACCCGGAGTACCTGAGCACGTACGAGCTCACCGACAAGAGCGACGTCTACTCCTTCGGCGTCCTCCTCGTCGAGCTCATCACCGGCCGCCCGCCCATCGAGCGCCGCCGCGACCTCGATCCCCGCCCCACCACGAAATGGGTAAGAAACCAAACCAAACCAAACCAATCCAATCCAATCGCACGCGCAATGGAAAACTCACAGCGACGCGATGAGATTGCAGGCGTTGCAGAGGTTCAGGGGAGGGGAGGTGGTGGTGGCCATGGACCCCAGGATCAGGAGGAGCCCGGCGTCGGTGGCGACGGTGGAGAAGGTGATGGAGCTCGCCGAGCAGTGCGTCGCGCCGGCGAGGAAGGAGCGGCCGTCGATGCGGCGGTGCACGGAGGCGCTGTGGTCGGTCAGGAGGGAGTACCACCGCCGGCAGGACGCGCCCGCCGCCGCCGCCGCCGTCGCCGCGGCGCCGACTCAAGACAGGAGCTCCGACTGGGTTAAGGTAGTTTAGCATGCAACGACGTGATCCTAAGTTCCTACTTAGGTTGAGATTTTGAGATGAATTAATTATTGTTGGTAATTAATTTATCATCTTTAAGCTACCATACCGCCATGCTTTGTGAATACAAAATATGAGGGGTTGGGTCTAACAATCTTTCTTATGAAAGTTAGAAAGATTGTTCTGTACTATAGGTTGATTATATTATGTAAGTACATTTGTAATTTGTGAAGTTAGCTTGAAAATTCTCAGTTCTTGGAAGGCTTGCATCTATTATGTTATGTACCTATGTTCAATGATCTCAGGTTGAGTTCAGTCACAATCATAGCAAGCTGATCACTGCCAATTACTCCCTCCGTCCCATTTTAAGTACAGTTGTTGGTTTCCGTATCTAAAGTTTAACTGTTTATCTTATTTAAAAAATTTATGAAAAAATAAAAAAACTTAAGTCATACGTAAAGTACTATTCATGTTTTATCATCTAACAATAATACAAGTATTAATCGTAAAAAAAAATAAAAAAAGATAGACGGTAGAATGGAACGAAGGGAGTAGTACATAGCAGTAGCATCTTCCACGAGTCAGGATGATGGTGCAAGAAAGATTGATAGCATATCTGGGGCTAAAATTCTCAAGATGTTAAACCAGGACTAGACAGCTGCCAGTTCCTTGTGTAAATATTATAAGTTAGAAAACAAACTCAAGTGTGACAAAATTCTTTTTGCATGACTAAAAGCTGTACTTCCCGAACTAGCTAACTGATGGGGTGCAGCATCGTGAGGGGTTTTTTCTGTGCAGATTGAGCTCCCCGATGCAGTATGATGTGGACAAGCTCCTTCATGGGTGATTGGATATCCTGCTAATCTCTTGTTCTGCTTCTATGAGGACCTGACGTTTCACTATGCAAATCACTAATCAATATTCCTTGAAAATGATGGCAACGGAGCGCCTTCTTGTGGCCGCAGGATGACAAGAACGCTAAACATCCCAAGCATTGGAAGAAGCACGAGCCATTTCAGAAGCTTGTAATAATGCATGTGGAAGGTGAGCGAGAACTCGTCAGAGAAGTAGAACCCGTTTTTGTCAACCATTTCCACAAGCACAGTTCCTGTGGTTCTCACAGGAACTGTGGGAAGCTTCATCCGCTGCTTGCCTGGTTCATTATAAGCCGCATTAACCACAATGCGCCTTTCTCCTTGATAATTCCCGGGGACAAGTAGAGTTACCTGAAATCCAACAGTAAGTGAAGGTAGTTGGAAGTTAAATAAAAATATTTGGAATATCCATCAGACAAGCCTTTGGGTTGACAGAATGTACCGTCACATTATAAGGAGCTTGGTTCCCATAAGGAACCCTGTACTTGTCCACAATCTCAAACTCTACCCAGAAATGCTTGCCCTCTTCGTCACGGAATGTTCTGGAACCGTGTTTAACATAAATACCTTCACGGTTGTAACGATATGCAGCATTGTTTCTTCCCTGGTTTGATGATCTCCATTCCTACCATTAAATTGGAAGGAATTATATTGTTATCCTACTGTCAGCAGTACCTCCACTATCTTGTTTAAACATCCATGAATAAATAGAAGTTTAAAGGAAATATGCAACTCTCAGCCAAATCAGATTAAACATAAGTTACGGAGGATTCACCAAAAAATCTACTGACTTGAGTTAAATTATGAGTAAATTGCACAAAATCACGTGAGTTTTGACATGTGATTTTGTTATCCTATTGTCAGCAGTACTTCCACTATCTTGTTTCAACATCCATAAAAAATATAAGGTTTAAAGGAAATATGCAACTCTCAGCCAAACCAGATTAAACATAAGTTACGGAGGATTCACAAAAAAATCTACTGACTTGAGTTAAATTATGAGTATGCACAAAATCACGTGAGTTTTGACACGTGGCACGTAACCATGGGTATTATGGTGTTAGTGTTTCACAAAACCATGCAATTGACCGATTTGACCCAAATCTGAACATGATTTGACCCAAATCTGACATGTGGGATTATGAGTTCTTTCATCCACCGTGGTTCTATTAGCATATAAAAGTTTCATCCCACATGTCAAATTTAAGAAGAATTTGGCAATTGTGTGGTTTTCTAAAACATTGGTAACATAACAATAGGGGTTCTATGCCACGTGCCAAAACTCCTGTGGTTTTGTGTAACTTGGACACAATACCTATGGTTTTGTGTAATTTACTCTAAATTATTGACATAAAAAAAACATGCTATGTACCTTAAGTGGATGGTGCGGAGAGGGAGTGGAGAAGCAGAAGACATTGCCATTCATGGTAGTAACAATAAGATCGAGGTCATCTCCACCATCAACATTATCAGCCAAAACCATACTGTACCTGTCAATATGCAAAGAAGTGAGCCACTTTGTTGAATCCAGAAATTGTACAGAGTACAGAATTGCAAAGCAGACAAGAAATGTCATACGAGGTCTCTCCAATGTCAACAACATCTGCACAGCCACTTGAGCCCTCAATCAAATACAAGTAGCCATCAAAGGATGTAGTAGCAAGGGTGAGGCCTTTTGACTTTTCATCATGTTTGCTCATGTCAAGCAATAGAACAGGACTCATGATCCTTCCATGCGTTCTATATGGGAAAGGCTGAATTTTTGAGCCATCCTTTCCACTAAGAACATATATGTTTCCTGACACGGTTGGGACCACAACTTCAGTGTGACCATCTCCATTAACATCACCAACAGTAGGGCGCTGTCATCATATGACAATGGCAAATCAGAGGGTATGAAAAGCATAGCCCAAATAAAACTGAATGCACCAGTGAAGACAGTGAAAGCATATGGTAATACTAAACCAAGTTATGATATTCTGATTTCTGACTCGGTAAAAAGGTAATAGAACAAGATGGAAATAAATTGTGACAATCTGACAAGAAAGATTCCATAGTATTCTACCGAGCTAAACAAGCAAGCAGCTTCAGGACATGTAGCAATTTACAGTCCATAGACTGCCAAAGGTAAGGGTATGTTTAGATATAGATAGACAACCAAATATATATACACAATCAGTTAGAACCCACAAAAGAAATGGGTTTGAACTTGCCTGTGGGATAAGACTCTTAAGATGAACCTCCCAGATTTCTTCTCCCTCTGCAGTCCATGCTGCTACATTGCCATGGACATCAGCAGTGACCATCTCGATTTTCCCATCATCATTGATATCCGCTGCAATGACTGGTGCATGAATCTCCGCCATCTCAAGTGGGAACTTGTCCCTAACCTTACCTAGATTGATAAAATCAACAGCACTTATGGTGAGAATATATTGTATTTGTGAGGATTTTCAGTGAACATGTCCTAATTATCCAAACGAAGCAAAGAGAAGCATGCTGAAACATATTGATGAAAGCAACAGAACTGAAAGTGAGATTTTATTGTATTTGTGAGGATTTTCAGTGAACATGTCCTAATTATCCAAACGAAGCAAAGAGAAGCATGCTGAAACATATTGATGAAAGCAACAGAACTGAAAGTGAGATTTTATTGTATTTGTGAGGATTTTCAGTGAACATGTCCTTATTGTCCAAACAAAGCAAAGAAAAGCATGATGAAACATACTGTTACTTCTACACTAACATATTCTGTTGTTCTAGAAAAACTTTATGCTACGGGAGCTAGATATACACAGCATAGAAAACAATAAGTCAGCTTAAAGCTGTTTATGGATTCAGAATTGATATTATGAGGTTAAGAATTTACCACGATGATCGATAACATAAAACAAGCCAAAGGAAGTTCCAACAAGAATATCCAAATTTCCATCACCATCCAAATCAACCACGGTAGGAGAAGAATATGCATGGGCAGTAAAATTTCCACTATCTGTACTCAAATCAAGTTCTGCAGTCCATTTGACTTGTCTTGTGTCAAGGTTAAAAACAACTATACTGCTTGCAATATATTTGCCAATGTCAATCCCTCCTAACTCCTTTCGATGTTCTGGTTTATCATAATACCTGTCAGTAAAAGACAAGTTACTAGTGACTGTCTGAAACACCAACACAACAACACAGGAATTATGCAAGAAATCATTAAGTCATATTATGGTCACAAGTTTTGCATTGAGAGAGTATTTCAATCATAACCAATAGACAGAAGGGAAATTACAAGCAAACACCTTAGGTCGGCATATTTTGATTCATTGTTGGAACCTAACTGAGAAGTGAAAACTGTCATAAAGCACCACCACATACCAACCGACCCAAAATCAGGGAGAATAAAAGGATTCTGGTTTTAAAAAAGTAACCTAAACTACATAACAACAAATGTCATCACATGATAATATAAATAACCAGTATATTTTGTTATGTTATCAAAATGCACTTGTAGCAGAGAAAGCAGCCTTACTCGCGGTCAAAGAAGTAAGATACAGCAATCACCATTTCTTGTATGCCATCTCTGTCAATATCTGCAATCACCTGTAGTGGAAAATAATTCATGAATATTTATAGAATGAACAAGCAGAAATAGCCAAAACGAAACAGAAGGTACACTCACTGGGGTGGACAAGATGTGAGCATCTATGCTCACATAATCTTCTGCCTTTTCATGTTGTTGTTCTTTCCAGTCCTCGTCTCCCCACATGGTTTCATCAACGTAGTCATCATAATCGTAATTGTACTCATCAGGCAGATCTTCTACATCCCGAAACAAATTAAATGATGCATCAGCATCAGCCTCTAGAGGCTCGCTATTTTCAACAGTAGCTGCTTTTGCTGTTCCGGTATCACTTGCATCAGTTTCTGAGCTTCCTGCTTGATTACTTTTCTCATCTGTTTGAAGCAACCTTCTCTGAACATGTGATGCATTCTCTGTTGTAGTACTTAAACTAGAGTTGTTCCCAGCATCTGTGTTGTTTAGATTGTTTAACACATCCATATTCTCCTGTCCTCGGGTAGAATTAGGTTTACTTTCAACTGGCTCTTCCTTAGACGCATGTTTCATGGAATCAACTCCTTGTGTTGTTGAGTCATTTGTGCTCCCTACAGTGATAAACAAATAAAACTATAATGCATCTCTTGTAAATGATCTTATAGACTACACACGGAGTGTGGATTCTCTGTTACTAAAATCAGAGTACTGGAGTAGCATAATCGTTACTACGTGCATGCACCACTCTCTTTAGAGCATTTTCCATCCTCTGGTTGGTAACATCACATAATCTAGTTATAATATCCAGGCTCCACTGTATTATCTATAAATCTAAGGACAGCCTACAAATATGTTCAACAAACATCAATATTGAACTAATGATCCTAAAGTACCATTTAACCTAAACAGTGCGCAGAGCCACAGACTTTCAAAGTAGAGCCTGTAAGATACTAGTGACTAGAACATAAGCATTGCAGCCAAACTACTAAAGCAACAGATGAAAAGAAGGGATTCTTATGATTGACCAGTGAATAGTGTGATTATAGCTTATAAGATAACTTACGTGACTGGGATTCCTTAGAAGATTCATTCACAACTGGCTTGTCCTGAATATTTGGGTGAGATTCTTCAGAAGCAGCTTTCTTTGCAATTGAGCTGTCATGAACATCTGGATGGGAGCGGTCAACGGGATCTGGATTCAGCCCAACATACCAGTCTTTATGTACCTTCCTACGAGGTACTTCTAGCTTGTCCATCATCATATAACCTGATACCCTACATAACAAACAAATAAATTACCATGTCAAACAAACTCAACAAATAATTTTACATGTTCAGTGAAAACATAAGAAGATATACACCAAGTTCCTAACCTGAAGAAATTCACTACACCATTGTAAGTTGCCAAAACTATTTCCCGTGTCCCGTCCTTGTCAATATCATATAGAAGTGGACTTGAATGAACATTTGACTGGTGAAATGCAGGCCATCCTGGAATCAATTTCACAACAATATATATTAATAAATAAACAACATTAAACCAATTCTTTTGTTAATTATAGCACAAACTTTCAGAACCTAAAATGTGGTAGAACATCTTAGACCTATTCATTTAATTGATGGTTTTCCAGAATTTATAGCAAAGAGCTAATGATGACCACTATAACATGCTAATCGGTAATGTGAAACCACACACCTGGCAATTTGTCCCCATCAGAGCCTTCAAGAACTTCCAGGTAATGAACAAATGATGGCACCACTACCTCCAACTTTCCATCGCTAATACACCAAAAGATTATCATTAAAGTGTGCCCAGAGCAGACTAAAGAAGAAATTAAGACAATAACTAGAAAAAAGTCATCCACATTTAAAAATCCAAAGTAAATATGCATATGATATTTCACAGTGTCCGTAGTTTGAAGCACAAAATCATACAGAGGAAAAAAAATTCAGTTTATGGCAATGATGTACTTATTTGATTTTGAACATAATCTATAGTAACTAACAGAAGGTTTATTCAGAAGTGGATGCTGTTCCAGAGCATAGAACAATAGATTTATCTTTATACAAGCAAATAATGATGGAAACATGAAGTCAAATAGAAGAAGATAATGAGAAGGATATCTGACAAAGATTAACATGTCCTAAAGCCAAAAAAAAGCCAAATCATTTCCCAGGATATTTTACCTGTTGATATCAGCGATCAATGGAGTTGCATAAATGCTGGAACTAACTTCAGTCTGCCATCTCAGCTCTACATGTTTTGGACACTTGGTCTTCAATAAAGCATCTTCATCACTGCAGAGAATATATAGTTATTACATCGATGAATGCATCTATCCGTACAGATGATCAACATTATTTGTCTAGGTAACTTTCAAAGATGTAGTGTCCACAATAGTAAAATCTTTCATATGTCCCCCTGAACAAATTGAAAACACGGGGATCATGGTAGCTAACTGAATTAATAAACTTGCTCCATAAGTTGTGGCATTTTGCAGGTGCTCAGTTGAAATTAGTGGTATGGATAAATGCATTATGCTTTAGGCTGTGATTTTCTCTGAGAAACTACAATACTACAGTATAACAATTTGATGATCCACATGTTGTAACAGCCAATTAATCCTTTTTGCAGATGAAAACATCAATAAGAATTTATATTTAACAGGTATGCATTTTTGCCCCCTGTATGGCTGACTAATATATCATATATATTTGTGCAGATATTTTAAGAATTAGCACGCCAATGAAATTCAGGTTGACAGTGAAATGGTATCAAAGATTCAAGTAATGCTTGATCATATACCTGCTTTTAGATTGAAATTGAGGATTTACCCTTCAGTCTACATGTCAGTGACCTTAGATGACCCTATATGTCAGTGGCACAGGAGGTTTAATACTCTTTTTTTTTATCTAAAGAGAGGATATATGATCAAATCTATTTCAAAGGACACTAAGATTAACTCTGAAAGGAACACATCTGAAGAGCTGTTTGCGCTTTTACAGCACTCGCAAAAACAACAGAACTACAATAACTGATCTAGAAACCTCAAGCGATGTACAGATTTTACATCCATCTTTACCTACAGAACCAATTATAAATGTAGATTTTATTGTATGTGGGTGGTGGAGGGGATCAGTGAGTACTAATTCTTTTAAGATACAAGAGAATATAATAATAATTTCACACTACACAGAATCAACTGAATGAACAAATCTGCCAGGCATAGTATGGTTGGTCACAAATACGCTAATCCCAATAAGGCCTATTACTTAATGCAGGGTATCAATCACCACATGTATCATATGTGCTCATTAAATGGAACAAAAATTAAGCGATCCAAGTTTTTTAAAAAGAAGAGTAAATCTTCACACTCTAGAAATTGCATATATTCTTCTTTTTTGTGACATTAGCCTGCATGACAGTTGAAACAAATCCAGATTATGAAACACTAGCCTGCATAGCAGTTGAAACAAATCCAGATTATGAAACACTAGATTGGGTGACCTAAATGAAAAGAAGGACGAAATCACCATTTCCATATTCAAATTAACTATTCCATAAAATGAGTTAATTGCTTTGTGTAATCCCATGATTTTCTAACAAGGTATATATCCAAGTGAATTTAACCCAATGAATTTCACCATAGCTAAACCATATAACAATAATAAAATTAAAATAACTTTACCCGTTGCAACGCACTGGTATTTTTTCTAATCCAATAAAAAAGACAAGCTTTAAAATCCTTCACTAGTCGTTTAAATTAATAATAAAATAAAAATTCTAGGGGATCCTATCAGGATCCCTCTGGTCAGGCCGTGCATTAGGCGAATTGATTGTATCAAGTACTAATTGATAAAAGCTAATCTGATAACAATACAACCCTATTGCGTACAGTCCAATCGCCGCTCCATAAGTAAGAAGCCCCCATGATCGTCTCACTCGATGAAGATAGCATCCTCCGATGACGCACGAAAGATATACCAGCTCTGTTCCGACTCTATCTCCAGAGTATGCGTGCTGATCCCCTACTCGAGGCATCAGTTATATATGTGCAGCAGCTAGCTAGACCAACCTGATTAGTATAACAAAAAAGAAATTAGAATAAACTCAGCTCCATCAGCATGTCTCTCTTAGACTGATTGATTATATATCAACTTCTGTACGGTAAAAACATCATAATCCGGAAAAAGAAATTAGGAATCAAGATACGTATACGTACGTAAAAATCCTGGATACGGTAGATCACTGGGAGGCGTAGACGAAGGCTCCTGAGGGACGAGTTGACAGAGCAAGAGCGAGGATCGAGGTTGAGAGTTGAGACGGCACTCGTCCTTCGGTGAGGCAGAATTTATATACTGAGCACAAATATAGTTTTCGATTGGCAAAATTAGTTATATAGCATCAAAAGTTCACGTTTTTTTGTTTTATAGCACCGAAAGTTACCGGTTCACTTTAATAGCATCCAAAGTTCACCCTGTTTCCATTTTTAGCACTTCCGTCAATTTTTCCGTCCGTCTTAATCGTTATTGATTCAGCCACACACATGATATGACATTTCTACCCCTCATTGACATGCATTATACTTGTACTTGTGAGGGGTAGAAACGTCATATCGTGTGTGTGGCTGGATCAAGACGGACGGAAAACGATCGAGAATTGACGGAAGTGTTAAAAATAGGAAGAGGGTGAACTTTAGGTGTTATTAAAGTGAACCGGTAACTTTCGGTGCTATAAAACAAAAAAACGTGAACTTTTGATGCTATATAACTAATTTTGCCAATCGAAAACTATATTTGTGCTCAGTATATAAATTCTGCCTCACCGAAGGACGAGTGCCGTCTCAACTCTCAACCTCGATCCTCGCTCTTGCTCTGTCAACTCGTCCCTCAGGAGCCTTCGTCTACGCCTCCCAGTGATCTACCGTATCCAGGATTTTTACGTACGTATACCGTATCTTGATTCCCAATTTCTTTTTCCGGATTATGATGTTTTTACCGTACAGAAGTTGATATATAATCAAGGAAAAATTGAAACCATGCTATTATAATTTTAATTTGAGATATGCCATCCTGACCCATCTAAGAAAGACATATATTCAATTCTAATTTTTGTCGTTCTACTAATCAGGTTGGTCTAGCTAGCTGCTGCACATATATAACCGATGCAGTGATGCCTCGAGTAGGGGATCAGCACGCATACGCTGGAGATAGAGTCGGAACCGAGCTGGTATCTTTCCTGCGTCATCGGAGGATGCTATCTTCATCGAGTGAGACGATCATGGGGGCTTCTTACTTATGGAGCGGCGATTGGACTGTACGCAATAGGGTTGTATTGTTATCAGATTAGCTTTTACTCCCTCCGTTTTTTAATAGATGACGCTGTTGACTTTTTCTCACATGTTTGACCATTCGTCTTATTCAAAAATTTTATGCAAATGGATAAGATATAAATCACACTTAAAATACTATGAGTGATAAAACAACTCATAACAAAATAAATTATAATTACATAAATTTTTTGAATAAGACGAATAGTCAAACATGTGAGAAAAAGTCAACGGCGTCATCTATTAAAAAACGGATGTAGTATCAATTAGTACTTGATACAATCGATTCGCCTAATGCACGGCCTGACCGGAGGGATCCTGATAGGATCCCCCAAGAATTTTTATTTTATTATTAATTTAAACGACTAGTGAAGGATTTTAAAGCTTGTCTTTTTTATTGGACTAAAAAAAATACCCGTGCGTTGCAACGGGTGAAGTTATTTTAATCTTATTATTGTTATATGGTTTAGTTATGGTGAAATTCACTGTGTTAAATTCGCTTGGATACATACCTTGTTAGAAAATCATGATATGTAATTAGGAGTCCGATCATCTCAAATTAACGTGCGAGTTTTTTTAAAGAGATTTCTTATACGACTCATTCTGTATTTGCAAAAGCAGACGAACTTAAAAACCGACTCAAACACGGATCTATATTTTCAAAAGCAAATGAACTTAAAAACCGACTTAAACATGGAGGACGTACCAAAATACCGATAAAAACGCGAAGTGAGCATAGCTCAACTGGTTAGGTTCCTTGTGGTGGAACCAGCCCACCCGGGTTCAAATCCTAGATTTGACACGGGTGCTCGCATTTACGGCTAATTATTCTTTCAGTGGTAGGCGACGTATTCGTCGACAGCAAGGCGCCTGTGGTGACTTCGTCAATCTCAAGACATGCCGGCCCAGTCTTCCGGAGGTGCTTATAGGGGTAGGGTGTGCGTGTGTGCGTTCATAGGGGTGAGTGTGCGCACGTTGTGAGCGCTTGCGTTTGTACTGTGTTTCTCAAAAAAAAAAACCGACAAAAACATCATCAATTTTTATAATATATATAGTAGAGATGGTAAATATCAAATATTGTTTCTCTCCGATTCTTTTTGTTGTTGTTCGTGGCTCTCATCTTCTTATTATTCTATTGGATCTACTACTCGTTGGTGCTGCCATCTGATTGGCATGGATGACGATCCAGCGATGTGCTGTTTGTCACGCTCCAATCGCAAGAGGCGATGTGTTGCTCACGCACTCCAGCCCAGATGTGAGCGCCAGCGGGGCAGGCAGACGCTGGTGACGTGGACTCGTTGTAGCATCAATTGGCTTCGTCTTTTCGTCTATTGTGACGAGCCTGAATTTAAATTTTTAACCTTATATTTAAAGCTGATTTTGAGGGTTTTTTATTAAACTTTATTTCTCAATTTTTGTTTTTAGATCGCTAAAAATACGTATATAAAATTTTTATTCAAAATTATTTTTCACTTGTAAATATACCGTCGAATAAGCAAAACGATGGCTCCGAATGATTTGTTTTTCAACGATTTAGCTAGCTCGTTGTGATTTTCAAACTCGTATTTTTCAGATTAAAACAACTGCAAAGATCTCATAATATGGAACAACAAATCGTTGCAGCTGTAATGCCAGATTTTTCTTTTCTTTCTGGAATCAGAGTATCGGACTCCAGTTCGGGACCTGGGATCGTGGGTGTTGTGCCGGGCAACGCGCGATAGTCTGATTCCAAAAACAAAAGATCGGTACGTGTCCTATCTACTTGTCCTCTTTTCTTCTACCCCAAGTTGAATTCGAAAAATCGAAAACTATATCTGTGCTCAATATATAAATTCTGCCTCACCGAAGGACGAGTGCCGCCTTCGTCTACGCCTCCCAGTGATCTACCGTATCCAGGATTTTTACGTACGTATACCGTATCTTGATTCCCAATTTCTTTTTCCGGATTATGATGTTTTTACCGTACAGAAGTTGATATATAATCAAGGAAAAATTGAAACCATGCTATTATAATTTTAATTTGAGATATGCCATCCTGACCCATCTAAGAAAGACATATATTCAATTCTAATTTTTGTCGTTCTACTAATCAGGTTGGTCTAGCTAGCTGCTGCACATATATAACCGATGCAGTGATGCCTCGAGTAGGGGATCAGCACGCATACGCTGGAGATAGAGTCGGAACCGAGCTGGTATCTTTCCTGCGTCATCGGAGGATGCTATCTTCATCGAGTGAGACGATCATGGGGGCTTCTTACTTATGGAGCGGCGATTGGACTGTACGCAATAGGGTTGTAGCGGGGCAGGCAGACGCTGGTGACGTGGACTCGCTGTAGCATCAACGGGACTCGTCTTTTCGTTTAGGCGTTCATGCTTATCAACCAAATTTAAATTTTTAATTTAGATTTGAAGTTAATTTTGAGGGTTTTTTTTCAGACTTTATTTTTCGGTATTTGTTTTTAGATCGTTAAAAACACGTATATAAAAATTTTATTCACAAATCATTTTTCAGTTGCGAATATGCCGTTTTGCACGGTGGCTCCGAAAATCATCAACGATATAGATAGCTCGTTGTGATTTTCAAACTTGTATTTTTCAGATTAAAACAACTGCAAAGATCTCATAATATGGAACAACAAATCGTTGCAGCAGTAATTCCAGATTTTCCTTTTCTTTCTGGAATCAGGGTAGTTCGGGACCCGGGTTCGTGCACAGTCTCGGCATCGCGTGGGTGTTGTGCCGGAATGCCCGGGCAACGCCGCGATAGTCTGATTCCAAAAAGAAAAGATCGGTACGTGTCCTATCTACTTGTCCTCTTTTCTTCTACTCCAAGTTGAATTCGAAAAATCGAAAAGGCAAAATTGGTTATATAGCATCGAAAGTTCACGTTTTTTGTTTTATAGTACCGAAAGTTACCGGTTCACTTTAATAGCATCCAAAGTTCACCCTGTTTCCATTTTTAGCACTTCCGTCAATTTTTCCGTCCGTCTTAATCGTTATTGATTCAGCCACACACATGATATGACATTTCTACCCCTCATTGACATGCATTATACTTGTACTTGTGAGGGGTAGAAACGTCATATCGTGTGTGTGGCTGGATCAAGACGGACGGAAAACGATCGAGAATTGA
This sequence comes from Oryza longistaminata, assembly GCA_009805545.1. Classification (NCBI taxonomy): domain Eukaryota; kingdom Viridiplantae; phylum Streptophyta; class Magnoliopsida; order Poales; family Poaceae; genus Oryza; species Oryza longistaminata. The sequence continues at coordinate 35,756,952 of CM020180.1, forward strand.
CGGAAGTGTTAAAAATAGGAAGAGGGTGAACTTTAGGTGTTATTAAAGTGAACCGGTAACTTTCGGTGCTATAAAACAAAAAAACGTGAACTTTTGATGCTATATAACTAATTTTGCCAATCGAAAACTATATTTGTGCTCAGTATATAAATTCTGCCTCACCGAAGGACGAGTGCCGTCTCAACTCTCAACCTCGATCCTCGCTCTTGCTCTGTCAACTCGTCCCTCAGGAGCCTTCGTCTACGCCTCCCAGTGATCTACCGTATCCAGGATTTTTACGTACGTATACGTATCTTGATTCCTAATTTCTTTTTCCGGATTATGATGTTTTTACCGTACAGAAGTTGATATATAATCAATCAGTCTAAGAGAGACATGCTGATGGAGCTGAGTTTATTCTAATTTCTTTTTTGTTATACTAATCAGGTTGGTCTAGCTAGCTGCTGCACATATATAACTGATGCCTCGAGTAGGGGATCAGCACGCATACTCTGGAGATAGAGTCGGAACAGAGCTGGTATATCTTTCGTGCGTCATCGGAGGATGCTATCTTCATCGAGTGAGACGATCATGGGGGCTTCTTACTTATGGAGCGGCGATTGGACTGTACGCAATAGGGTTGTATTGTTATCAGATTAGCTTTTATCAATTAGTACTTGATACAATCAATTCGCCTAATGCACGGCCTGACCAGAGGGATCCTGATAGGATCCCCTAGAATTTTTATTTTATTATTAATTTAAACGACTAGTGAAGGATTTTAAAGCTTGTCTTTTTTATTGGATTAGAAAAAATACCAGTGCGTTGCAACGGGTAAAGTTATTTTAATTTTATTATTGTTATATGGTTTAGCTATGGTGAAATTCATTGGGTTAAATTCACTTGGATATATATTTGGTTAGAAAATCATGAGATGTAATTAGGAGTCCGATCATCTCAAATTAACATGCGAGTTTTTTTAAAGATATTTTTTATACGACTCCTTCTGTATTTGCAAAAGCAAACGGACTTAAAAACCGACTCAAACACGAATCTATATTTTCAAAAGCAAATGAACTTAAAAACCGACTTAAACATGGAGGACGTAAAAAAACGGCAAATGAACTTAAAAACCGACTTAAACATGGAGGACGTACCAAAATACCGGCAAAAACATCTTCAATTTTTATAATAGTAGAGATGGTAAATATCAGATATTGTTTCTCTCCGATTCTTTTTGTTGTTGCTCGTGGCTCTCATCTTCTTATTATTCTATTGGATATACTACTCGGTGCTGCCATCCGATTGGCATGGATGACGATCCAGCGATGTGCTGTTTGTCACGCTCCAATCGCAAGAGGCGATGTGTTGCTCACGCACTCCAGCCCAGATGTGAGCATGTGGCCCGTGCAGAAAAAGGAAAAACAGATGAAAGGCCACGCTAGGGCCGTGCCGGTGAAGGAAAGGAGATGAGATGGGCTGAGCCAGCTGGTTCGCTAGGGCCGAAAAAGGAGAGAGGAGAAGCGGGCCGTCGAAGAAAGAGATGGTTCAGCACATCATTTATGTTTTCTAGTGTGATTTTTTTTGGAAAATATCTGAACGTATTTGGATTTGAATTCAAAAAAATAGTTGGAACTAAAGGAAAGATTTTAACGAAAATACCAGGGAATAATTTATTTTGAATTTTTGGAGGGAAGGGAAAGGACTTGAAAATATATTTTCGTACTTTAACCCCTCTCTCCATCTATTTCTTCTCCTCCTATGGCGTTAGGTGTTGCTACTCGCCATTGTCTCATCACGCTCCGCCTTATCTATGGGGCCTTCCTCGCTGGTACGGGTGGGGTGGGCAGAAAAAGACCGAACCGAAAAAACCGAGGCCCAAACCGAAAAGACCAAGACCGAGAAATTCGGTCATCAATTCGGTCCTAGGTAGTGAAAGACCGAATTTTGTTCAGTCAATTCAGTTAGTCTCCTCGGGTAACCGAATAGACCGAATTATCAAAAAAAAAATCTAAATACAACCTACAATCCACTTTGTTTAATAGGATTAAACTCTAATTTTTATATCCCTAATTCGTCTAGGCATGCAACCTAATAAGAGTCTTTGCTCATAAGTGCTTACGAATTTTTTTTGTGATTTTTGTGTTGAAAATTTCCATTATTTCTCTGCATATATGAAAATGTTGTTGAATTTCGATCAGGACCGAGACCAAGACCGAATTTATCGATCCTGACATTTTTTCGCTGAAATTCGGTCTTCACTTTTCGAAGACCGAAGACCGAGACCGAAATTTTCGGTTAGACCGAATGCCCAACCCCGTACGGCGCTCTATCTGCCGGTGCCCATCACCATACTGGGTGAAAACCTACATTCATTCGCATCTGGCTGGTCTGCATGTTTCGCAGAGCAAATGGTCGCGATTAGTACATTACAACAAGTGCTTTGCACGGTTGGAAAGGTCAAAAGAGGTTAAGCTATCCACTTGCTCAGACCAAGCAGGCGTCTGGTAGATGAATGCATTGATCACATGCTCAGCCGCATAACCCGGACTGCCATAACACTAAAGAAAAGAAAGTCATACCACATTATCACAACTCGTAACATAAAACTTCGGTTGACTCGCACTTTGATCATGGAGACATATGATCAAACTTAATTACAGTGTAGCCTACATATTTTTACGGCAGTAGTTTGCATCAAGGAAACCGAAGCAGTGCCCCTTGCTAACACACTACACTACTACTCCTATGCTGCTGTGTGTTGGTACTAACTATTATAGGAAGTACAAAATGCTGGTTTTTTTTGCTTCCTCCGCTTGAGAACAAAACCCTAGAATTGGGGGAAGGGTTCATCAGGTCTTCTTCTCTTCTGGAGGCGCGCTGCTCTTCGCGGCATCTCGATTCCCACCGCCGCATCGCGAGATCTCCGGCCTTCGCCTTCCGGGTAAGCTTCCCCGCTCTTCTCCTTCCTTGAAGCGGTTCGTTTGCCTTCAATTTGGGGTATGGGTTCCTTAGGTTTCCTGCTTTGCAGTTGAGGAGGAAGAGCAGCAATAATGGCGGCGAAACCCGAGCCGACCCAGTTGGAGAAGGAGCAGGTGTGTGCGTCCATCTTTCTTCCGCATTTTGTTTTTCTTTTTTTTTTCTCGATATAAAGTTCGTGGTGCGATTGAAGCCGTGGTTCTGTGGCTGGGCAGATGTTCGGGATGATGGAGAAGGAGATGGAGTACCGGGTCGATCTTTTCAACCGGTGAGTGATACACTGCTTGGATGCTTTGCTAATTGCTACTATCTGGGACTTCTGAGATCACGAATCTTTCAAGAAGTAAAGCATTAAACAAACTTAGTTTCCGTCAATCTAATTACAGTGAGAGTGAGATATCTTTTTTTTTTAAAGAACTAGAGTGAGATATCATTATCTGGCCAACGATGTTAACACTGAGCTCTTAGTTTTCATCCTTGTACTGACAGCGTAATGTAGAACTTACGTGGTTTATATATCGCATATCTGTAGTTACTGGCAAATTGTACTTCCTCTACTATCTGTTAGCACCCAATCTTTTCGGTGATAAATAGAAGTGATCAATTAGGTTGGCATTAGCAATGTTAAGTTTCTGCGCGCAGGTAGTTAATATATTTTTAGGCCCAGGTATATTTTAGCAACGTTCTCCCTTGTTCCTACTGAGATGCTTTGTGCAATTCTAGTATTTAAGTATCTTATTGAGTGGTAATTTCGATTGGCCCAGTAGCTCACATCACTCCTGGTCATCTTTTTGGCACTAATTTGATGCCTTTGCGTCTTTTTCCTTTATGCAGACTTACACAGACTTGTTTTGACAAGTGCATTGAGAAAAGGTACATATCGTCTGGTTAAGTTTCGCATAGCTGAGTTATCCGTTTCATGCTGTTATTTTCTCATCCTTCTGTTTGGTTTCAATTAGCATTCTCATACATGGTTGTGGAATGATAGACTAAAATATTGCTGGTAAAGAAGATATCTTTATCAATATATTTCAACTAAGGTGGTCAATATTGGGCATTTTTATTCATCATGTGCCTTGTTCTCTAGTAACTATCATCTGTTGAATTAACTTTGCATTTTCCCCTGGAATTTTTTCTATTTCAACAGGTATAAAGAAGCTGAGCTCAATATGGGTGAGAACAGTTGCATTGATCGATGTGTTTCGAAGTACTGGCAGGCAAGTTAACTGATAATTATATATTTGCTGTCATGCTTGATGCTGATTCAGATGTCTGGAGTTTTTATAGCAATAGTAAAGCTAACATGCTGAATATGTATCATGACTGTCTTTCCTACTTTGTGTTGTGAAGAAAGTCATCTTTTTAGTGCATCTGATCTCCATCCAGAGAATTTAGATCATCTTACTAAATCATAGGGTTCATCCTTGAACAAATGTCATTGAATATGAGTTCCATAGATCTTCACGCCTTGTATAGTTGGACATATAGGCAGTGGTTGAAATCCATGCAGAGCACATGTTTTTCTATTTCGAGTTTTCCCCTCGTCTGAACACTGAATACTATTTTCTCGATTCATTTGAAATGACTGTTGGGTTAATTTTGCTCTATTTGTATCAATTTATTTCCATTTGTACCAAATTACCAACGCCACTAAGTCTAAACTTTGGGTTAAAATCTTTTTCAGGTAACTAATATGGTAGGTCAGATGCTCGGTAACCGGCCTCAGATGTGAGGCGAGAAGCAGTAGAAGCATTAGGCCAGACCATTGTCGCTATGTTTCTCCACATTGGTTTTAGAATGTTACCGATTGCCAAAAGTACACAGCACGAGTGAGTGTGACCGACTAATGGATTGCCCGAAAAGAAATTGCAATGTTCCTTTCCAATGATGTACCTTCTCCCTGAATCATGAACAGGCCACATGCCTATAATAATTTGGTACAGCTAGACGACGATTTTTGCTGCGAAATGATGCTCTCTTTTGTTATACTTGCCTGTCTGAATGTCTGTCCGTTGAGACAATTTATTCTGGACTGTTCTAACCTTTTGCTTTGTTTAAGTCATGTTTAAAGCGAACTGGAGGACCCAGTGTTAGTGGTTTGCAATCCAAATGCAGCCATGTGTGGTTTTCTGGAAAAATCGCAAGAAAATTTTCTTACAAACAGATAAATAATCCTATATATACGAAGTGTAATATATATACTAAGTGTAGTTAATGCTAATTCACTCTACTTATGAAGCAACATCATCTTAATTGTTTTTAGCCTTTGAATGATTCATCTAGAATGTAAATTGCATCTCTTTCTCTAAAAGGCACACTATACAGCCTAATCATTAACCTTTGGGTAATTGATAAAAGTATAAAAATATATAAACACATGAAAAAAATAGTAATTGATAAAGGTATAAAAATATATAAACACATGAAAAAAGTAGTATGATAGGTAAGAAAGAAAATTGTAGAACTCGTATCTAATATATTATCACATAATTCTTCCGTATCAACGCCCGGGTAACCATCTAGTTTAATACTGTTTGAACTCCTGTTTTAAAGAAAATTGGTACCATATATGACTCCCCTACTTTCCTCAGCCATTAATTGGCTAAAATAATGATAGCATTAAGCCATAGAATGATTATTTACCGGTGCTATAGCATCAAGAATACGTTATACGTGTTCTACTAATCAGAAAAAGAACACCGGGTACTTGCACAGTTGCACTGGAACACGCATGAAAAATGGCTGATTACTCACAACAGTCTTTAACTCTTGACGCCTCAGAAAAGTCTGCAAGTTGTGTATATACATGAATTGTGACGAAATAACATTAAAGCTTTACAATCTCACATCCACGGTTTGCTATTTGAATGCTAGTTGCCCATTTTTTGTACTTATGAATATATTGGAGGTGTCATAACAGCCAACCTAGGAGTTGTAAAACCACTGGAAATACCAATACAAGTTAGGGAAGACCAAAAAACAGCCCTATTGGTGGCAAAGCACTGGAGGACACCCAAAATGCAGGCGATCTAGGTACAGAAGAGAGGAGGCATCACATCATGTTTGAGGGCTATACAGTTCATCTCTATCTAGCATTCCTTTCAGCTTCCAAAGCGGCGCCTTGCTTGAGTTCTTCATGGCCTTCAGGCTCCATTCCCATGGCGAGATATGCCATCCCTTGAAGGTAGTGTGCAGTAGGCCACTCAGGAGATATGTCTGCTGCTTTCTTTGCATCCGCAAGGCCTTCTTGCAGCTTGCCGAGCACCATGTATACGAAACTTCGTCGTGCCAGCATAGTCGGAGACACCATTACACCAGTGTCAATGAACTGCAAAATGTTTAAAAACACAGCTTAGCAACCTGAAAATCAATCAGGAACACAGTTTTTTTAACCTTAATGTTAATTTGAGGAAAAGTAATTGTTAATGTACAAGCAGCGAAGCTATCCATCTGCAATTGGAAAACAGAGTATAGATACAGGAAAGTGAATTAGATTCATGGACGACATTTGATACTCTAATACATACCCTTGAGTAGCACTCAACTGCAGTCGCAAAATCCTTGGATTGAAAAGCACTGTCTCCATGTTTCTTGACAAGAATACTATCAGATACTTGTTGGCCAGTCCAGGAATGGAAAGATACCTGTTATGTACACCAAATTTTTAAGGTATGGGTAAGATATGAACGGGAGCAGTGTGAAAACATGGAAAACCTTCACGTTAAAAAAAAGTGGGAAACCGAAGATAACAACAAACATGGACCAGCCAACATGGTGAGAAGTTAAGTCTTGTATGGGATATATTACAGGTCAACTGCTGGATGTATAATATATCTTCAAAAGATACATAAATGTTCTATTGTAATTTCAGACCTATAGAGCAATAAAAATAAGCATGGTCAAACTAGTTAAAAGTTTAGACTCGAGCTCAAAAGAATGGCACTTAAAACATGAGCTAACCATTAGGTTTCATTGGTCGAAGAGCATGGGCATCAAACATAGACCAGCTACTTTCTTCCTATCCTATGCCACAAAATGTGTGGGCTTTCAACATATTTTGTTTCATCTACACAATTGAAATATTCCAAGATGACAACAATGTAGTAATAAGTTCCGGCAGTTTATTCCTTTTTAGGGAAATGGCAGCAATGAGTTAGGGAAGGATCTATGGTACCAACAAGAATCTTTCATTATGATAAGCTTAACTGACAAAAAGTTAATACCTCGAAGGTTGCTCTTTCATCCTCACTATATCCATCATTCTCCAGCATCTCATGAACCTCATCAAGGTCTGCTCTGGCATAAACTTTCGCTATAGCAGATAACGAAATTCGCTCCATATTTTCCTTATCATGTTGTATGCCTAGTAAAGCATGTGAAGGAGCCTGCACAGACAATTAAACATCGAGTAAGAAGTATTGAGCTGGCAAGCGCGACACATTAATAAGGAGAAAGATGAGTTGGCGCATACTTCAAAAAACCATTTATGCTAACATAATATCAAATGAAAAGCAAAGGTAGCACGTTGTGTTGCACAGAAGACAAAATAGTTATCAAACGATTGTGTGGAGTTTTTTTCCTGCAGCTTTTTCAATATTTCACAATACTGTTACTAGTCTAGAAAGTAGCAAGAGAAAGAAACATTACAGAAGCATCTTTCTGGAGGTTTCCAAGAGCAGACACCACCGATTTCAGGTTTGGCCGGTCACGACCTTCATACTGTAAGCAACGGGATGCTAATCGTATCAACTCAGTTCCATCGGAGCTGGAGACATGGCCTTCTAAGCAAGAGTCCATCAACACCAGGTAATTTTTTCCTCTTATAAGGTCAAGCGCCTACAGCAAAACCAAGCAAAGTGAATACTTATCTTGGGTAAGCCGAAAAGCAGGAAGGATAGATAACTTACATGGCTTGGTGGGATATGTTTTCCACTTAGGAGATCAAGCAAGATAGTACCAAAACTGTACACCACACTCTCTGGAATTACTCTGCCTGCAGAAAATATAGTGGTTAGTAAAGAAATAGAGACTGTGTCTTTGAGCTTTGATGGACAAAGATTTATTCATGTAAGTCATAAGAAAACGAGGTAGATTTTGCAACACAGAATTCTGTTGCTTCACTATGAGAGAAGTCGAATGCTAAATACTATCCCTTCATGAAAAACAAGTCCGTGCAGCTTACGTTGTTGCCTAATGTCTGTAGTTCATAAACATGGTACCATAGCCAAAAATAAACAAGGTGTGAATAACTAAAAATAAACAATGGAAACCCAGCAATAACATTTGCATAGAATGATTTACCCCACTGGGGAAAATAACTAGGCAAAGAACATGGACATACTCAACAAGTGTCTAAGAGTTAGCTCATATTACAAGTCCTTACTTCATGATCAAACATTAACAAATAAAATTCATGAAATGCATCACTCACAGAAAAAACTTGCTTGTATGCATAACACATACCAGTCTTAAGGTACTCAGGAGGCGTGAAAGCCAAATTGGTACTATAGCTCTTCCCATCCCTGCTGTTCTTCATCAGACCGAAGCACGACAGTCTGGGGTTACCATCCTATGATTTATCATCAAAACATTACATGCCTTGTTACTGGAAGGCCAAGCTAAGAAGTTACTAAGTAGCACAGGTACTGACTCACCACATCAAAGAGAACCCTGTATGCATGCAGATCATGGTAGAGAGCTCTCCCTTTGCTACTGCAGTACTCCAACGCCTGAGCCACATAGAATGCAGCTCGTACCCTCATTGCCCAGCTCAATGGCTTTGTCTCCCCTGCCAAGGATAACCACCATGAGCGCAAAATGTAGATAATCCAAATGCAAAGTGTCTACTCCTATGGAAAACGTTAAATGCAACAGGAGGCAAAAGCCTCTCCAATTTACCATAACCCATACTAAGAACCTTAGATGCAATTGAGTTGGATATTTCTTCTAGAAATGCAATAAATAATGAAAACATCTTGATGCCAACTACTAGTGTAGTAGTACCTCCAAACAGAACACTAATAACAAGCATTTATAGAAGAATAAATGCATTAATTTCTAGTTAACCCAGAAGAACAAATGTAGGACCAGACAAAAGAAACAGCAAAAAGAGTTTGTTGCAGGAATTACTTCAACCGTCTCCAACTGAAAGCAACAATTCAACATTAGATTCAGGTGACAAAAACACATCCATCCTTAAATAAGGGGCCCAATCTTATCATCTTGATGCCTACATTTGTACTACCAAATCGGAAACAACATTTGCCGAAGCCCAATATGTAGCTGCAGCTAATATGCTAGAACAAGAAGAAGAAAAAAAGGTGAGCACCAAACACATACAGTGGAAGAGATGCTTTGCCAAGGTCTCGTGCGGCATGAACTCCGCGACGAGCAGCCGCTCGCCATTCTCGCAGCAGCAGCCGATCAGATTGGCCAGCCGGACACTCCGCAGCTGCCCGACAGCCCTCGCCTCCTCCTGCACACACACGCACGCAAGAACGGAGCCATTCAATCGAAGCGGCGAAGGCAAGGCAAGCACTGATGCAGATGGAGCAAAGCTGCACGAACCAAGAACTGGCGGGAGTCGGGCCAGGCAGAGCGGCCGAAGCGCTTGATGGCCACGGTGCGGCCGGTGCTGAAGAGGGTGCCGCGGTAGACGACGTTGGGCGCCTTCTCGCCGTGCTCCGACACGATGCGCTCGGGAGAGAACCCGTCGGTCGCCACCCGGAGCTCGTCGAGGCTGTACTCGGCGAACACCGGCACGCCGCTGCCGTCGTCCGCGGCGGCGCCATTCTCTGCACGTCAACAAAACCACACAGATAGCTCGGATCAGCACCAAAAAAGCACGACGCGCGCGTCGGAATCAACCACAGATTCTCGCGAAAAGGCCGCAATGCTCTCGACGCCAAGAGATTACCCCACTGAATCAAACGCAACCAACTCCAAACACTCGCAAGAGCAACCGAATTCGTCAACCCAACCGACAAAAAAAAAA
>CM020180.1:35766928-35782469 GCA_009805545.1 Oryza longistaminata
CAAACCAAAAAAAACATCAAATCAGCAACAGGTTGCTAGAGCGAGAGAGAAAAAAAATTGGGATCGTTGATGAGCGTTCACACAAAAACCACCCACTGGATCAGACCCATTTCACAGCGAATTCCAGCAGGATCAACAGCTCCACGACCGCAAACCAAAGCAGGGGAATTAGACACGCAAACCGAGCCAAAAAAAAAAAAAAGAAAGATCCCAGAAAAAACGCAGCGAAACCAGGCCCAAATGCAGGGCGCCACCGCCGAGACCGCCACCGCAACAACCCCACTCCATCATCAACACGCGCACATCCAAAACCAGCAACCAAATCCACCCCCAAACCCAACCCAATGCGAGAGCACCATACCAAGCAGCGGCGACTTGAAGTGCGGCGGCCACCAGCACACGGAGAGCTTGGAGCAGCGAGCTCCCATGGACGCCTCCCTCCTAGATCTCGCCCTCACTTCAGCAGCAGCAACGGCTCTCTCTCTCTCTCTCCCCGGCGTACTACTACTCCTACTACTCCACCACCACCACCTCCACCTCCACCGCCACCGTCTCGGCTGCTTAGCTAGCTACTGGTAGGACTCGAATAGACTAATACTACTACTACTACGCGAGGAGGGGGTGGGAGAGAGGAGGAGGAGGAGGAGGGGTGAGTGGCGTGTGTGTGGGGGGTGGGGTGTTTGGGTTGTGGATCCAAGGAAGGTGGTGGGCTTTCCGCTCCCTGCTTTCTGCTGTTCTTCCTCCTCTCCCTTTCTCCACCTCCTCCCCTTATATATTGCTCCTGTTTTTTAAATCCTTCCTCTTGATCTAATAGCCTTTAGCTGTGGTTTTTTCTTCTCTTTATTAATGCTTTTGAATTTGACTTAAACATGTGTAAAATGATAAAAAAAAGTCTGTAAGAAATCATATAAAATGCATGTCTTGTAAACCAGTATAATGGTGGGTCCGGTATATTAGAGTTAAACTATGAATGTGCACGGTATGTTTTAGTTTGAAACCGTTTTTGTTATATGTGCATCATATTTTTTAGTAAAGTATTTATAGTTCATTTATAGCTCTAGAACTGCTACGGTGCTACCCGTGTTTTAATTTTTATCTACACACGACTGATTACGTTGTCACACTTTGATTGTGATTTTTTTTAACCGCGCGTAATGCATTTGAATAACGTGGTTTCTAATTACTAGTTTGCCATAACCATACAATGGTTTCTCAAATTTTGCTTTACATGTATAGAAGACTACCAAGTAATATGATAATCAAATTGCTGAGGATAATCCCTAGCCCAAATTTAGATACAAAAGTAATACTAGCTTTATCATATTATCTTGACAGATGATAACTCTGATTAAAAACAACTATTTTCTAGGATAAATAAGGATGATCCTTGACCCAATGTATAAATTGTTTGCTTTACATAGCAGAGGTAACTGCAACTTATCATTTTGAAAAAAAAAAAGCAGTGCAATGATATCTGTATATCAATGATTACTCCAAAACAAAACAAACAATAGTAGGTTAAATTATGAGAGGATAACAAATACTCCAGCTCATAGTTACTTCATTACTACTCACAACCTTTTCCAGTTTTTCAGCTAGTAACGCTAATTTTCTGTTTCAGATAGAGTACTTTCAGAAAGAATTCAGAATAGCTCGTATCTGCTGAAGCAACGGCAGGATGCTACGTAGCCCAAGCGTGATAACCTTGTATACCACTGACATGTGGGCCCGCTCGTTTGACGTGGCCCCACGTGCCTTTGGTGTCTACTGGCTTAAGATGCTTCAGCTCATGTTGGTTGTTTTTGCAGAAAATATTTGCGTTATTAGTTTTGCCAGGTAATTAATTTACTAATAATTTATAATAGTCATTGACAGTGGGACACCTAACTTACAATTGTCACTGGTTCGGGGACCACCAGCAGTTTGGAGCCAGTCTTGAACGGGACCACCATTTACTATATCAAATTTAACACTAATTAAATGGTTAGTTGTTCATACTACTAACTAAATTTCATAATTGTTTTTAAAAAAATCGAATTGGTTGTCAAAAATTGTCCTTGTTGCAAGCGGTCATATCATCAAAGTGGGATACTGGTCCCCATCGTTTGGCTTATTAGAAAAAAAAATGAATTTATGGGTAAAACTTTTATAAATGTGTTCTTTGTGACTTAAAGCCAAAGTTGAAAAAGAAAAACTATGTGAAAATATCTCAAAATCAATTTCAAAATTAAGTTGAAAATTTAAATTTTGGCTTTTTCTTGACTTATTAGCCCCGATGGGGCCTTGAATAGGCTCCTATCTTTCCCATCACAATTTGACATGTTCATGTCAACAGTTTATATACACTGTTCTGTGAGTATTATGTGAGCAGGTAATCTATCCACTGTTTTTGTAGTAGTTAGTAGTTTTTTTTTTTTGGGGGTAAGGTGAGAAACGGCGGCGAGTTGGGCACATGCTGCACAGATATGGATGCATTACGAGGAAGGTCGCTGTATAACAAAAGTTCTCGTCCTTAATTAACAGATAAACATCACATGCTGCCCTGTTAAGCAACGATCGATTTGACAGGAGTACCAAGCAAAGACTTTAGGGACCAACGACTCTTGCATTCACGCGCACAGAAGAAAATGATTTCAGTTTTTTCAAATGCATGTGATACTGAACAACGGAGTACATAAAAACATCATGAACAGTGAATATTAGAGAATGTGTTATTCTATTGGCATTATCGCCCTAGGCTACAAATTATTTTTTAAGGAAATTAAGCTTACAAAGGTACCTTAGGTAGTGGACGGACAGGCTTAAAGCAGGAAAGTAGATGCATAAATGTTGACTAAACAAACAATCATTAAAGCTCTTCCAAAGGGAATCCATCCTCCATCGATCTAATTGTGATCATATAAGAAAATACTACATATTAAACAGACTGAAAATAGTATGTATTAAGTTACAAGCATGCACCTACCAGTTAATTCAAATGTAAAAGCCGGTGGAAAATATACATACAATTCGTGCAAAGTGATATCGGTTTAAAACATAAAAAAAAACGTATGATCCAGGTATGTGAAAGTTTCCTCTGAAACGCATGGTTTTAAAACACATATATAAATAGAAAAAAAAAACTATATAGGACGTCTCACCTTGTGAATTCATACGGGAATGTCGCAAAATAGTCATTTAATTGAATAATGTGCATGAAAAAAAATAAGAACAAAAAATCATGAGGTAAGACCTCAGATTGTTTTCCTCCAAAGTCCCTTTAGAATGGCCCAATTTTATAAAGATTTTCAAAGGAAATATGAAGCGTTAATCTTTCGTCCTAATCTCCATAAGAATTGTTTCGTAAGGATTTAGTGTCATTTTAATTGATGCCGAAATATGCCCTACTAAATTACTGTACTTTAAGTAGTACATTGGCTTGGTTTGTTTGGTACGAAAGTATACAATAACACATAAATTGAAAAAAAAAACTTTAGTGCCTACCAAATTTAAGTTTGACATTGTCAAAATTTTAGCACGGTAACAAACCAAAACAAGCCCACAAATCATTCCCTCTTTATTTTTAAGGGAGCTATAGAAATATGCCGGGCACAGCTCTAGCCTGCTTGCCGTAGAGGGGTAAATAGCATGAGTAAATATATAGGCCAAATTTAACTACTACTAGTCTACTACTACATGATAATGATCGTAAAAAGATGTCACAAACATATCAATAAAAAGATGTCACAACTGAAACACTATAAAAACCTAATAATTGTTGGATGCACTTCAGAAAAGTTTTTTAAAAAGACGAGAATGCTTCTAAGGTCAAAAGCTTATGAGCTGAGGCTACAATGAAGAAGAAAACATGATGTATACTAATGATGTATTAGCCGATGATAATTTAGAGTTGCATTGATTTTTTCTAAATTTTTATAATAACATATTGATTTAAGCATGTGGTCTAAAGGGTGTCTCGTTTTTCTTTTAAGAATTTATCGTTCTAATTGAGACAAAAAATATCCTTCAACAAATCACCAGTTTTTTAACTACTACCTCCGTCCAAAATAAGTGCAGTTTTACACTATTCACGTTCAACGTTTGACCGCCCGTCTTATTTGAAAAATTTGTGAAAAAAATTAAAACATTTAGTCACACATAAAGTATTATTCATGTTTTATCATCTTAATAGCAATAAAAAATACTAATCATAAAAAAAATTTCAAATAAGACGGACGGTCAAACGTTGAACATGAATAGTGCAAAACTGCACTTATTTTGAGACGGAGGAGTATCTTTTGGTCATGACATGACACGTTTTACAATGTCGCAAATTACATAAATTTTGGGTGACCTGCTGCAAATTGTCAATATGGTGAAGAGCTTCGTCATCTGCACTTGCAGAGGAGTTTCAGCGTACGTACAGTCTGCGGAGTCTGCATTGCTCCGGCAGCAACAGAAGCCGAGGAAGCGAAAGCGGCCATGGGCTGGTCGCGTCGAGGAGCCCTGCAAACAAACCGTGCGCCGCGCGGCGGCAGGCGGCAGCAGCGAGGCCCGGCCACACGAACCGAGCCACGGGGCCACCCAGCCACAGCACCAGTACTACGTACTACTACTACACCACCACCACCCTACCCCACCCCTGCCGAACGGCAACACGCACCCGCACGGCGCACGCACGCACCGCGCGCGGCGGACAGCAAAGCACAAGCAGCAGTACAGGGCCGGCCAGCCTCGGTGAGCCTAGCCAGTACTCACAGTAGTACTCCTCTCCAGTAGCCAGTAGTAGTATCATGTCCGCCCATGCACCTCCGCATCTCTGATCACCTCGATCTCACATTTGTCGAGTGAGGACAGGCAGCAGACGTCGCACCGCACACTGGACGTCGTACCTCTGCACACTGCACTGCACCACAGCAGCACCAGCAGACCAGATCAAGATGGGAAGCCGAGCGTGCAGATTGTGTGTTGTTGTGAGAGGAGGCTCTTTCTTCTCCGTGCGCGATATGAGCCTGAGGAGAGAATCTTTCTGCTTGTTCACTGCTGCTGTGCTAGTAGTACTCGAGACATGACACATGACGGAGAAGTAAAAATGCGCCACCCGCCACGGGAGACGGGACCGACGCGTATCCGCTCAATTCCATCATGCACGAGTACTTCGGTACGTTGTGAGAGGGTCGTCAATCAATATCAAATCAATCAGTTCGTGCGTGTGTGCTTCCATACATCGTCCGTCCTGCCTCACAGGACAAACACACTGCAATATTCAGCTCACGAAAAAACTGTGGTTTGCTGCTGTATGAAGAACAAAAATTAAATACGCCCACGTGTGTGTGAAATCCGGCTGCCCCGCGTACAGTGACGTACGAGTACTACTAGTACGCTGCGTGTGTAGTAGGAGATCCATGAATATCCGCCATTGGATCCTGGCGCTCGTACCCAACGTACCAGATGACACGTCCCTGTGCTGCTGCAATTCCATTTCCACAGTGATTATGAAAAGAATCCCATTAGAAACGGAGGAAAAGTCCACATGGCACCGTGGATTACGTCTTCGGAGTACTTCTTTCAGCTAGAGGTGAGGATGATTCTCGGTGGACATGAGTCACTGATATATGCAATGTCACGGGGAATATTACGGAGAATGTCACGAATTCCCAATCCGAGACGAAAAGGAGATTCACGGAAGAAATGAATCAACCGAGGAATAACCCGGCTTACTCCCTCCAGTCCAAAAAAGCAAACCGCGGGTTTGCGGGCCAACGTTTGATTGTCCGTCTTATATGAAATTTTTTTATAATTAATATTTTCATTGTGTTAGATATAAAACATGATGAATATTTTATGCGTGACTTATCTTTTTAAATTTTTTTCATATTTTTTTAAATCTAACGAACGGTCATATTGGACCGAAAACTAGCGTTTTTTTTTTGGACGGAGGAGTCCGTGCGAGCGTTCCTTGCATGCGTGCCACTGGGATTCGGGGTTCGGCGATCGCGAGCCACGGCACGACTTAGTTTCGTCGCGCGCGAGGCTGGCGGATTCGCGGATCGATTCGCCGGCGCGCACCAGGAGATGGAGTGGAGAGTGTAATGTGTCTATCGAGTGGCCTCGGAAGTTGGGGCTACAGATAGAAGAGAGGGTAGCTTGCAGAAAACCAGGACGGATTTATGCATGCAGAGCCTCCGTCACGTCGTCGCATCGGCCAATACACCCATTGATGCGAGGTGAAGGTCGGTGGTGGCAATCATGGCCCTGTAGCAATGGGCGCCGCAGAGATCAGATGTCGGAGTGAGTGACAGATATTCTTTCTCCGTCATCTCTAGCTAGCTGCTCCATGCTGCTGCTGCGCCTGCACGCATGCACTACAGTGTTTGTTCTACTTCTCAGCTCTCGTCTCCTCCTGCCTCATGCATGATGCGGCGGGCTTATATGGCTGGAGTAGAGTACCTAGGTATAGCACGGTGCACAGCTCTAGCTCTAGCTAGCGACATGTTGGATCGAATCTTAGCTCAGCTCTGACATGGAAGACATTCTTCCCAACAGATATCAACGCCAACAACAGATCGTATTCTGCGTTGCCTTGCGTGTGCATGCTACTCGATGGAGTACTATACTCCTATATTAAGGCTGAGTTTAGATAGAGCTGTAAAGTTTTTAATGTGTATAGCGGATATACGAACCACATTTGAAATATTAAATATAGACTAATAATAAAATAATTACAGAATCCGTCTGTAAACTCCGAGATAAATTTATTAAGCCTAGTTAATCCGTCATTTAGCAAATATTTATTGTAGCACCACATTGTCAGATCATGGAGCAATTAGGCTTCAAAGATCGGCTCGCATTTACACGCAGTCTCGTGTTAAGTAGTTATTATTTATTTATATTTAATACTCTCATACATACTCCCTCCGTCCAAAAAAAAGGCAAACCTGGTTTGCTGTCCAACTATTGACTGTCCGTCTTATATGAAATTTTTTTTAATTCGTATTTTCATGTTGTTAGATGATAAAAACATGATTAATTTTTATGCGTGGACTTATTTTTTTAATTTTTTTTCATAATTTTCTAATAAGACGGACGGTCAACATTGGCGGAAACCAGGTTTGTCTTTTTTTTGGGACGGAGGAGTATGTCTAAACATTCGATATGACAGAGTAAAATTTTTACCAGGAGATCTACACAGGGCCTAACCCCAGCTACTGATCTGATCAGCTAAACGAAGTTGATCTCCAGGCTGCATAAGATTAGACTGTTTTGTGTTTTGTGTCCCTCTAAAGTGCGGAGGAAGCGATCCATTCCGTGGAACTATCCTTGCGCGAAGCGAGGCGAAGCCGCGAACGAACTGAAGCCAACCTGGATAAGTTGAGGGCAGCTTAGAAAGCGTCAAGGCCTGCAGCCATCGGAGAGGCCAGCATGCGGAGAGCTTATCAGATTACGCCGCCTTTGTTTATGTTATGCAGATGTGCTAATCAATTATCCCCAAAACAACGAAAGCGAAAGGAGCGAGATGAGATGAGATGCTGCCATGCTCATGCTTATATATACTCCTACTCCTAACAGAGAGGGACCATGTAGGTACGTACGTACAGCTGACAGTTGTTTGTGCCTGCTGGTTGCTGGATTCCTTTGAGGCTTAATCAACCAGCAGGGGGTGATTTAAAATAATCTGAAGTGTCCAAAGAGAAAGGAAGAAACAAACATCAGTAGCTGCATAGTTGCATGTATAGCAAGGGGTAGTAGAAAGGAGGAGGGGGAGGGAGGCAGAAAGGAGAGGGAGGCAGGGGAAAGCGCGGTGTCCCCGTGGCGTCGGCGGCGCGGGGGGCACGGCGGCAGCAAACGTGGTGCAGCGTCGTTCCCACGGCCACATGCTGTCGTGTCGTGTCGCCTCGCATATCGCCTTCGGTCGTTCGTTCGTCCCCACTCCACTTTTCGATCGACCGCGGCTTGGCGCAGGATGCAGTACTAGTCCAGTTCTTCCTAGCTACCTCGGCTTACCAGTGTCGATCAAGCATCGAAATGGTATATTAAATACTCCTGCACATGCCCATGCTTATGGCTTGATGGCTAGACGATGAGGGGCTGTTTAGATTGTAAACCAAAATGAATCTTACCAAATTTTGGTAATGTTAAATTTTGGTAAGATGGCTATATTGGTAAAATTTTGATATGATTTCTTATGTATTTATCAAATTTGATAACAACATTTTTTAACTTTGAAAAAAATGGTTGAAAATGGTATTAAGAATGAACAAGCCGATATTTTTATACACCGTTGCTCTCATCCACCTCAGTTTTTGGCTTTTGGGTGATATAAGGTGAAGAGCACCTTGGTATGTACCTAATCGGTATCCCAGACACTTGTGTGTGTTTCTTGAACTCCGACTTGTCAATTTATGCATCTGGGCATCTGGCTCGCACCAGTTGGACGAGTGAGTGGTACATCAAATGCTAGACATGTGCTGATCTAGCAAAATCGAAAAAAAAACAGAAGGAAAGAGAAGGAAGAAATAGCGAACTAGACATGACGGTGCGGCGATGGTAAGGCCCAAATAGCGAGCAAGAAGTGAACCGGTGGCAAAATGGGCCGTGGGGCTCTTAGGCCTGCTGGCTGCATCAGCGGATTAGTTAATAGGCCTCCGCGGTACACGAGAAGAGGCCCAAACTAACCATGGTTTGCCGGTATGGGTTGCCTGCAGAAAGCTGGTGATCGCCTCTTCTCTCCTCTCTCTCAAAGAAAAGGAGAAAAAGGTTGTAGAATGGTAGTGGTCGCTGATCATCGAGTAGTTCGTACTGTGCACTGCATCGCCTGCTACCATTTTTGTCGTCGCGTGACTGGAAATAAGAAGCTGGAGGGCAAAGGCTGCGCAACCGCGCCGCGCGGTGAGAAAGAACACCTGTTTGGCAATGAAGCGGTGAAAAAGAAGAAAAAGAGAAGAAGAAGAAGCCCACATGTTCTGTTTTGTTTTGTTTTGCGTTTGAACGACGCTGCGTGTGTGGTGTGTGACTGGTGTGTGGGCTCCACCACGTACGAGCTTGTTGCTCGTCAGTGGGTGGACCAGCCAATGCAACGCAAAAGTAGAGAGAGGGGTTTGCGCTGCTACGACGTCGATCTCGTGTATTATCATGCAACGCTCCCCTCCTCTTCTTCGTGCAAGGACGCAATAGCTAGAGCCAACTTTCTCCAGAGAACGAGAGAGAGAGAGAGAGAGAAGGCTTAGGTTAGAATGGCTCCCGTTCTCCTGGTGGTGGTCGGCTCGTCGGCGGCGGCGTGGGCCGACGTGCCCGCCGGCAGCCGGGTGCAGGTCGTGCAGGTAGCCGCGGCGCGAGGCGTCCGGCGACGACGTCGATGGCGGTCCGCTGCGTCGGCCGCGGTGGCGGCAAGACGGTTCCGGTCCTTGGGCTTGGCAAGCCTTCCGACGAAGACGACGACGACGTACGTGGCATGCAATGGATCTCCTCCTTTCCCCTTCTCCTTCCTTTACAGGTTTTCGCTCCGCACAAAGTCGGTCTATGAAGTAGTCGAGCGTGTTCTTATTCGTGTCTTTTCTTGTGTTCTGCTTGTTGCTGTTGTGCATGTTCGGCTGTCGCGCGTTTCCTGCGTCAGATCGAACCAAGTATTTTGTTTCTTGGGTTCAGGCGTTAAACAGGTGCGCTTTTTTGGTTCTTCTCGTTTCTGCTTGTGGCATGACGCGTTCCTGAGCCAGATCGAACAAAGATGTGTTTCTTGGGTTCAGGCGTTAAGGCAGCGTGCGTTTCTTGGGGTTCTTTCTCGTTTCTCCCTGTGATGCGCGTTCTGAGCCAGATCAACCAGTATGTGTTTCTTGGGTTCAGGCGTTGAGGCAGGTGCGTTTCTTTTGGTTCTTTCTTGTTTCTCCCTGTGCATGATGCGTTCCTGAGCCAGATCGGACCAAGTATTGTGTTTTTTGGGTTCAAGCGTTGAGCAGGTGCGTTTCTTTGGGGTTCTTTCTTGTTTCTCCTGTAGGCATTTGATTTGCGTTTGCTTGCGAATTCCGCCATTCTTCTTCACCTACTTTCTCTTTTCAACCAATCACACACTTCCTCCAATCATTCTCACCTACTTTTTTAATACCCGTGCCAACCTCAAAAATGGCTTCATTTTGGGACGGAGGAAGTAGCCTTTAGCTGTGGGTTTTTTCTTCTCCTTTTATTAATGCTTTTGAATTTGACTTAAACATGGTAAAATGATAAAAAAAAGTCTGTAAGAAATCATATAAAATGCATGTCTTGTAAACCAGTATAATGGTGGGTCCGGTATATTAGAGTTAAACTATGAATGTGCACGGTATGTTTTAGTTTGAAACCGTTTTTGTTATATGTGCATCATATTTTTTTAGTAAAGTATTTATAGTTCATTTATAGCTCTAGAACTGCTACGGTGCTACCCGTGTTTTAATTTTTATCTACACACGACTGATTACGTTGTCACACTTTGATTGTGATTTTTTTTAACCGCGCGTAATGCATTTGAATAACATGGTTTCTAATTACTAGTTTGCCATAACCATACAATGGTTTCTCAAATTTTGCTTTACATGTATAGAAGACTACCAAGTAATATGATAATCAAATTGCTGAGGATAATCCCTAGCCCAAATTTAGATACAAAAGTAATACTAGCTTATCATATATTATCTTGACAGATGATAACTCTGATTAAAAACAACTATTTTCTAGGATAAATAAGGATGATCCTTGACCCAATGTATAAATTGTTTGCTTTACATAGCAGAGGTAACTGCAACTTATCTATTTGAAAAAAAAAAAAGCAGTCCAATGATATCTGTATATCAATGATTACTCCAAAACAAAACAAACAGTTAGTTAGGTAACTAAATTATTGAGGGGATAACAAATACTCCAGCTAATAGTTACTTCAGTTACTACTCACTAACCTTTTCCAGTTTTTCAGCTAGTAACGCTAATTTTCTGTTTCAGATAGAGTACTTTCAGAAAGAATTCAGAATAGCTCGTATCTGCTGCAGCAACGGCAGGATGCTACGTAGCCCAAGCGTGATAACCTTGTATACCACTGACATGTGGCCCCGCTCGTTTGACGTGGCCCCACGTGCCTTTGGTGTCTACTGGCTTAAGATGCTTCAGCTCATGTTGGTTGTTTTTGCAGAAAATATTTGCGTTATTAGTTTTGCCAGGTAATTAATTTACTAATAATTTATAATAGTCATTGACAGTGGGACCACCTAACTTACAATTGTCACTGGTTCGTGGGACCACCAGCAGTTTGGAGCCAGTCTTGAACGGGACCACCATTTACTAATATCAAATTTAACACTAATTAAATTGGTTAGTTGTTCATACTACTAACTAAATTTCATAATTGTTTTTAAAAAAATCGAATTGGTTGTCAAAAATTGTCCTTGTTGCAAGCGGTCATATCATCAAAGTGGGGATAGCTGAATAGGCTCCTATCTTTCCCCATCACAATTTGACATGTTCATGTCAACAGTTTATATACACTGTTCTGTGAGTATTATGTGAGCAGGTAATCTATCCACTGTTTTTGTAGTAGTAGTTTTTTTTTTTTTTGGGGTAAGGTGAGAAACGGCGGCGAGTTGGGCACATGCTGCACAGATATGGATGCATTACGAGGAAGGTCGCTGTTAAACAAAAGTTCTCGTCCTTAATTAACAGATAAACATCACATGCTGCCCTGTTAAGCAACGATCGATTTGACCAGGAGTACCAAGCAAAGACTTTAGGGACCAACGACTCTTGCATTCACAGCGCACAGAAGAAAATGGTTTCAGTTTTTTCAAATGCATGTGATACTGAACAACGGAGTACATAAAAACATCATGAACAGTGAATATTAGAGAATGTGTTATTCTATGGCATTATCGCCCTAGGCTACAAATTATTTTTTAAGGAAATTAAGCTACAAAGGTTACCTTAGGCAGTGGACGGACAGGCTTAAAGCAGGAAAGTAGATGCATAAATGTTGACTAAACAAACAATCATTAAAGCTCTTCCAAAGGGAATCCATCCTCCATCGATCTAATTGTGATCATATAAGAAAATACTACATATTAAACAGACTGAAAATAGTATGTATTAAGTTACAAGCATGCACCTACCAGTTAATTCAAATGTAAAGCCGGTGGAAAATATACATACAATTCGTGCAAAGTGATATCGGTTTAAAACATAAAAAAAACGCATGATCAGGTATGTGAAAGTTCCTCTGAAACGCATGGTTTTAAAACACATATATAAATAGAAAAAAAAACTATATAGGACGTCTCACCTTGTGAATTCATACGGGAATGTCGCAAAATAGTCATTTAATTGAATAATGTGCATGAAAAAAATAAGAACAAAAAATCATGAGGTAAAGACCTCAGATTTGTTTTCCTCCAAAGTCCCTTTAGAATGTCCCATTTTATAAGATTTTCAAAGGAAATATGAAGCGTTACGTTCCTAATCTCCATAAGAATTGTTTCGTAAGGATTTAGTGTCATTTTAATTGATGCCGAAATATGCCCTACTAAATTACTGTCACTTTAAGTAGTACATTGGCTTGTGTTTGGTTTGGTACTAAAGTATACCAATAACACATAGATTGAAAAAAAAAAACTTTAGTGCTACCAAAATTTAAGTTTTGACATTGTCAAAATTTTAGCACGGTAACAAACCAAACAAGCCCACAAATCATCCCCTCTTTATTTTTAAGGGAGCTCTAGAAATATGCCCGGGCACAGCTCTAGCCTGCTTGCCGTAGAGGGGTAAATAGCATGAGTAAATATATAGGCCAATTTAACTACTACTAGTCTACTACTACATGATATGTATCGTAAAAAGATGTCACAACATATCATAAAAAGATGTCACAACTGAAAACACTATAAAAACCTAATAATTTGTTGGATGCCACTTCAGAAAAGTTTTAAAAAGACGATAATGCTTCTAAGGTCAAAAGCTTCTGAGCTGAGGCTACAATGAAGATGAAAACATGATGTATACTAACGATGTATTTAGGCCGATGATAAATTTAGAGTTGCATGATTTTTTCTAAATTTTTACAATAACATTATGTTTGAAGCATGTGGTCTAAAGGGTGTTCTCGTTTTTCTTAAGAATTTATCGTTCTAATTGAGACAAAAATATCCTTCAACAAATCACCAGTTTTTTAACTATCTTTTGGTCATGACATGACACGTTGTTACAATGTCGCAAATTACATAAATTTTGGGTGACCTGCTGGAAAATTTGTCAAATATGGTGAAGAGCTTCGTCTTGCTTGCACTTGCAGAGAGTTTCAGGCGTACGTACAGTCTGCGAGTCTGCATTGCCTCCGGCAGCAACAGAAGCCGAGGAAGCGAAAGCGGCCATGGGCTGTCGCGTCGAGGAGCCCTTCAAACAAACCGTGCGCCCGCGGCGGCAGGCGGCGGCAGCGAGGCCCGGCCAACACGAACACGAGCACGGGCCACCAGCCACAGCACCAGTACTACGTACTACTACTACACCACCACCACCCTACCCACCCCTGCACGAACGGCGACACGCACGCACCGCGCGCGGCGGACAAGCAAAGCACAAGCAGCAGTACAGGGCCGGCCAGCCTCGTGAGCCCTAGCCAGTACTCCACAGTAGTACTCCTCTCCCAGTAGCCAGTAGTAGTATCATGTCCGCCCATGCACCTCCGCATCTCTGATCACCTCGATCTCACCATTTGCTCGAGTGAGACAGGCAGCAGCGTCGCACCGCACACTGGACGTCGGTACGCTCTGCACACTGCACTGCACCACAAGCAGCACCAGCAGACAGATCACAGATGGGAAGGCCGACGTGCAGATTGTGTGTTGTGTGAGAGAGAGCTCTTTCTTCTCCGTGCATATGAGCCTGAGGAGAAATCTTTTGCTTGTCACTGCTGCTGTGCTAGTAGTACTCGAGACATGACACATGACCGGAGGCGTAAAAATGCGCCACCGCCACGGGAGACGGGACCGACGCGTATCCGGCTTCAATTCCATCATGCACGAGTACTCCGTACGTGTGGATGGAGTCGTCAATCAATATCAAATCAATCAGTTCGTGCGTGTGTGCTTCCATACATCGTCCGTCCTGCCTCACAGGACAAACACACTGCAATATTCAGCTCACGAAAAAACTGTGGTTTGCTGCTGTATGAAGAACAAAATTAAATACGCCCACGTGTGTGTGAAATCCGGCTGCCCCGCGTACAGTACGTACGAAGTACTACTAGTACGCTGCGTGTGTAGTAGGAGTATCCATGAATATCCGCCATTGGATCCTGGCGCTCGTACCCAACGTACCAGATGACACGTCCCTGTGCTACTGCTGTGAACATGTGATTATGAAGCAATTCCATTTCCACAGTGATTATGAAAAGAATCCCATTAGAAACGGAGGAAAAGTCCACATGGCACCGTGGATTACGTCTTCGGAGTACTTCCAGCTAGAGGTGAGGATGATTCTCGGTGACGTTGAGTCATTGATATATGCAATGTCATGGGGAATATTACGGGAGAATGTCACCGAATCCTAATCCGAGACAGAAAAGGAGATTCACCGAACGAAATGAATCAACCGAGGAATAACCCGGCTTACTCCCTCCGTTCCAAAAAAAGGCAAACCGCGGGTTTGCGTGCCAACGTTTGATTGTCCGTCTTATATGAAATTTTTTTATAATTAGTATTTTCATTGTTGTTAGATGATAAAACATGATGAATATTTTATGCGTGACTTATCTTTTTAATTTTTTTCATAATTTTTTTAAATAAGAACGAACGGTCAAATATTAAACACGGAAACTACAAAAACTAGTGTTTGTTTTTTTGGACGGAGGGAGTCCGTGCGAGCGTTCCTTGCATGCGTGCCACTGGATTCGGGGATTCGGCCGATCCGCGAGCACGGCACGACTTGTTTCGTCGCGCGCGAGGCTGGCGGATTCGCGGATCGATTCGCCGGCGCGCACAGGAGTGGAGTGGAGAGTGTAATGTGTCGATCGAGTGGCCTCGGAAGTTGGGGCTACAGATAGAAGAGAGGGGTAGCTTGCAGAAAACCAGGACGGATTTATGCATGCAGAGCCTCCGTCACGTCGTCGATCGGCAATACACCCATTGATGCGAGGTGAAGGTCGGGTTGGTGGCAATCATGGCCCTGTAGCAATGGGCGCCGCAGAGATCAGATGGTCGGAGTTGAGTGACAGATATTCTTTCTCCGTCGATCTCTAGCTAGCTTGCTCCATGCTGCTGCTGCCGCCTGCACGCATGCATACAGTGTTTGTTCTACTCTCAGCTCTCGTCTCCTCCTGCTCATGCATGATGCGCGGCTATGGGCCAGTTTAGTTCCCAAAATTTTTCCCCTTCACCCATCACATCGAATCTTTGGACACATGCATGGAGCATTAAATGTGGACAAAAAGAAAAACCAATTGCACAGTTTAGCTATAAATCGCGAGACGAATCTTTTGAGCCTAATTAGGCCATGATTAGCCATAAGTGCTACAGTAACCCACATGTGCTAATGACGGCTTAAGTAGGCTCAAAAGATT
>CM020180.1:35782494-35811766 GCA_009805545.1 Oryza longistaminata
TGTATTTTCCTTATCATGGTGTATGCCTAGTAAAGCATGTGAAGGAGCCTGCACAGACAATTAAACAGCGAGTAAGGAAATTTAAGCTGGCAGGCGCGACACATTAATAAGGAGAGAGATGAGTTGGCGCATACTTCAAAAAAAACCATTTATGCTAACATAATATCAAATGAAAAGCAAAGGTAGCACGTTGACAGAAGTTTATCAAACGATTGTGTGGGAGTCTTTTTCCTGCAGCTTTTTCAATATTAGCACAATACTGTTACTAGTCTAGAAAGAGTAGCAAGAGAAAGAAACATTAAGAAGCATCTTTCTGGAGGTTTCCAAGAGCAGACACCACCGATTTCAGGTTTTGGCCGGTCACGAACTCATCTTGTAAGCAACGGGATGCTAATCGTATCAACTCAGTTCCATCGGAGCTGGAGACATGGCCTTTCTAAGCAAGAGTCCATCAACACCAGGTAATTTTTTCCTCTTTAAGGTCAAGCGCCTACAGCAAACCAAGCAAAGTGAATAACTTATCTTGGGTAAGCAGAAAGCAGGAAGGACAGATAACTTACATGGCTTGTGGGATATGCTTTCCACTAGGAGATCAAGCAAGATAGTACAAAACTGTACCACCACACTCTCTGGAATTACTCTGCCTTGCAGAAAAATATATGGTTAGTAAAGAATAGAGGACTGTGTCTTTGATGGACAAACGATTTATTCATGTAAGTCATAAGAAAACGAGGTAGATTTTGCAACACGAAATTATGTTGCTTCACTATGAGAGAGGTTGAATGCTAAATACTATCCCTTCATGAAAACAAGTCGGTGCAGCTTACGTGTTGGCCTAATGTTTGTAGTTCATAAACATGGTACCATAGCTAAAAATAAACAAGGTGTGAATAGCTAAAATAAACAATGAAACCCAGCAATAACATTTGCATAGAATGATTTACCCCACTGGGGAAAATAACTAGGCAAAGAACATGGGCATACTCAACAAGTGTCTAAGAGTTAGCTTCATCATTTACAAGTCCTTACTTCATGATCAAACATTAACAAATAAAATTCATGAAATGCATCACTCACAGAAAAAAACTTGCTTGTATGCATAACACATACCAGTCTTAAGGTACTCAGGAGGCGTGAAGCCAAAATTGGTACTATAGCTCTTCCCATCCCTGCTGTTCTTCATCAGACCGAGCACGACAGTCTGGGGTTACCATCCTATGATTTTATCATCAAAACATTACATGCCTTGTTACTGGAAGCCCAAGCTAAGAAGTTACTAAGTAGCACAGGTACTGACTCACCCACATCAAAGAGAACCCTGTATGCATGCAGATCATGGTAGAGAGCTCTCCCTTTGCTACTGCAGTACTCCAACGCCTGAGCCACATAGATGCAGCTCGTACCCTCATTTGCCCAGCTCAATGGCTTTGTCTCCCGGCCAAGGATAACCACCATGAGCGCAAAATGTAGATAATCCAAATGCAAAGTGTCTACTCTATGGGAAAACGTTTAAAATGCAACAGGAGGCAAAAGCTCTCCAATTTACCATAACCCATACTAAGAACCTTAGATGCAATTGAGTTGGATATTTCTTCTAGAAATGCAATAATAATGAAAAACATCTTGATGCCAACTACTAGTGTAGTAGTACCTCCAAACAGAAACACTAATAACAAGCATTATAGAAGAATAAATGCATTAATTTCTAGTTAACCCAGAAAAACAAATGTAGGACCAGACAAAAGAAACAGCAAAAAGAGTTTGTTGCAGGAATTACTTCAACCGCTCTCAACTGAAAGCAACAATTTCAACATTAGATTCAGGTGACAAAAACACATCCATCCTTAAAATAAGGGGCCCAATCTTATCATTCTTTGATGCCTACATTTGTACTACCAAATCGGGAAACAACATTTGCGAAGCCCAATATGTAGCTGCAGCTAATATGCTAGAACAAGAAGAAAAAAAAAGGTGAGCACCGAACACATACAGTGGAAGAGATGCTTTGCCAAGGTCTCGTGGCGGCATTGAACTCAGCGACAAGCAGCCGCTCGCCATTCTCGCAGCAGCAGCCGATCAGGTTGGCCAGCCGGGACACTCCGCAGCTGCCCGACAGCCCTCGCCTCCTCCTGCACATACACACGCAAGAACGGACCATTCAATCGAAGCGGCGAAGGCAGGCAAGCACTGATGCAGCATGGAGGCAAAGCTTGCACGAACCAAGAACTGGCGGGAGTCGGGCCAGGCAGAGCGGCCGAAGCGCTGATGGCCACGGTGCGGCCGGGTGCTGAAAGAGGGTGCCGCGGTAGACGACGTTGGGCGCCTTCTCGCGTGCTCCGACACCGATGCGCTCGGAGAGAACCCGTCGGTCGCCACCGGAGCTCGTCGGAGGCTGTACTCGGCGAACACCGGTGAACGCCGCTTGCGTCTCCGCGGCGGCGCCATTCTCTGCACGTCAACAAAACCACACAGATAGCTCGATCAGCACCAAAAAAGCCGACGCGCGCGTCAGAATCAACCACAGATTCTCGCGAAAAGGCCGCAATGCTCTCGACGCCAAGAGATTACCCACCTGAATCAAACGCAACCAACTCCAAAACACTCGCAAGAGCAACCGAATTTCGTCAACCCAACCGACAAAAAAAAACAAACCAAAAAAAACATCAAATCAGCAACAGGTTGCTAGAGCGAGAGAGAAAAAAAATTGGGATCGTTGATGAGCGTTCACACAAAAACACCCACTGGATCAGACCCATTTCACAGCGAATTCCAGCAGGATCAACAGCTCCACGACCGCAAACCAAAGCAGGGGAATTAGACACGCAAACCGAGCCAAAAAAAAAAAAAGAAAGATCCCCAGAAAAAACGCAGCGAACCAGGCCCAAAGCAGGGCGCCACCGCCGAGACCGCCACCGCAACAACCCCACTCCATCATCAACACGCGCACATCCAAAACAGCAACCAAATCCACCCCCAAACCCAACCCAATGCGAGAGCACCATACAAGCAGCGGCGACTTGAAGTGCGGCGGCCACCAGCACACGGAGAGCTTGGAGCAGCGAGCTCCCAGGACGCCTCCTCCTAGATCTCGCCCTCACTTCCAGCAGCAAGCAGCTCTTCTCTCTCTCTCTCCCCGGCGTACTACTACTCCATACTACTCCACCACCACCACCTCCACCTCCACCGCCACCGTCTCGGCTGCTTAGCTAGCTACTGGTAGACTCGAATAGACAATACTACTACTACTACGCGAGGAGGGGGTGGGAGAGAGGAGGAGGAGGAGGAGGGGCTGAGTGGCGGTGTGTGGGTGGGGGTGGGGGTGTTTGGGTTGTGGATCCAAGGAAGGTGGTGGGGCTTTCCGCTGCCCCTGCTTTCTGCTGTTCTTCCTCCTCTCCCTTTCTCCACCTCCTCCCCTTATATATTGCTCCTGTTTTTAAATCCTTCCTCTTGATTAATAGCCTTTAGCGTGGGGTTTTTTCTTCTCCTTTTATTAATGCTTTTGAATTTGACTAAACATGTAAAATGATAAAAAAAGTCTGTAAGAAATCATATAAAATGCATGTCTTGTAAACCAGTATAATGGTGGGTCGGTATATTAGAGTTAAACTATGAATGTGCACGGTATGTTTTAGTTTGAAACCGTTTTGTTATATGTGCATCATATTTTTTTAGTAAAGTATTTATAGTTCATTTATAGCTCTAGAACTGCTACGGTGCTACCCGTGTTTTAATTTTATCTACACACGACTGATTACGTTGTCACACTTTGATTGTGATTTTTTTTAACGCGCGTAATGCATTTGAATAACGTGGTTTCTAATTACTAGTTTGCCATAACCATACAATGGTTTCTCAAATTTTGCTTTACATGTATAGAAGACTACCAAGTAATATGATAATCAAATTGCTGAGGATAATCCCTAGCCCAAATTTAGATACAAAAGTAATACTAGCTTTTATCATATTAATCTTGACAGATGATAACTCTGATTAAAAACAACTATTTTCTAGGATAAATAAGGATGATCCTTGACCCAATGTATAAATTGTTTGCTTTACATAGCAGAGGTAACTGCAACTTATCTTTTGAAAAAAAAAAAGCAGTCCAATGATATCTGTATATCAATGATTACTCCAAAACAAAACAAACATAGTTAGGTAACTAAATTATGAGAGGATAACAAATACTCCAGCTCATAGTTACTTCAGTTACTACTCACAACCTTTTCCAGTTTTTTCAGCTAGTAACGCTAATTTTCTGTTTCAGATAGAGTACTTTCAGAAAGAATTCAGAATAGCTCGTATCTGCTGAAGCAACGGCAGGATGCTACGTAGCCCAAGCGTGATAACCTTGTATACCACTGACATGTGGCCCGCTCGTTTGACGTGGCCCCACGTGCCTTTGGTGTCTACTGGCTTAAGATGCTTCAGCTCATGTTGGTTGTTTTTGCAGAAAATATTTGCGTTATTAGTTTTGCCAGGTAATTAATTTACTAATAATTTATAATAGTCATTGACAGTGGGACCAC
Source organism: Oryza longistaminata (assembly GCA_009805545.1). Lineage (NCBI taxonomy): Eukaryota > Viridiplantae > Streptophyta > Magnoliopsida > Poales > Poaceae > Oryza > Oryza longistaminata. The sequence continues at coordinate 35,787,024 of CM020180.1, forward strand.
CTAACTTACAATTGTCACTGGTTCGGGGACCACCAGCAGTTTGGAGCCAGTCTTGAACGGGACCACCATTTACTAATATCAAATTTAACACTAATTAAATGGTTAGTTGTTCATACTACTAACTAAATTCATAATTGTTTTAAAAAAATCGAATTGGTTGTCAAAAATTGTCCTTGTTGCAAGTTCAAGGAACTGTCTCGTTTGCTAAATAATGCTAGGTAAACTATAATTCTGTACTCAAGTTAGAAACTATGTGGAATTAAATTTAAGTGATTATGGTTTTGCTATTGCCGATGTGAATAGGCTCCATCTTTCCCATCACAATTTGACATGTTCATGTCAACAGTTTATATACACTGTTCTGTGAGTATTATGTGAGCAGGTAATCTATCCACTGTTTTTGTAGTAGTTTTAGTTTTTTTTTTTTGGGGTAAGGTGAGAAACGGCGGCGAGTTGGGCACATGCTGCACAGATATGGATGCATTACGAGGAAGGTCGCTGTATAACAAAAGTTCTCGTCCTTAATTAACAGATAAACATCACATGCTGCCCTGTTAAGCAACGATCGATTTGACCAGGAGTACCAAGCAAAGACTTTAGGGACCAACGACTCTTGCATTCACAGCGCACAGAAGAAAATGATTTCAGTTTTTTCAAATGCATGTGATACTGAACAACGGAGTACATAAAAACATCATGAACAGTGAATATTAGAGAATGTGTTATTCTATGGCATTATCGCCCTAGGCTACAAATTATTTTTTAAGGAAATTAAGCTACAAAGGTTACCTTAGGTAGTGGACGGACAGGCTTAAAGCAGGAAAGTAGATGCATAAATGTTGACTAAACAAACAATCATTAAAGCTCTTCCAAAGGGAATCCATCCTCCATCGATCTAATTGTGATCATATAAGAAAATACTACATATTAAACAGACTGAAAATAGTATGTATTAAGTTACAAGCATGCACCTACCAGTTAATTCAAATGTAAAGCCGGTGGAAAATATACATACAATTCGTGCAAAGTGATATCGGTTTAAAACATAAAAAAAAACGTATGATCAGGTATGTGAAAGTTCCTCTGAAACGCATGGTTTTAAAACACATATATAAATAGAAAAAAAAAACTATATAGGACGTCTCACCTTGTGAATTCATACGGGAATTGTCGCAAAATAGTCATTTAATTGAATAATGTGCATGAAAAAAATAAGAACAAAAAATCATGAGGTAAGACCTCAGATTTGTTTTTCCTCCAAAGTCCCTTTAGAATGGCCCATTTTATAAAGATTTTCAAAGGAAATATGAAGCGTTAATCTTTCGTTCCTAATCTCCATAAGAATTGTTTCGTAAGGATTTAGTGTCATTTTAATTGATGCCGAAATATGCCCTACTTAAATTACTGTACTTTAAGTAGTACATTGGCTTGTGTTTGGTTTGGTACAAAGTATACAATAACACATAAATTGAAAAAAAAAACTTTAGTGCTACCAAAATTTAAGTTTTGACATTGTCAAAATTTTAGCACGGTAACAAACCAAAACAAGCCCACAAATCATCCCTCTTTATTTTTAAGGGAGCTATAGAAATATGCCCGGGCACAGCTCTAGCCTGCTTGCCGTAGAGGGGTAAATAGCATGAGTAAATATATAGGCCAATTTAACTACTACTAGTCTACTACTACATGATATGTATCGTAAAAAGATGTCACAACATATCATAAAAAGATGTCACAACTGAAAACACTATAAAAACCTAATAATTTGTTGGATGCCACTTCAGAAAAGTTTTAAAAAGACGAGAATGCTTCTAAGGTCAAAAGCTTATGAGCTGAGGCTACAATGAAGAAGAACATGATGTATACTAATGATGATTTAGGCCGATGATAATTTAGAGTTGCATGATTTTTTCTAAATTTTTATAATAACATTATGTTTGAAGCATGTGGTCTAAAGGTGTCTCGTTTTTCTTAAGAATTTATCGTTCTAATTAGACAAAAATATCTTCAACAAATCACCAGTTTTTTAACTACTACTCCGTCCAAAATAAGTGCAGTTTTACACTATTCACGTTCAACGTTGACCGCCCGTCTTATTTGAAAATTTGTGAAAAAATTAAAACATTTAGTCACACATAAAGTATTATTCATGTTTTATCATCTAATAGCATAAAAATACTAATCATAAAAATTTCAAATAAGACGGACGGTCAAACGTTGAACATAATAGTGCAAAACTGCACTTATTTTGAGACGAGAGTATCTTTTGGTCATGACATGACACGTTTTTACAATGTCGCAAATTACATAAATTTTGGGTGACCTGCTGCAAAATTGTCAAATATGGTGAAGAGCTTCGTCTTGCTTGCACTTGCAGAGAGTTTCAGGCGTACGTACAGTCTGCGGAGTCTGCATTGCTCCGGCAGCAACAGAAGCCGAGGAAGCGAAAGCGGCCATGGGCTGTCGCGTCGAGGAGCCCTGCAAACAAACCGTGCGCCCGCGGCGGCAGGCGGCAGCAGCGAGGCCCGGCCACAACGAACACGAGCACGGGGCCACCAGCCACAGCACCAGTACTACGTACTACTACTACACCACCACCACCCTACCCACCCCTGCACGAACGGCGACACGCACCGCACGGCCGCACGCACGCACCGCGCGCGGCGGACAAGCAAAGCACAAGCAGCAGTACAGGGCCGGCCAGCCTCGTGAGCCCTAGCCAGTACTCCACAGTAGTACTCCTCTCCAGTAGCCAGTAGTAGTATCATGTCCGCCCATGCACCTCCGCATCTCTGATCACCTCGATCTCACATTTGCTCGAGTGAGACAGGCAGCAGCGTCGCACCGCACACTGGACGTCGGTACGCTCTGCACACTGCACTGCACACAAGCAGCACCAGCAGACAGATCACAGATGGGAAGGCCGACGTGCAGATTGTGTGTTGTGTGAGAGGAGCTCTTTCTTCTCCGTGCATATGAGCCTGAGGAGAAATCTTTTGCTTGTCACTGCTGCTGTGCTAGTAGTACTCGAGACATGACACATGACCGGAGGAAGTAAAATGCGCCACGCCACGGGAGACGGGACCGACGCGTATCCGGCTCAATTCCATCAGCACGGTATCGTAGTGGATGAGGTCGTCAATCAATATCAAATCAATCAGTTCGTGCGTGTGTGCTTCCATACATCGTCCGTCCTGCCTCACAGGACAAACACACTGCAATATTCAGCTCACGAAAAAAACTGTGGTTTGCTGCTGTATGAAGAACAAAATTAAATACGCCCACGTGTGTGTGAAATCCGGCTGCCCCGCGTACAGTACGTACGAGTACTACTAGTACGCTGCGTGTGTAGTAGGAGTACCATGAATATCCGCCATTGGATCCTGGCGCTCGTACCCAACGTACCAGATGACACGTCCCTGTGCTGCTGCAATTCCATTTCCACAGTGATTATGAAAAGAATCCCATTAGAAACGGAGGAAAAGTCCACATGGCACGTGGATTACGTCTTCGGAGTACTTCTCAGCTAGAGGTGAGGATGATTCCGGTTGACATTGAGTCACTGATATATGCAATGTCACGGGGAATATTAGGAGAATGTCACGAATCCTCGAGACAGAAAAGGAGATTCACGAACGAAATGAATCAACCGAGGAATAACCCGGCTTACTCCCTCCGTCCAAAAAAGCAAACCGCGGGTTTGGCCAACGTTTGATTGTCCGTCTTATATGAAATTTTTTATAATTAATATTTTCATTGATGTTAGGATGATAAAACATGATGAATATTTTATGCGTGACTTATCTTTTTAATTTATTTTCATAATTTTTAAATTAGACGAACGGTCAATATTGACCGAAAACTACGTTTGTTTTTTTGGCGGGGAGTCCGTGCGAGCGTTCCTTGCATGCGTGCCACTGGATTCGGGGATTCGGCCGATCGCGAGCACGGCACGACTTGTTCGTCGCGCGCGAGGCTGGCGGATTCGCGGATCGATTCGCCGGCGCGCACAGGAGTGGAGTGGAGAGTGTAATGTGTCTATCGAGTGGCCTCGGAAGTTGGGGCTACAGATAGAAGAGAGGGGTAGCTTGCAGAAAACCAGGACGGATTTATGCATGCAGAGCCTCCGTCACGTCGTCGATCGGCAATACACCATTGATGCGAGGTGAAGGTCGGGTTGGTGGCAATCATGCCCTGTAGCAATGGGCGCCGCAGAGATCAGATGGTCGGAGTTGAGTGACAGATATTCTTTCTCCGTCATCTCTAGCTAGCTTGCTCCATGCTGCTGCTGCGCCTGCACGCATGCATACAGTGTTTGTTCTACTCTCAGCTCTCGTCTCCTCCTGCTCATGCATGATGCGCGGCTTATATGGCTGGAGTAGAGTACCTAGGTATAGCACGGTGCACAGCTCTAGCTCTAGCTAGCGACATGTTGGATCGAATCTTAGCTCAGCTCTGACATGGAAGATCTTCCCAACAGATATCAACGCCAACAACAGATCGTATTCTGCGTTGCCTTGCGTGTGCATGCTACTCGATGGGAGTACTATACTCCTTATTAAGGCTGAGTTTAGATAGAGCTGTAAAGTTTTTAATGTGTATAGCGGATATACGAACGCACATTTAATATTAAATATAGACTAATAATAAAATAAATTACAGAATCCGTCTGTAAACTGCGAGATAAATTTATTAAGCCTAGTTAATCCGTCATTAGCAAATATTTATTGTAGCACCACATTGTCAGATTATGGAGCAATTAGGCTTCAAAGATCCGGCTCGCAATTTACACGCAGTCTGTGTAATTAGTTATTATTTTTATTTATATTTAATACTTCATACATACTCCCTCCGTCCTAAAAAAAAGGCAAATCCTGGGTTTGCGTGTCCAACTTTGACTGTCCGTCTTATATGAAATTTTTTTATAATTCGTATTTTCATTGTTGTTAGATGATAAAACATGATTAATATTTTATGCGTGACTTATTTTTTTAATTTTTTTCATAATTTTCTTAAATAAGACGGACGGTCAAACATTGGGCACGGAAACCAGGGTTTGTCTTTTTTTGGGACGGAGGGAGTATGTCTGAACATTCGATATGACAGAGTAAAAATTTTACCAGGAGATCTACACAGGGCCTAACCCCAGCTACTGATCTGATCAGCTAAACGAAGTTGATCTCCAGGCTGCATAAGATTAGACTGTTTTGTGTTTGTGTCCCTCTAAAGTGCGGAGGAAGCGATTCCATTCCGTGGATACCTTAGGCCTTGCGCGCAAGCGAGGCGAAGCCGCGAACGAACTGAAGCCAACCTGGATTAAGTTGAGGGCAGCTAGAAAGCGTCAAGGCCTGCAGTCCATCGGAGAGGCCAGCATGCAGATGCTTATCAGATTACGCCGCCTTTGTTTATGTTATGCAGATGTGCTAATCAGTTATCCCCAAAACAACGAAAGCGAAAGGGAGCGAGATGAGATGAGATGCTGCATGCTCATGCTTAATTATATACTCCTACTCCTAACAAGAGAGGGACCATGTAGGTACGTACGTACAGCTGACAGTTGTTTGTGCCTGCTGGTTGCTGGATTCCTTTGAGGCTTAATCAACCAGCAGGGGGTGATTAAAAATAATCTGAAGTGTCCAAAGAGAAAGGAAAGAAACAAACATCAGTAGCTGCATAGTAGCATGTATAGCAAGGGGTAGTAGAAAGGAGGAGGGGAGGGAGAGGCAGAAAGGAGAGGGAGGCAGGGGAAAGCGCGGTGTCCCCGTGGCGTCGCGGGCGCGGGGGGCACGGCGGCAGCAGAACGTGTGCAGCGTCGTCCCCACGGCCACATGCTGTCGTGTCGTGTCGCCTCGCATATCGCCTTCGGTCGTTCGTTCGTCCCCCACTCCACTTTTCGATCGACCTGCGGCTGGCGCAGGATGCAGTACTAGTCCAGTTCTTCCTAGCTAGTACCTCGGCTCTACCAGTGTCGATCAAGCATCGAAATGGTATACTAATACTCCTGCACATGCCCATGGCTTGATGGCTATACGATGACGGGATGTCCAGATTGTAACCAAAATAAACCTTACTAAATTTTGGCAAGATGGCTATATTGGTAAAATTTTGATATGATTTACTATGTATTTATCAAATTTGATAACAACATTTTTTTAACTTTAAAAAAAAATGGTCGAAAATAGTATTAAAGTGAACAAGCCCGATATTTTTATGCCCGTTGCTCTCATCCACCTCAGTTTTTGGCTTTTGGGTGATATAAGGGTGAAGAGCACCTTGGTATGTACCTAATCGGTAATCCCAGACACTTGTGTGTGTTTCTTTGAACTCGACTTGTCAATTATGCATCTGGGCATCTGGCTCGCACCAGTTGGACGAGTGAGTGGTACATCAAATGCTAGATATGTGCTGATCTAGCAAAATCGAAAAAAAAACAGAAGGAAAGAGAAGGAAGAAATAAGCGAACTAGACATGACGGTGCGGCGATGGTAAGGCCCAAATAGCGAGCAAGAAAGTGAACCGGTGGCAAAATGGGCCGTCGGGCTCTTAGCCTGCTCGGCTGCATCAGCGGATAGTAATGGGCCTCCGCGGTACACGAGAAGAGGCCCAAACTAACCATGGTTTGACCGGTATGGGTTGCCTTGCAGAATAAGCTGGTGATCGCCTCTCTCTTTCTCTCTCTCTCTCTCTCAAAGAAAAGGAGAAAAAGTTGGTAGAATGGTAGTGGTCGCTGATCATCGAGTAGTTCGTACTGTGCAATGCATCGCCTGCTACAATTTTTGTCGTCGGGTGACTGGAAATAGAAGCTGGAGGGCAAAGGCTGCACAGCACCACAGCCGCGCCGCGCGGTGAGAAAGAACGCCTGTTTGGCAACTGCGCGGTGAAAAAGAAGAAGAAGATGCCCACATGTTTCTGTTTTGTTTTCTTTTACGTTTGAACGACGCTGCGTGTGTGTGTGTGACTGGTGTGTGGGCTCCACCACGTACGAGCTGAGCTGTTGCTCGTCAGGGGGATGACCAGCCAATGCAGCGCAAAAGTAGAGAGAGGGGTTTGCGCTGCTACGTCGTCTCGATCTCGTGTACATGTCAGGTGCACCTAGGTCGATCGTCTCGTGTATATAATGCAACGCTAGCTCCCCTCCTCTTCTTCGTGCAAGGACGCAGTAGCTAGACCCACTTCTCCAGAGAACGAGAGAGAGAGAGAGAGAGAGAGAGAGGTTAGAATGGCTCCCGTTCTCCTGGTGGTGGTCGGCTCGTCGGCGGCGGCGTGGGCCGACGTGCCCGCCGGCAGCCGGGTGCAGGTCGTGCAGGTAGCCTGCGGCGCGAGGCGTCCAGCGACGACGTCGATGGCGGTCCGCTCCGTCGCCGCGTGGCGGCAAGACGGGTCCGGTCCTTGGGCTTGGCAAGCCTTCCGACGAGACGACGACGACGTACGTGCATGCATGGATCTCCTCCTTTCCCCTTCTCCTTCTTTACAGGTTTTCGCCTGCACAAAGTCGGTCTATGAAGTAGTCGAAGCGTGTTCTTTTCGTGTCTTTTCTTGTGTTCTGCTTGTGCTGTTGTGCATGTCGGCTGTCGCCGTTTCCTGCGTCAGATCGAACCAAGTATTTGTTTCTTGGGTTCAGGCGTTAAACAGGTGCGCTTTTTTGTTCTTTTCTCGTTTCTGCTTGTGCATGACGCGTTCCTGAGCCAGATCGAACAAAGAATGTGTTTCTTGGGTTCAGGCGTTAAGCAGGTGCGTTTCTTGGGTCTTCTTTCTTGTTTCTCCCTGTGCATGATGCGTTTGCTGCGTCAGATCGGACCAAGTGTGTGTTTCTTGGGCTCAGGCGTTAAGCAGGTGCGATTCTTGGGGTTCTTTCTTGTTTCTCCCTGTGCATGACGCGTTCCTGAGCCAGATCGAACCAAGTATGTGTTTCTTGGGTTCAGGCGTTGAGCAGGTGCGTTTCTTGGGGTTCTTTCTTGTTTCTCCCTGTGCATGATGCGTTTGCTGCGTCAGATCGGACCAAGTGTGTGTTTCTTGGGCTCAGGCGTTAAGCAGGTGCGATTCTTGGGGTTCTTTCTCGTTTCTGCTTGTGCGTGTTGCGTTCTTGCATCAGAACGTACATCAGACGTACCGTGCGCATGACGTTGTTTTGTTTGCCCCTGTTTGCGTTCTTGCACGAGATCGTGCTTTGCTATGCTCTTGTTTCTCGTTTCTGCTTGCTCGTGTTGCGTTCTTGCACCAAATCGTGCATGTACGACGTACGCACGTTGTTTGCTTCGCTCCTCTGTTCCTCTTCTCTTGCCTATCACGCAGGAATCTTTGATCAGTTGATTTCTTGCACGTACACGTACTTACCACCGGTCAGACTCAGATCTGCTCGTTTAATTTTGACCTGTTTATCGACGATCCATCACCTCCGTCCTTATTTTTCCTTGCAAGTTTTGCCTGTGCAAAGTCGGTCTGAAAAGCAGAAGCAGGTGTGTTCTTTTGGAGTATTTCTATTTTCAGCTTTGCTCGTCTGCGTAGCGTCCCTGCACGCACCAGATTCAAGGAGGTGTGTTTCTTGGGGATCTTTCTTTTTGTTTCTGCAAGTGTATGGTTCTTGCACCAAGTCGTGCATGTATGTTGTTTTCTTTGCTCCTGTTCATCGATATTTGGGCCTTTCGTTTGCTGCGAAGCTTGCAGATTTCCTTCTCTTTTTACCGAATCTGTGGTTCCTTTTTTTTTTTCAGAGAAGAAATTAGAAATACAACGGATTCCAGTTGTTCTTGTGAGATATTTTTTAGGATTTTGTTTGTGACGTCCTATTCGATCTTCTGATGCACCAAATCTCTTATTAATCTCCAAGCTACTGCTTTTGTTACTGTTGAAGCTTCAGTTTTTTTCCCTTTCTGAAACGGAAGCTTCAGTTTTCTGGTTGCTTTGAAACTAGTAATAATAGTTTTGATGGCTAATTTGGTCTCTGTTTGCGGCAAATTGCAGACGAAGCTGGTCAAGATCGCCTTCAGGATGGCCGTGGTGACGGCCGTTTTCTTGAGGAGAGTTCAGGCGAATTCCAACTGCGCCGACATGTCTCTGCAGGTGTCGAGCCTGCAAGAGGAGTGCGCCCGTTTCCTGGATTCGTTCGTGGCCGGGGAGGAGATCGCGGGCCACGACGCGGTCCGCATGCTCGTCGGCTGCCATGACAAGCTGACCGTGGTTCTCTCCGCCTACGGCGGCGCCGGCCGGGACGACGTCGACGAGGGACAGGCGCCGCCGGTCGTCGTCCCGCCCGGAGGACAGATCGACACCCGCCTCCTCGACTTGTTCCTCATTGGCACCTCCGAGCTACCAACCAACTGGTCTGACAGAGTAAGGACACTGATCGATGATCGATCTGTTGTAGTAGTAGCTTTTGTTGTTGGTTGAGCATTACTACATTACATGTATGGATTAACTTACTGACCGACTGTCTGTGTGCATTGATCGATCGCTTTTGCTTGTGAATTGTGATAGACCCTCGTTGCCCAGCTGACGTGCTCTCTGTACCTGGCAATTGAAGCAGTCACCAAGTTCATCGCCACCACGGAGAAGGGGGTTCCTCTCGAGCAAGCAGATGCAGAGGGGAGGTCTCCTCCACCTCCTGAAGAGGAAGGAGGGAAAGCGTAGATGTTACTCAGTCAGCAGAAAGGAGGAAGGAGTACTTTTTGGGAGGTCGATCATTAGAACTCAGTCAGCAGTAGTAATCATCCTAAGTACGGAGAAGTAGCATTTAGTTCTTCTGATGTTTTGGAACCTTACCATGCTGTTTAGTATTCCTAATTAAGTCCTACTGCTACTATCATGTAGTAACGTGCTATCCGCCGATGGTTATCAAATAACATCATGTGAACTTTGCAACAGCTGCTTCTTTTTAGTAAGTAATAGTTCATTCCCTTTTGTTAAATCTTGATCTTCTTTCTCTGTGGCTTTGCTTAAATTTGCTCGATTTCGTTTAGAAGAAATCAGCCCAACTGATTCTTTTCCTAAATACGAGAGACAGATGATCTTATCTCTAAGCTATTTTCCTGGAGACGAATCGAAGCGAATCCTAGATCCCACGATGATAGTTAGGGCACGGCAACGATGGTATTTATAGATAGGGCACGCACGAAACGGAGGAGACCAAACAAAATCAAACCAAACAAAACCAAACCAAACCAAACCGAGGTGAAATTGAACCGGCGCTCCCTCGTCTTCCGTCGCCATCGCCGTCGCGTCACCCAAGGTATCTGCTTCAATTCAGCCCTGCTTGCTAGCTACCGCTTCACGATCTACACAGATCGAACTGAAACTTGATGAGATTTGTTCAATGTTCATGGCTGACAGGTGACGGGTAATGGGGGCGTGCTACTACTACCAACCCCTCCGGCCGCCGCCGTGCCCTTCCGTTCCTTGCGGCCAAAAGCCACAGCGGCAACCTCTCTTTCGCAGCAGCCATCAGAGTCTGCATGTTGCATCTAAGGCGGCCGGGCTGACCAGCAGCAGCAGTAGATCAAAAGATGTGAAGTTGAGGGCTATCTTACATGAGGACAGTGTTACTGGTGTTAGACCATGGTTTAGCCTGTTCGGAATGTCCTTTTCTGATCTTTATGATCACTTCCCTGAATCTGTCTGGGACATCTGTGAGGATTCCCCTGCCGAAGCTCTTGAGAAGAAGGTAATAGAATTTGTTTTCTCCTTTACAAACTTAAGTGTTCTTAACCATCTTCTTGATTCTTGAGTGCAAATTTCATTTTCATTATATTGTTACTGTCAGTTTTCTTGTCAATAACTCAATACTCATGTTTCAAGCTAAAGCAAAGACTTCCCTTTTTTTTTAAAAAAAAAGATTAATTGATCATGATTGACAACAACACGGGAGATCTCTACTGTATACAGGTTTAATTTGTTTTTGGCCATATATAGGGTAATTAGGGTACATTTTTCTACTTGCGCATCTTTACTAATTCTAATTCTGAGGATCAGGAGCATAAGGGGTGGATGCAATTTCGGAGTGAAATGAACAGCAGATACAACAAAGCCGTGGACATAAGTTTTGACGATAGGTTTGCTGATTCCATTGTGTTTGACAAAACACTCTACAAGTATGCAATTTTGGGTTGCAAGGTCAATGCGGATGGGATTATGAATCAGGTATTCTCAGCATGTGCAATCACTCATACTTCTCCCTTCCGAAAATATACTGTTTAGTCACCCATTAAATTTATTTACACCAGATGCCACTGTCTTCATGCCTAATGATTTAGTATTGACCAACGATTTATGATAATTTGCCAAAATTGCTTCCTGGATGTGCTAGTTTAGGGCCCGTTGCTATAAATTTCTCTCAAGAGCAAACAAAACACAAGTTTCTTCGTTAAGAAGAAGAGAAATGACATACCATGGTGGTGAACAAACCAAGCACTTAAATAACGATGTTTTTTTTTGAAACCCTAAATAACGATGTTTTGACAACCGCGTAGATAAAATAATGCCCCTCAACCATGGAAGATCAATATATTAGTATACCTCTATATAGTCTCGTCAATAGGCCTTTTATATATGAGATATCTTACGAAAACATCTGTTGTTGTAGGGTGTTATATCTGCCAGTGAAAGAAATAAAATTATCCATGCTCTTGAAAGGATAGAAGGTGACATTGAGATTGGAAAGTTCAAGTGGAGAGATGGCGCTGGTATTCATACAAGCATTGTGGAAGCACTTGCTGATATGATTGGGGACAAAGCGAAGGATCTTGCAGTGGAAAGTAAATATGATAGTTGCCTCATGATACTGGAAACATGGTCCAAAAACTCCATTGATCATATTATGACTCAATTGAAACAACTTCAGGTTTGTTTTCTTTTATCTTTTTAGTTTTCATGGTATGCTCTAAAACGTTGTTTGGGAAGATATATATGCACTTGATTGTTTAATTATGACCCTTTTTCCTTTGTTCACTCGCTATATTAGATTCATGTTAGTTTTAGCATACATTCGTAGTATGTGGTTCAATTAAAGTTGTATGATGATTCTCTGTTGCAGGTTGCTCTAGTTCTGTTAGCAATAAAAAATGATGGGGTTATCCTTGGTGAGAGAGAGATTGAGGGCACCACATGCCTGGAGAGTCTTCTTCTGCGCATTGTCAAAGTGGTAATTTTCCAACATGGACTCAAGTATCCTTGGCAGCATAGAACCTTTTCTTTTCTCAAACACGCAAGAGAATTGCGTATCATGTCACCAAGAAGCTTAAAACTGTCTGGTACGTAGATGAACATATAACAATACTTACTTATTTGGGAGTCTTGGGACTGCACCAAAACCATAGAGATGGGAAATGCAATCGAATGTACTTCTTAACATAACAGGCCCATATCACAATGAATCTGTGTTTGCCGCTCACATAAATTTTCATTACCTATTTATGCCCATTTCGCCTTGTATTGTATCTAAACCAGTTTTCTGCCCTTTTCATTATACAGCTAGACTATGATGCTTCCAAACTTCGTTCTATCATGAAGCATCTCTTGCTCAAATGATGGTGTCATTCTTTGAGGACCAGGTTTTTGCTGCTACTAGTTTCATCTTTTACGCCCCCAATTTACATCTCCAGCTCTCCCACCCTCTTCAATATTTTGTTCACTGCTTCTATAATTATTTGTGTGAACAGGGGCATAGTTATGTATTTTTAATATGTACTTCTATACTCTTTTGATTGAGCCAATTTTATCTTCCATATATGTGTCTCTAAACAAAGAAATGATATCATAGCTTGATTAATTATTGCACTTTTTGATGGGAGATTAATCTATCTATTAATTTACTAAAAGTAATAGAAAAATAGCCTCCACGTTAGCTCTCGGACCTAAAATTCTCATATTAATCGGAGAAAAAGAACGTAATACATTACAAATACTCCTACAATTTAAAAAGCTAAAAATTCAAAACTAAAAATATAAGAATAATATGGAAGAGAGACTAGAGTCAATCCAACATACAGTTTGGAACTAATGAAAATTAGAAATTAAAAATAAGAAAAATTAAAAAGTAGAGGTTAGAGTCTATATAGGAGTACAATTTAGAAATAACTAAAACTGATATTAAAAATAATTAATAACTATCATGTATATACGAAATATGAATACTAATATTTGGTAGTTTGTAAAGTTAGTATAAAAATTTAAAATTATGTTGTCATTTAATATATTTAATTAAAAAAATATACTATCTATATGAGAGAAAAATATATGGATGCTTGCCACGCAATCTGCATGCGGGCTACCAATGCTAAGTTATTATTATACTAATGGTAGTATCGTCCTCTTTTTTGGTGTTGCGTTCTCCACTTTTAATCCGATGTTACTTCATAGGAACTTTGCATATATAGGGGGTTTTGAAACGCAACTATTTCTAGGTTTATAAATATTTAACTATGTTGTGCTTATTATGCTTCAGAAACTTGCCGCCAAGTGCAATCTAAGAAGTTACGCACTTCTAAATTTTAATATATAGCAAGTCATCATGACTAATTTCTAAAAAAGAGGGAAAATGTCACATTGTTTGGTTCGTAATGTTTCTTTAAAATTTTAAAAGGAAAACCTATTTTTTAAAATACTTCCAATACCCCATGAGCGATAATTTTTTTGCTCATCTTTTACCATCTAAACTATGCAGCTATCCAGAAAATCAGATGTTTTCCAAGCTTTCTTCCATGGCCTCGTTTGCAGAATCAATCAACAATTGCATCCCCAACCATCTAAGGCAACTGCTTGAGAAGGTTTTGTCCAGGAGGAATATACTGTTACTCACACCAAATGGTGAAGCAACGATATATGACACAGTCCTATCCAAGTTTGGTTCCATTGAACAGACAAGGCATCATGGAGATGTTGCTATCTCAAAATGTCTAAATATTGGATTTGGAAATGTACGTGAATCACCGCAGACACGTGAAATCGAGGTAAAAACGATCTTAAATTTTTGCCGGGTAAAAATGATCTTAAATTAGCATATTCGTAAAGCGTGTCATCCTACATCATGGTATAGATTGGTTCTAACAAAGTGTGTTTTCTTGGGATAGGACGCTAAGCACTATTTATTTTCTAGCACTAAATCTGTGGTCGAAATTCTCGATCTATCCATACAACTTGTTCAAAGGATCTTGTTTGGCATGGAAAAGGCCCAAAATTCCCTCCCAAGAGGATATCATGATGTTATGAGGTTTACACATTTCCTGACAACGAAGGTGAGAGTTTTGCTCTTTTTTTTTTTTGATAGGTAACTCCGGTATTTCATTTTATTTTTGCCGTATGCCTTAATTAGCTCGAGTTCATTTGAATCAGGCTTATCATTCTTTCTCACAAAAGAAAGCTAAACATGAGTACTCCATTATGATTTGGAGGAATAATAACGTATTAGTCTCAGCCTTTCCATGCTCTAGCAAATGGTTAATATGTTAATGATATTTGCAATGAGCAGGGAATCGATTTGGGCACAGCTTATGCCTTGGTCCATCTGTGCTTGGATAAAAAGCTCCAACCTTCGGAGCTCATTCTAGACAAACACGAGCTAAAGCAGATCGATTTTCACTGTGAGCGTGCTCATTACCTCCTGGAATACAAAGGGAGCATCTTTGGTGATTCCACCGATCTGGATGCCTGCAAGAAGATGCTGAAATGGTGTTGCAAACTTCGCATTGATCCTGCTGCGACCATCTTGATTCCCACGATTCAATGCACTCAATAGAGAATTAGGGATATTGTGCTATCTTGAACTCATGTTTAATTAGCAACGAATTTGGTAGTCATCATGTTTAATTAGCAAATGTATTCTCATATATCAAGATTGAGTTAGGGTCCTATTATAGTCTAATGGACTTGAAAGTGCATGAACCTGTATTCGTTGTTATGGCATTAGATTCTGAATGTGCAAGTTGCCAGTCACATGATAATCTTGATCCCTGTGAAGATCATCCAATGCAGCAATAATTAAGTGCACAAAAGTAACTTAAAATCTCTGCGCCCCATCATTTCGCTTATTCGTGGAATTTAAAAATAATCTGTGAAAAACTTTTATATACGTATTCTTAGCGATCTAAAAGCAAAGGCTAAAAAATAAACTTCGATGAAAAAAAACCCAAAATCAACTACAAATTTAAGGTTGAAAAATTCAAATTTTAGCCGATAAGCATAAGCAAAAAGATGAGGTTGCTACAGCATGTACTGTTGTTTTCGCGTTAAAGGTGTTATATGTCTTGCTCTGTTATTTTTATATTGAAATTTATTCAGGCAAAATTTTTACAGATATTACAGACGAAATAACTACAGATTAGAAAATCATGGATATTTATAAAATGATAGCTTGATCAGTTTTTTAGAGGAATAATATTGAAGCGCCTACAAATTGGGTGCCCGATTTTTTTAAAAAATCGGGCGTTGTTTCACCAAGTAGATCGGAGTTGTTTCACTAAGTAGATCGAAAATGTTTCAATATTTTTAAAAAGCTGAAACACAACCAAATCACCTCGTGAAACATTTTTCTATAACGTATGAAACAACAGTTTTAAAAAAAAATTGGGCGCTATTTCACCCTATATAAAAACAATGTTTCAACAAATAGTGAACGAATGTTTTAATTCACTGCAACATTTGATCCATACATAGTAAAACATCACGAGTATACTTTACTAAAACATTGTTGGTGGAACAAAAAATGAAACGGATTTCCTTAATAAAGGGTTTCCAAAATATGTGGGTGATTTGTTGTAATGGAATATATGATGGGGACACATGGCAACACGAGGGTGCGCATGGGCCGAGAGACGTGGGCGGCACAGCAGGCGGCGTGGTGGGCCCCGGCGGGAGCAGCGCCCGATGCATGGGGGGTTGAATCTATGGTGGGCCCCACCCCAACGCTTCCGTCTGATATTTTTCTCTGCTCCGGACGCTCGATACGAAGCGTTTTCGGGAGGATTTTGATCTCTTTAACGCTAAAAAATATAAGGACGTAACTACTGGTCAAGCGTCCGATTTAACACTGAAAATCGAGTGCATGCACAGAGCCACCCGCATGCAAAGACAGACAGCAAGTAGGCAACAACAATCCTTGCATCGTGCCAGCCCACGGGCCGTACACACGGCCCAGGCACGGCCCAAGATGGCTCGGGCCGTGCCGGGCCGGCCCGAAGGCACGACGGCCCATCGTGCTTTTCCACAGAATAAATCTAATTTTCCTCCCTCCTCTTGGGCTGTGACATATCTTTAATACCGAAACCAGGGCTACGGATCTGGCTTTTTATTGGGCCACGTGGCTCCCTAAAAATTTGGTTACACCCCCTCCAAAAATTTGCCACGTGTCAAAGTGACGGTATTCACTTCGCGAGAGATCGGGAAAACGTTCGCGTATATACGCTTGCAACGTGGGCCAGGCATCTCGCAAGGCCATGCGAGCTTGGGCCTGGCGCCGCACGGCCTTTCTCCACAATGTACCTGCGCTGCTGCGCATGGTCCTCATGCCGCGTGAAGCTAGCACATACAGGTACAGATTACTAAGCCAGTTTAGAATAAAATAATATGAATAAAAAGAAAAGGAGAAAAAAATAATAGGATTTTTAGCCTTTGCATAATAATCTTTTAACAAATGCAATTTACTACAGATTACTCGGAATGAGGAAAAGTCACTTCATGTTAATATCATGTGTTTCAAGAGAATAAAATAAATAAATAGTTAAATCAAATGAAAAAAAAATAGTGACAGCAAGGATTGCGTTAGGACAATTAAAAATCTTCAGATAATGTTTACTTGAAACAAGGAAAATACCTGAATTTTTATAGAATGGAAGGAATAGAAGTGAAATTTCCATGTGAACCGAGAAGTTTATAACTACTTTCCTATTAATTCAGAGTATTTTTGTTTTTTTCTCCTCACATTATACTTTTTTATGCTAGGAATTCATTTATTTTGGAACATTGGTAAGTAACAACAATCATATTGCTATTTTTTTTTATCGCGAAACACAGTAGATATAGATGTTCATATACACGTGTGTATACACACCTTTAAACGCACACATACAAACCCAATCACTACAAGCACATTCGAAGACTGGGCCGTCAGGCATATATTAGGAGTGATGAAGAATGGTGGGTTTCCTACCATTGAAAAAACAAATAGCCGTAAATACAAGTGTCTATGCTAAGTTTAGAACCTAACTCGTATAGGTAGAGAACCTGACCAGCTGAGCTCTACATAGTAGTATATCTGGATATATGAAATCAAAATAAGTGTCTTTACCATGTCATCGTCCTTTATTTCTAAATGAAATTAGTATAAAAAATAGTAATCGAAGATACATTTATTTTGGATATGTATTTCCTACTAATACGAACTCAATGACTTACATCTATATGAGAATTGTGTTGGATATTAGTAAAACATGTATTTTATTAATGTACATCATCTTTAGTCATTTCTCGATGTTATATAGTCTGTTCAGCATGATAATACCACTAATCTAGATGGTTTTACTATTCTATCTTAGTTTGTTCACAAACATAAAAATAAAAGGGAATGGACTTTCAACAATCCTTTTCGAATGTATGATTTCTGAAGGGAAATACACACATGCTATGAACTGGCACGCTCATTTTCTAGTATATAGCTAAAAAAAAGTCTATTCCCCCCCCTTCTTTGGGCTGACATATAAATTGCTAAAATAAGTCTATTTTTAGTCTCTATTCTTTGGACCGTGACATTAATATGTCTATTTTTAGTCCCTCTACTTTGTGTACCGGGCCTGGCCTGCCGGCCCATCGTGCCGGGTCAGCCCAGCGTATCGGTGGGGAGGCCCAGGCACGGGCCCAACCCAAGTCGGGCCGTACCGTGCTTGGCCGGCCAAATACAGGGCCATGGTCCGGGCCTTCGGGCCTCGGGCCTTATGGCCATCCATACCTCCGTGAAACAAATTGAAGAGGAGCTCATCAAGATAGTAATCAGGCTTAGATGACGGCCCGTCTGCTGGAGAGAGTTCATGCGAGGCCGCTCGGGTGCACCGACAGCGACAAGCTGGAGATGTCTCTGCAGCTGACGAGCCTGCGCGAGCAGTGCGCCCGTCTCCTGGAGGCGGTGGAGGCAGGGGAGATCGCCGGCCACGCCGCGGCCCGCCTCTTCGGCAGCTACCACTCCAAGCTGCGCGTGCTTCTCGCCGTCCACGGCGGCGGCCACCTCGACGCCGCCGCTCGCCGTCCCGCCCCCCGGTGGACAGATCGATCGCCGCCTCCTCGCCAAGTTCGGCATCTACGCCTTCGAGCTGCCGACCAACTGGGTTGACAGGGTGATGATCCATTAATTAATTAACTTGATTGGTGGTGGAGCAAATTTTTCTTTATGAATTCATTGATTACCTTTACTAACAAGTGCGCAATTTTGCTTTGTTTGTGATGATAGTCCCTCATTGCGTCCATGATGCTCACCCTGGATTGCGCGATGGATGAAGCAAAGGATTTCATGAACGTCACAGATGAGCAAGATGATGGAAAGGCATAGCTGTCAGCAAGTTCTTAACCAACTGGAAGGCAATTAGGGCTCAGTCAAGAGTAGTAATCAATTCCCAAGTAGTAGTAGTTCTTTTAAGTGTTTTTTGGCGCGCATTACACCTAATCTAGCTTTTTGTTCAACTTAAGATGCTAATGCTACTACTATGTTATCTAGTATGGTACTACCTGCTACTACTGCCATGTAACGCCTATGGGCTATCTTGTGATCACACCGTCAAAAATAACATCATGTGAACTTTGCAGCAGCTATCTTGTCTTAACTATGCCTTGATCTTTTTCACCTGTCTTAGCTTATTAAACCTGCTCAATTTCGTTTAGAAATCAGCCGGTTGATTTTGTTCCTAAATAAGTTATGATCTCCCCCTGTCTCGCGTAAATTCGCTCAAATTTGTTTAGAAATCAGCCCGACTGATTTTGTTCCCAAGTAAACGAGAGACGGATATATATGATCATGATCTTATCTACCCCTTGCTATTTTCCTGGAGATGAATCGATGCGAATCCTAGGTTGGTTGGTCACGGCAGTATTTATAGATACTGCACGAAACGGAGGAGACCACCAACCAAACCGAACCGAAATAGAAGCGGTTTAGGTGAATTAGAATCGGCCGCGCCGGTGATCTCTCCGGCGATCTCTCGTCTTCCGCCGCCGCCGACGCCGACGCCGCCGCGGCGTGGTACCAAAGGTAGTATCTTCTTTAATTCCGCCATGCTTGCTAGTAGCTACTAGATCTACATACATAGGAGTAGATTGAAGTGAAACCTGAGATTGTTCTTGAATTGCAACTCGAGATTGTTCAATTTTGATGACCTGTTTGTTGACAGTTCGACCGCAATGAGGGCGTGCTGCTACTATCAACCTCTCCGGCCACCGTGCCCTTCCATTCCTCTTGGCCATAAGCCCCAGCAGCATCATCTCTTTCTCAGCAGCAGCAGCAGCAGCAGATCAAAAGATGTCAAGTTGAGGGCTATCTTAGATGAGGACAGGCTTACTGGTGCTAGACCATGGTATAGCCTGTTCGGAATGTCCTTCTCTGATCTTTATGATCACTTCCCTGAATCTGTCTGGGACATCTGTGAGGACTCCCCTGCCGATGCTATTGAGAAGAAGGTAATAATAGTATTTGTTTTTCTCCTTCCACGTCTTACTGATATACTTACTCCCTCCGTCCAAAAAAAAAAAAAGACAAATCATGGGTTTTCGTGTCCAACGTTTGACCGTCCGTCTTATTTGTAAAAATTATGAAAAAATTAAAAAGACAAGTCAAACATAAAATATTAATCATGTTTTATCATCTAACAACAATAAAAATACTAATTATAAAAAAATTTCATATAAGACGGACAGTCAAACGTTAGACACGAAAACCCAGGGTTTGTCTTTTTTTAGGACGGAGGGAGCATGTTCTTGAGTACGGATTAATTATTTTCTTGTCATTATATTGCTAATCATGTTTCAAGGTACAGTAATGACTTCTTCTTTGATTAATCTTGACTGACAACAGTACGGTAGATCTGTCCTGTATACAGGTTTAATTGTTTTTGCCCATATAAAGGGAAATTAGGATACTTTTTTTCTAGTTATATATATGCACTAATAATTCTAGCTCTGAGGATCAGGAGCATAAGGGGTGGATGCAACTTCGGAACGCAATGAACAACAGATACATCAGAGCCTTGGACACAAATTTTGACGAGAGCTTTGTTGATTCCATTGTGTTTGACAAAACACTATACAAGTATGCAATTTTGGGTTGCAAGGTCAATGCAGATGGAATTATGAACGAGGTATTCTCACCATGTTCAATCACTCATACGCCTCTTCCTTTCGAGAATATCCTGTTCAGTCAACCATTATATATCTTAACACCAGTTGCCTTTGAATCCAGCATCTTCATACCTTATCCTTCAAGCTAATATTTTAGTATTCATCAAGGATTTATGACAATTTGCCAAAACTGCGTCCTGTATGTTCTAGTTTAGGGTTCTTTACTACATTTTCTCTAAAGAGCAAACAAAAGTTCTTCCGTTAAGAAGAGAGAAATACTATAACATGGCGGCGAACAAACCAGGCACCTAGATAAAAATATCTCGACATCCCCTCAGATAAAACTAAATGAAATCAGCAGCAACTAATGCCGTTATATGAAATTTTTCTATATGAAACCAGACTTCTAGATAAAAAAATCTCTATATGAAATTTCTTATAAAAAACATCCAATGGTGTAGGGTATTATATCTTCCAGTGAAAGAAATAAAATTATCCATGCTCTTGAAAGGATAGAAGATGACATTGAGATTGGAAAGTTCAAGTGGAGAGATGGTGCAGATGTTCATACAAGTATTGTGGAAGCACTTGCTGATATGATTGGGGACCAAGCAAAGGGTCTTGCCGTAGAAAGCAAATGTGACAGTTGCCTCATGATACTGGAAACATGGTCCAAGAACTCCATTGATCATATTATGACTCAATTGAAACAACTTCAGGTTCCTTTTCTGCTTTTTTTTTTCTAAGTTCTCAAGATATATTCTTACTATTCAGCATTTTTTATAGTTTTCATGGTATATTGTGTTGTTCGGGAAGATATATACTAAGCATTTCATTGTTTAATTATGACCCTTTTCCTTTGTTCACTCTTTAACATCGGATTATTGTTAATTTTAGCATACATTAATTCGTAGTATGTGGTTCAGTTAAAGTTGCATGAAAATTCTCTGTTGCAGGCTGCTCTCGTTTTGTTAGCAATAAAAAATGATGGGTTTGTTCTTCCTGGTGAGAAAGAAATTGAGGGCACCAGTCTTCTTATGCGCATTGTCAAAGCGGTAATTTTCTATATTCTACCACTGAACCAAAACATACTTATGAACATAGCCAGCCATATCACAATAAATCTGTATTTGCTTAATGGTTTACTATCCACATAATATTACATTACCCATTGCCTTGTGCTGTATCTAATACCAGTTTTCTGTCCTTTTAATTATACAGCTAGACAGTGATGCTTCAAAACTTCGTAACTGTCTTGGAGGCATTTGCTCTACCGATGGTGTCATATTTATGAGGCTCAGGTTTTTGCTGATACTTGTTCACTATTTTTAGTTTTTTTTTCACCCTCAATCTCCTCATCTAGCCCTCCACGTCTCCACCCTCTTCTGTATTTTTCTCTTGGCTTATTGACTATTTGTGTAAAACGGAATGTGTTTTTGTATTTTGAATATGTACTTGTATACGCTTTTGATTGAGCCAATTTTATCTTGCATAATATTGTGTGTCTAAACAAAGAAATGATACCCAAGCTTTGTTTAATTGTTATACTAGCTAGTCACAGAATACTTGTTATAGTCCTTTTTCTGGTGTTAAATTCTCCATACTTTTAATTCAACATTTTATTGCTAAGTGAAAGCTAAGAAGTTACACCTAAATCCTACTTCCTCCGTTTCACAATGTAAGACTTTTTAGCATTGCCCACATTCATTTAGATGTTAATAAATCTAGACATAGTATGTGTTTAAATTCATTAACATCTATATGTATATAAGCAATGCTAGAAAGTCTTACATTATGAAACGGAGGGAATATCTTACTGTAAAGTTATCCCCCACTAACTGCTTAATCTTAACATGCAAAGATGCCACATCATTATCCACTAACAAGATGCCACATCATCATCCACTAATTAACAAGATGTCACATCATCATCCACTAACCATCATCACATTTAAACATCATGCAAACATGCTATATCTTTATAGTTTTTATAATTTAAGAGCTTTTCAAATACAAACATGTTAAATTATCATCCAACATAACTCACATAATGTTTCAATGTATATCTTCATGCAAAGATATGACACATCATCATCCACTAACAAGCATCACATTTAAACATCATGCAAACATGCTATATCTTTATAGTTTTTATAATTTAAGAGCTTTTCAAACACAAACATGTTAAATTATCATCCAACATAATTCACATAATGTTTTAATGTATATCTTCATACTAAATTCTCGCAGCAATGCGCGGGGTTTCACCTAGTTTAACAAATAGCAAGTCATCATGACTATTTTTTAGAAAGTGGCAGAATGGTCTATTTTTCGGTTAGCAGTTTTGCTTTAAAATTTTTGGGAAGGATAACCTGAAATACTTCAATATATCTTGCCCCGTAAGTCTGATAAATGCTAAGTTTTTTTCCCCATCTAAA
Organism: Oryza longistaminata; assembly: GCA_009805545.1. Taxonomy (NCBI): domain Eukaryota; kingdom Viridiplantae; phylum Streptophyta; class Magnoliopsida; order Poales; family Poaceae; genus Oryza; species Oryza longistaminata. Next base: position 35,809,763 of record CM020180.1, read on the forward strand.
TGATGCAGTTCTCCTGAAGATTACACACTTTCCAAGCTTTCTTACATTGCCTGATTTGCAAATTCAATCAATTATCGTATTCCCAACCTTCCAAGGCAACTGCTTGAGAAGGTTTTGTCCCTAAGAAACGCTGAAACAGCAATATATGAAACAACCCTAGCAAAGTTGAGTTCTATCGAACAGATGAGGCGTCATGGAGATGTTGCTATCTCAAAATGTCTAAATCTTAGATTTGGAAAAGCATGCGGATCACTGCAGACTTGTGAAATCGAGGTAAAAATGGTCCTATATTCTTTCTCACAGTGCGTCATGGTATAGATTTTGGTTCTAACGAAGTGTGTTTTCCTTGATAGGATGCTAAGCACCATTTATTTTCTAGCACTAAATCAGTGGTTGAAATTCTCGACCTATCTATACAACTTGTTAAAAGCATCTCGTTTGATATGGAAAAGGCCCAAAATTGCCTCCCAAGAGGCTATGATGATGTTATGAGGTTTGCGCATTTCCTGACAACAAAGGTGAGTCTAACTCTTTTCTCGATGAAAGAAAGATCACGCTCTTATCAGTCAACAAGTATAGGATAAAAATGTGTTTATATGATCACTCCAGAATGATTTGGATAATCTCAGATTTTTCATGTTTTAGCAAATGGTTAATATGTTAATGGTATTTGCAATGAGCAGGGAATCGATTCGGTAACAGCTTATGCCTTGGTCCATCTGTGCTTGGATAAACAGCTCCAACCTTCGGAGCTCACCCTAGACAAACACGAGCTAAAGCAGATCGATTTTCACTGTGAGCGTGCTCATTACCTCCTGGAATACAAAGGGAGTATCTTTGGTGATTCCACCGATCTGGATGCCTGCAAGCAGATGCTGAAATGGTGTAGCAAACTTCGAATTGACCCTGCTGCAACCATCTGTTCATGATTCCCATGATTCAATGCACTCAGAGAAAATTAGGGATATTGTGCTATCTTGAACTCATGTTTAATTAGCAACGAATTTGGTAGTCATCATGTTTAATTAGCAAATGAATTCTCATAATATCAAGATTGAGTTTGGGTCCTCTTATGACTTGAAAGTGCTTCAACCTGTATTCTTTGTTATGGCATTAGATTCTGAATGTGCAAGTTGCCAGTCACATGATAATCTTGATCCCTCCGAAGATCATCATCATCCAATGCAGCAATAATTAAGTACACAAAAGTACCTTAAGCTCTAGTTGAATGCTGACACAGTACACTCTACTACAAATTGCAAAATCAAAATGAACTATAAAATCACAGCTTGACTAAAAACCTAAAGGCAGATATTGAGATATAACAACCTCCATAAAACAAAACAGAATCTCGAACACAACAGCCATCATCGTTTGCTGATATCAACGATGGCAAGAACAACAACCGAAGATAATGAATTAATTAGGAGCAACATGTCGTGTATCAAGCATCCAATCACATGATAACCTTGATCCCTGCGAAAATTATCATCTGATGCAGCAGCAAATCAAGCTTAAGCGGCAGCTGAATACTAAATCAGTAGCACTCCATTAACATCTGACGCAGAAATAATTAAGCAAATGAAAGCAACTTGTAGCTGAATACTACTCTAAATTACAGGGACAGCATGTGAGTGACCATTTTGACGATGGCCATCTCCGACGAGCCGGGCTTGCCGGTGCACTCCGCCGCCGCCTTCTTCAGCTCGCGCGCCCTCGCCCTCATCTCGCCGCCGTCGCTCTCCGCCATGAGCCGCCGGATGGCCGCCTCCACCGCCCCCCTCTCGAGCTCGCCGCCGACCTCGAACCCGGCCTTCCACACGTGCTCCACGTACCTCGCGTTCCCCATCTGGTCGCCGAAGCTTGGCCGGCACAGCATCGGCACCCCCTCGGCGAGGCTCTCCGTCGTCGAGTTCCACCCGCTGTGCGTCCAGAACCCGCCCACGGCGCGGTGGCGCAGCACCTCCTCCTGCGGCGCCCACGCCACCACCACCCCGCGCCGCC
>CM020180.1:35811798-35880198 GCA_009805545.1 Oryza longistaminata
GCGTCGCCGCCTCGAACCCCTCCGGCAGCAGCAGCCGCGTCGGCTCGCCCGGCGCCGCGCACCGCGGACGAGGCCTGGCCGGACCACCCAGAGGAATGGCACGCCGCTGCCGGCGATCCCCCACGCCGTCTCGACGAGCTCCCGCGCGCCCATGCTCGCCAGGCTGCCGAAGCTCACGTACAGCACCGACTCCGGCGCCTGCGCGTCCAGCCACGCGAGGCAGCTCCGGTCCTGATGCAGCAGGCTGCCATCGGGCGGGGGAGAACCTGTGGATCGGCCCGATGTCGAACACCGGCACGGCGAGGTCTCGCCGGAGCTTGGTCAGCTCGGGCGCCTCGAGCGCGTCGAACGTGTTGAGTATGAGCCCCGACGAGAGCTTCACGCCGCCACGGCGCGGGCCAGCAGCTCGCACATCAGCTCGTGGCCGTCCATTCCGATGTGCATCAGGTCGCGCACGCGGTACGGCGGCAGCTCGCTCACCGGCATGTCGAGCTGCGACGACGACTCTGCAACCAAAACCATGTCGGATCAATCGATCGATGAGAAGCAAATCAATTGATAGATCGATTGGATCATGGCATGCCTTGCACCGGAGGTAGCCTCGCTCGCACAGGAGCGGGTAGACGAGGAAGCTGGCGAAGCAGGGCGCGCTGCCGGTGCGGAGCACGAGGGTGGGCACGGCGAGCCGCCTGGCCACCTCGACCATGCGCAGGAGGGTGCGCGTCGGCGACGAGGCACGCGACAGCGTCCCTGGAATACTCGGCCAGGACGGCGGCGAGGCGGTCCCGGAACGCGGCCTCGCACGCGGCGTTGAGCGCGCGGATGTGCTTGACGACGTCGCCGACGGAGACGGCGGCGGCCGGCCGGACATGCCGTCGGGGACGGCGACGAAGCGGTGCTCCGGGTGGCGCGCGGCGTCCGGGGCGTTGAAGTGGGTGTGGAAGACGGTGACGGCGAAGCCGCGGGCGCGGAGGACGCCGGCGAGCCGGACATGGGGTTTGTTGGCCCTGGTACGGGAGCGGGAACAGGAGGACGTGGCGCTCGCGTCCGCCATGGCCGGCCGCGGCCGCGCCGCCCTCCACCGCCGGCGAAGGTGGTGGCGTCATGGCTTGGCTGGGTGCAATGCAAGAGGGCGTGATCTAGGCAACTTGCAAGCAAATGCAAGGACGTTTCAGTGATCTAAGGGACCTCTGTGCCGTTGTGCGTATGGACGTGCCGGGTTTTGTACCCATCTCTTCTTTGCTAGTACTAATTACTTCTATTTTTTTGGCTTTTTCTTTCATAGATGATATCATAATCAATAGAAAGACATCGAGATTATGCCAACAAGTTCTGAAATTCACTTCAGTCACCTACAACAACACTAAACCAACAGCCGTTAAATATGCAAATGAGGTCATTTTAGGTCTATGAGTATTCGATGAAAAGCTCTTATAGTTATCTTTCCAAATTTTCTGACCTCATATCCATATTTCATCCGAGTCAACGGAAATCGTACAAACAAGGTGCCACGTCGTCTAGAATGGTTTTTCGGGCTTGTAACTAGGTGGAGCACAACCCTAGACATCCTTAGGCTGTCCTCCCACCTCCGTAAATAGCTAGGTATATATTCTTTCAGAGATTTGGGGGTTTTGTTAGATCGAAAGTTAGTTAATGCTACTTCGATTGTAATTCCATGTATTGGCTAGACCGCCTAGTTACTTGTCTTCAAAACCCCACCTTTGTGACTAATTCATATTGTTTGTTTATGTTTTCGTTAGTTATCTGTTGCTTACGGGAACAAATGCTTTATGGTTGGTCGCACTTTGTCAGGATTATGACTCACGAGCAACCTTGAAATTAGTGTAGCAATTGTTGAGGCACATCGTCCCTAGACAGTTATAGTCGGGTGGTCAACTTCTTCCCCATGCATGCAATTGACTTATCCCCTCTTATTGAAAGATCGAAATACCTGAGAACACATCAAATCGTTTCACCTATAGTTGATTATGGGACGCAACATTTATTAGCAACTAAAAATAATTTATGAGTAAAACTGTTACATGTGTTGAGGAAAACATTGAATCGTTTGACCTATAGCTGATTAAGGGACGCAACATTTATTAGTAACTAAAAACATTTTAGTTATGGATAGATTCTTTTATGTATTCTTAACAACTTTAGTCAATGCTGAAAAATAAACTAAAGAAAACCCATCAAAATCTATTCATTAAATTTAATTCTTAGTTTTGAGGGTTATAGGACGGATCGCAGGCTCGCAGCACCTGGTACACCTCTAACATGCAACCGTTGTTTTTGGATATTTTTGAGTTTCATTTATGGATTTTGCCTTGTACTGGGATATCTTGGAGAATGGAAACTTATTTTTTTTAGATTAATAGCTGCCCATTTAATTGATGCCTTGAAAAGATATCTTCTTCAACAGTTTCCCTTTAGAAAATGTTGGTATATTCCCAGATTGTTGTAGAAAGATCTAAAATAATTTAAATTTTAATTTGGTAAGCATTGGTGAAGGCTACAAGAATCAAGTTGCCTCTAGTCCTCTACACGTGAAGAAATAAATAAAAATGAAAATGTCAAATAAAAAAATATTTACATTCGTTTTTTTAAAAATAAAGTATTAGTATAAAAAAGCACCGGGTCCTTGATGAACAGGGGAATTACCGAATTAGGGAGGGGTGATAAGACGAAGCAAATGATCATGGGCCCATTTGTCATGGGCCGACCGCTGGTTGGCCCACCAAGCAAGCGGCGCTGCTGCTTCTCTCTTCCATGAGAAGCCCACCTCCCATGGAGCCCGTGGCTTCCCGTCTCCTCATCAGAGAAGACTACTCGTCTGCTCCGGCATCCCGGCGACGAGAGAGAGAGAAGGGAGAAGGCTGCGCGGCGGAGATGGCGGTGGCGGACGTGGCGTTCAAGGCGCTGACGGCGGGGCTCGGGGTGGCGACGCTCTACCTCGCCGGAACCTTCTCCGTCAACGTCTACCGCGGCCTCTCCTGGCACTCCGAGCAATCCGTAAGCAAACCCCTCGCCCGCCTCGACCACCAAACCCTTGACTTCTCCCCGCCGCTCGCTGGGGAGCCGCTGATTCGGGGTCCTTCTCCGACGATCTGGTGCTACTCGCTGCATCTCCCATGTCGAATCTCCGACGATCTGGTCCTTTGGGCCAAGGACGAGGGTTTGGGTGGATATCCTTCGACCTTTGTTCTGTTGTTTTTTTTGCATCGACCCATGCCTGCCAAATTGGAGCATGTTTGGCCCTTTGACTTGATGCGAGCACATATATTTTTGCGTGATGCTGCTGTACTATGTAGTAGGAGCTATCGGTGATTTGGTGTTGCTATCTAACTGCTGCTGGTTATTTCACTTTGATTATCATTGGCTTTGTAGACTCCAAGCTAGTGTTGATGTGAATTACAGTAGTGTAATGCAGCCACTTCTCGTTTTGTTGTATTGTGCTTGGAAAGGTAGTCATGCTTTTAGGTTACAAACCTGTTGGGTGCTCAAATACAACAAAACGAGTGATATAGCATTTTCGTGGTAGTTCTGAACTTTGACATGTTTACATAGAAATGGTTCATAAACTATTCATCGGCTTCAATGTGGCTGATGAGGTACTGCGTGCAAAAATGATGGTAAAGGTTAATCATTCCATCAGCTTTGTGAAAGGATTGTTGGCTGTTGGTGAATCTAAGTAAAACGAAAAATGGATCCTAGAACTTTTGGCATGAATATTGCATCCCAGAATAACCAAATCAGTTTTCCTCATCAAGAAACTTAGTGCATAAGTCCGTTTTTATTTCAGTAAATCATCCAGTCAACTGTCGTCTGATAGGAGATGGTTGTGATGTTAAACCCAATGGATGCTAGACTTAATCTGCTAATGTTAATTCAGATAATGAGGTAAACATGGAATCTGGGTAATGATTTTGTGGTTTATATCACTGCTTCAATTATTCATGGTGTGTGGTTGAAACATGTTTTGAAATGAACTATATATGGCCACAGCTTCTTGTTATCTACAGTTTGAGGGTTTCTCTCTTATCCTGCCATATGTTGTTGTGGAGCATGCTGACATGTTCTATTGTGATGTGCAGAAGTTAGAAAAGGACAAACGTGAAGACTGAAAAGTATCAGCCAGCTAGTTAGAATGTCAGGCAATGCCAACAACAACAACAAAAAACCCCTAAAGATATACACTCACCTCGTGAGATGCTTGTGAGATGAGTTGTCGTTAGACTGGTTATGTTTCCTGGGATTGTTTTTGCAGACCTTTTAAGATCTCCAGAATGTTATTTTGATTTGATGTAAGATGCAAAGATCTCATGATTATTATTCCTCTTTATGTTTGCAAAAATATTTCGACCAACATATTGGTGTCATTGATGCCATTTTATATGCCACAGTTTCCATTTAAGGTTGTGTAGGAAATTGTCATTGTTCCTTTTCTCTTGTTTGGGTCTCGCCGTTTTATTTATCGATCTGATGAACTCTAGCAAGAATGATCATCGGCGCGCCCAAATCAACTTTCCAGGGGTAATACGTCCAAACAAATGCCTGATATACTGCTAATCTCACTGAAATGAAATAAATCTTGCTTAGTTCGTTAGCAGTTGCTCCCAGTCCTCTTTGAGGTTTACCTAAAAAAAGTGTAAAACACAAACAACCGTATCCAAAGCTTTCTCTGCAGTTCCTATATAGATGGGACAATTGTATTCTTGCCCTTGCTTTGCGATGAGACTCGAGAGTGTTAGAGTAATGGCAAAATCATCATGCTCATGAAAGTGTACATACACACCAAATACACTGTACGAGAACCCACTGGCAAGTCAGAAAATCAGTAATTCATGCAACTCAAAACTGTAGATATAACAAATTGAAGTCCCTCTATCACGAGTTGTGTCTGATACAGTTAAGCGCCTAGCGTTTTTCCCCCCTATGTAGTGAGCAGCAGATAAACAAGGCCTTTCAGATACTCAACTATCTCAGATCCACCAAGTTTTGATGTTCCAAAAACCCTATCGACAAAAGTTATTGGAACCTGAAAAATATAAATCACAATTTTCAGCATTCAAAGAAGCAGCATGCCAACAATACAACCATACAAAGAGAGAAATGAGAATACCGAATCTACCTCTTCAATGTGATAACCTTTCCTGGTAGCCCTAACAATCATTTCCATTTGGAAAACATATCCCTTGCTGACACATGAGGAGATTAAATCTTCTAGGACATTCCGTTTATATAGCCTAGGAAAACAAGGTCGCAATGTCGCATCAATTTAACAGTAGTTATGTGGAGCTTACTCAATTGAAGTAAAGGGAGACACACCTGAATGATCCAGTCAAATCAGAAGCTCCAGGCTGTAGTAATGTTTGTGCTAGAACATTTGCTCCCCTGCTAGTCAACTTGCGCATGAGATTCCAACCATGGACACCACCATTCTGAACATAACGGGTGCCAGTTACAACATCAGCACCAGTTTCCTTTTGCTTCCTGGTGACGCAAATAGGATAATTAACCCAAAGGACAAAGGTTCTTCTAAGTTACTTCTATCAGTGTAGTAGCCTTGGTAAGAGTCCAACTGTAATGGGCTCTGCTCTAAAGTTTCAGATATTTCAACATCTGACACAAATAATCTTTTAGCATCACTAAAGTATTTAATATCTATACCGATTCCATTTAGAGCTGACAAAAGCATATTGATGAGGAAAAATGAGCTATAGCAGACTATTTTTGCAAAGAAAATTCTGGATTGATTTAAATACATATTCAAAGATAAGATGCTTACCTAATGAAGCTAGGCAAGTACTTCGGCTGTTCAGAGTAGGAAAAATAAGTGTCAACCAAAAAGGAAGAAAACACCAGCTTAAGCATGCCAAAATCAGATAGAAGAAATACTGAAGAATTACATACATGGTGAGATAGGTCAGCATCCATGATAACGACGAAGTCCCCAGAGGCATGCTTTAGTCCATGTAAATACGCAGTACCTGAACATTTCCAGTTGTTAGTTAACTCAAATGTCAAGACCACAATTCACCTTAGACTTGAATGGAGGATCGGAGCTCACCAAGTCCTAGCTTCCTTGGTCTAGCTCGCAGCAGCTGGTATCATGTCAGGTCAAACACATATCAGGAAGACATGATAGCAAGATAAATCATATATAAATAAAGACCTAGACAAAAGGGTGCACTACACAAAAATACTTACAACACGGTTTTCACCATATACTTGCTGCAACTGCTTTACAATGTCTTGAGTTCCATCAGGGCTTCCATCATCCACAACTATGATTTCAAAGTTGGCATCCCTGATGAGGAAATCTAAAGTTTGAGATACTATAACTCGAAAGAGTTCACAAAATAAATAAAACAGCCCTGTCATAAAGAGACACAGGGACAGGGCTGCAGAACACACGGGCATAATGAGTTGAATACTGATGGAACGCTAGCAGTATAGAATCGATGATGAAATATATACTGTAAACTGAACACAAGCATGCTGTCTGGTGGCATTCTTAAATAAACATTCAATTCCAAGACGGATGGATTTCTATCTGCCCACTTGACACAAGCAACTTGTAACGAATTTGTAACATTCCCTGCAGCTTTCTACTAGCACAATTGAGTAAGTTAGCTGCACTCAGGAGCACCGATGAAGGGTGTCTAGGAGAGCAGAGCTAAAATCTGAAAGTGATCAAATCATCACATCGTCTCAATTGCACTGGATCAATAAGTAATCGTCTTCTATATTTTCCATATGTTCTTGTGAAATCACAAGAGGCGCGAATTGGATCTAAAAGAATGGCTAATCCAGATCTGACAACAACCTTCTCCGATCCACTGAAGAGCAACATATCAACAGTAGATGGGTGGGGATGGAGATGGGGGGAGTTACGGGAGGTGCTTGAAGATGAGGTAGACGATGAGGGCGACGTTGAGGCGCTCGTTGTAGGTGGGCACGATGATGCTGTACTCGCGCCTGCCGCCGCCCGCGTCGTCCGCCATCGCCGCCGCCCCGACGCGACCTCGCACCAGATCTCTCCGCCCCTCGCTCTCTCCCGCACGCGATCCGACGCGGGAGCTCGGTGACAGTGAGGCCACTTAGCTGGGGGACGAGGATGACGCGCGCGCGCCGCAGATGCCGCCGGCGACGAGCCGACGACGAGCAGGGCGGCCGGCGTGAAGTCTCTTCGAGGATGAGCTGTTGCTTCGCCACCGCAAGGTCCATTGAGATGTATAGGGCCGCAGCGTGGGCTGTATCCAGCCCACGGACGTGTTTGCGTGGGCCGTGTCCAGCCCATGACAAAGCAAACGCTTTGTATGCGCCCGTAGAAGAGAAATGGTATAATGGCGACGATATAGCATAAATGGTTTGGCAAAGACCAACCATGCAATCCAATGGAGAATAGACAGGCCAATCATAGGAAGCACGTTTCTGTTTACATAAGCAAGCATTCCCATTCAAACTGTCATGATAGACGCTCGGAAGACTATCAGTCAATGTCATTAAGGGTAGAGATTGACAGGAGTGTGGGAGAAAACAATCAAACTGCTGGAAACAAAATTTTGGCAGACCATGGTGGGGCTGCGAAATTTGTGTAAAGTTCACAGAAACCTTAATATTAGTCTCTTGACAAGCTAGTCCGGATCACCATGTTGTTCTTCCCACGACGATCACGCTTAATTATCCTTTGGTTTTGTTCAGACCATGTTGCAAAAACTTGGAACGATACTGCTCCACAAGCGATTTATCCACACCTCCTTCCCCAGCCGGCTCTTTCTTTGTCTTTGGAGCCTTTCCTCTCCTTTGCTCGGAATGACTATCTTTTCTGTTCATCCTCTTCGTCGGGGTGGCTGCCTGATTATGTTTACTTGACAAAGTTTGCTGCAAAAGAAAAGGTCAGTGTTAAACAACTACTTTGCTTCATCGAAATCAATAATTTTGTAGTGCCAAAAAAACCAAAAGTCCAATATTACTTACATTCCCATCAGCAGTTGGTGGTGTTGCATCTTGTCTATCTCCATCCGACGCCTTGTTTGGCTTCCGTGCTCTTTTTGCAGGCCTTTGAGCCTTTCTTTTATCTTCAACCATACTCTCCATAATGCCACTGCCACCATCTCCAGCTGCCGAAAGATCCTCTGCAGACCCTTTACCAGAGTTCGATAACTTAGATGATGCTTTTCTCTTGTGCCCTTTGTTGAAAGCCCTTGTGTTATTCGCCTGAGGGCCATCAGTTGCAGAATGATCTCCTAGAGGTCTTGCCTTATCTTGTGCACCTTCTCGCAACTTATCACGACGCTCCTTCCAAATTTTCTGGAGTCTCACTTTCTCAATATTCTCAAGTGCAAATTCCACAATTGGACGACGTTCTGCACCAAAAGTTTCTGCAAAGGACAAAAACAACAATTATAACAGGAGACAAACAGGCAAAACCAAGAAAACAATGCGGCAGCAAACAAGCAAATGCTAGTTAGAAAGGAAAGGAGGGCATTAAGAGTATGGTATGTTCTTGATGATCTTATATCGTAATAATAGGTGGTGGCGTCATGGCTTGGCTGGGTGCAATGCAAGAGGGCGTGATCTAGGGACCTTGTGCCGTTGTGCGTATGGACGTGCCGGGTTTTGTATCCATCTCTTATTTGCTACTACCTCTATTTCAGGTTACAAAACTTTCTATCATTACACGCATTCATATGCATATTAATAAATCTTGCTTTAAATTCATTAATATATATGTATATATATATGAATACATGCAATGATAGTCTTATAATATAAAACGAAGGAAGTACTTTTTTTTTTTGCCTTTTCTTTCATCGGAATTTATGAGTAAAACTTTTATATATATGTTCTTAGCAACTTAGTCAATGCTGAAAAATAAATCACGAAGAAAACATTTTCACCTATAGCTGATTTAAGGGACGCAGCATTTATTAGAAACTAAAAACATTTTAATTTATCAATAGAATCTTTTATGTGTTCTTAACAACTTGGTCAATGCCTAAAAATAAACTTAAAAAACCCATCAAAATCAGCTTAATACTACTAAGGATTAAAATTTAAATTTTGGTATGGCCGACAAGTTAAAGAGCTCAAGCAGACCCAGATCAAGAGTTTTAGGGATTATGGGACAGAGCGCAGCACCTGGGCAGCACGGGAGGCCCAGGTTGTTTTTTGATATTTTTGCGTTTCATTTATGGATTTTGGCGTGTACTGAGAGGGATTAGCTTAAAAAACTGTCCAACCGTTGTTTTTGGATATTTTTGCGTTTCATTTATGGATTTTGGCTTGTACTGAGAGGGATTAGCTTATAAAACTGTCGCTAGTTTTTTTAGAAAAAACTTTTAAATCTAAATATAATATATAATTTCACTAAAACTACACTATAATAATAATAACTTGTATATATGTATTAAAATAATATATGTAACTTTATATATAATTTATATAGAGATAACAATATAGCTATAGTGTAGTTACACTATAGTCACAATGTAACTATAGTATAACTACAATGCCACTAGCATATAACTAGCATGTAACTTAAGATGTAACTTGAATAAATCTGTCATAAACATGCGATGGTGGAACTAACTTGTGAAAAGAGGGTTTAGATCCGATAGCAAAATATCTCAGCACAAATTTTAGCGCGGAATCAACGGCAAAAAAATTGACAGCTATTTAGCAAAACCGATGAATCTATCTCGAAAACTGTCAACAGCTAGCTAGCAAAACCGTATTCTAGCAAAACCGTATTGAGATATCTTGGAGAATGGAAACCTAGGCCTCTTTAGTTAATAAAAAAAATTACCCCTGCATGTCACATCGGATATGCGAACACACATTTGAAGTATTAAACGTATTCTAATAACAAAACAAATTACAGATTCCGCTAGGAAACCACGAGACGAATTTATTAAGCCTAATTAATCTATTATTAGCAAATGTTCACTGTAGCACTACATTGTCAGATCATGGTGCAATTAGGCTTAAAAGATTTATCTCGTAATTTATTGACGAACTATGTAATTGTTTTTTCTATATTTAATACTCCATGCATATGTTCAAATATTCGATGTGATAGTGTAAAAAAGATTTATTGGGAACTAAACATGCCCTTAATAGCTGCCCAGTTAATTGATGCCTTGAAAAAAATATCTTCTTCAACAGTTCCCTGTTGGTATACTCCCAGATTGTTGTAGAAACATCTAAAATAATTTAAATTTTAATTTGGTAAGCATTGGTGAAGGCTACAAGATTTTAAATTCAAGTTGCCTCTACACGTGAAGAAATAATAATGAAGAAAAAATTTCAGAATAAAAATGAAAATGTCAAATAAAAAAAAATTACATTCGTTTTTTTAAAAATAAAGTATTAGTATAAAAAAGCACCGGGTCCTTGATGAACAGGGGAATTACCGAATTAGGGAGGGGTGATAAGACGAAGCAAATGATCATGGGCCCATTTGTCATGGGCCGAGCCGCTGGTTGGCCCACCAAGCAAGCGGCGCTGCTGCCTCTCTCTTCCATGAGAAGCCCACCTCCCATGGAGCCCGTGGCTTCCCGTCTCCTCATCAGAGAAGACTACTCGTCTGCTCCGGCATCCCGGCGACGAGAGAGAGAGAAGGGAGAAGGCTGCGCGGCGGAGATGGCGGTGGCGGACGTGGCGTTCAAGGCGCTGACGGCGGGGCTCGGGGTGGCGACGCTCTACCTCGCCGGAACCTTCTCCGTCAACGTCTACCGCGGCCTCTCGTGGCACTCGGAGCAATCCGTAAGCAAAACCCTCGCCCGCCTCGGCCAAACCCTTGACTTCTCTCCGCCGCTCGCTGGGGAGCCGCAGATTCGGGGTCCTTCTCCGACGATCTGGTGCTCCTCGCTGCATCTCCCATGTCGAATCTCCCCCCCTCCTTTGGGCCTAGGACGAGGGTTTGGGTGGATATCCTTCGACCTTTGTTCTGTTCTTGTTTTTGCATCGACCAATGCCTGCCCAAATTGGAGCATGTTTGGCCCTTTGACTTGATGCGAGCACATATATTTTTGCGTGATGCTGCTGTACTGTGTAGGAGCTATCGGTGATTTCGTGTTGCTATCTAACTGCTGCTGCTTATTTCACTTTGATTAAGTTATCATTGGCTAATTAGCTTTGTAGACGCCAAGCTAGTGTTGATGTGAATTATAGTAGTGGAACGCAGCCACTTCTCGTTTTGTTGTATTGTGCTTGGAAAGGTAGTCATGATTTTAGGATACAAACCTGCTGGATGCTCAAATCAATTGTTTGGGGGCATCGTAAACTTGGATTTCTGCGGTGGCAGAAAGGAATGATATAGCATTTTCGTGGTAGTTCTGAGTTGACATGTTTATATAGAAATGGTTCATAAACTATTCATCGGCTTCAATGTGGCTGATGAGGTACTGTGTGCAAAAATGATGGTAAAGGTTAATCATTCCATCAGTTTTGTGAAAGGATTGTTGGCTTTTGGTGAATCTAAGTCAAACGAAAAATGGATCCTACAACTTTTGGCATGAATATTGCATCCCAGAACAACCAAATCATTTTTCCTCATCAAGAAACTTAGTGCATAAGTCCGTTTTTATTTCAGTAAATCATCCAATCAACTGTCGTCTGATAGGAAATGGTTGTGGTGTTAAACCCAATGGATGCTAGACTTAATCTGTTGATGTTAATTCAGATAACATGGAATCTGGGTAATGATTTTGTGGTTTATATCACTGCTTCAATTAATCATGGTGTGTGGTTGAAATATGTTTTGAAATGAACTATATGGTAACAGCTTCTTGTTATCTACAGTTTGAGGCGGTTTCCCTCTTATCCTGCAATACGTTGTTGTGGAGCTTCTGAGTCGCATGCTGACATGTTCATTTGTGATTTGCAGAAGTTAGAAAAGGAGAAACGTGAAGACTGAAAAGCATCAGAAGCTAGTCTAGAATGTCAGACACAACAAAAGAAAACCTAAAGATAAACACTCACCTTGTGAGATGAGTTATCTTTAGACTGGTTATGTTTCCTGGGATTGTTTTTGCAGACCTTTCAAGATCTCCAGAATGCTATTTTGATTTGATGTAAGATGCAAAGATCTCATGATTATTATTCCTCTTTATGCTTACAAAAATATTTCGACCAACATATGGGTGTCATTGATGCCATTTTATATGCCACAGTTTCCATTTAAGGTTGTGTAGGAAATTTTGTCATTGTTCCTTTTCTCTCTTGTTTGTGTCTCGCCGTTTTATTTACCGATCTGATGAACTCCAGCAAGAATGATCATCCGCCCAAATCAACTTTCCAGGGGTAACACGTCCAAACAAATGCCTGATATACTGGTGATCTCACTGAAATCAAATAAATCTTGCCTAGTTCGTGTACGAGTCAGACCATGAGAGTCTCGTTCATCAAACCACACTCATTCAGATATTAAACTGGGCCAAGTCTCTTCTTCTTCAATGAAAACAGTTGCTCCCAGTCCTCTTTGAGGTTTACCTAAAAAAAGTGTAGAACACAAGCAACCGTACCCAAAGCTTTCTCTGCAGTTCATATATAGATGGTACAATTGTGTTCTAGCCCTTGCTCATGAAAGTGTACTTACACACCAAATACACTGTACGAGAACCCACTGGCAAGTCAGAAAATCAGTAATTCATGCAACTCAAAACTGTAGATATAACAAATTGAAGTTCCTCTATCACGAGTTGTGTCTGATACAGTTAAGCGCCTAGCGGTTTTTTCCCTATGTAGTGAGCAGCAGATAAACAAGGCCTTTCAGATACTCAACTATCTCAGATCCACCAAGTTTTGAAGTTCCAAAAACCCTGTCGACAAAAGTTATTGGAACCTGAAAAATATAAATCACAATTTTCAGCATTCAAAGAAGCAGCATGCCAACAATACAACCATACAACCAGGTAAAAAAAAAAACAATACAACCATACAAAGAGAAATGGAAATACATAATCTACCTCTTCAATGTGATAACCTTTCCTGGTAGCCCTAACAATCATTTCCATTTGGAAAACATATCCCTTGCTGACACACGAGGAGATTAAATCTTCTAGGACATTCCGTTTATATAGCCTAGGAAATCAGGTCGCAATGTTGCATCAATTTAATAGTAGTTACTATGTGGAGCTTACTCTACTGAAGGAAAAGGAGACACACCTGAATGATCCAGTCAAATCAGAAGCTCCAGGCTGTAGTAATGTTTGTGCTAGAACATTTGCTCCCCTGCTAGTCAACTTGCGCATGAGATTCCAACCATGGACACCACCGTTCTGAACATAACGGGTGCCAGTTACAATATCAGCACCAGTTTCCTTTTGCTTCCTGGTGATGCAAAGAGGACAATTAACCCAAAGGGCAAAGGTTCTTCTAAGTTACTTCTTATCAGTGTAGTAGCCTTGGTAAGAGTCCAACTGTAATGGACTTTGCTCTAAAGTTTCAGATATTTCAACATCTGACACAAATAATCTTTTAGCATCACTAAAGTATTTAATATCTATACCGATTCCATTTAGAGCTGACAAAAGCATATTGATGAGGAAAAATGAGCTATAGCAGACTATTTTTGCAAAGAAAATTCTGGATTGAATACATCTTCAAAGATAAGATGCTTACCTAATGAAGCTTGGCAAGTACTTCGGCTGTTCAGAGTAGGAAAAAAGGTGTCAACCAAAAGGGAAGAAAACACCAGCTTAAGCATGCCAAAATCAGATAGAAGAAATACTGAAGAATTACATACATGGTGAGATAGGTCAGCATCCATGATAACAACGAAGTCCCCAGAGGCATGCTTTAGTCCATGTAAATATGCAGTACCTGCACCATTTCCAGTTGTTAGTTAACTCAAATGTGAAGACTAAATTCACCTTAGACTTGAATGGAGGATAGGAGCTCACCAAGTCCTAGCTTCCTCGGTCTAGCTCGCAGCAGCTGGTATCATGTCAGGTCAAACACATATCAGGAAGACATGATACCAAGACAAATCATATATACATAAAGACCTAGACAAAAGGGTGCACTACACAAAAATACTTACAACACGGTTTTCACCATATACTTGCTGCAACTGCTTTACAATGTCTTGAGTTCCATCAGGGCTTCCATCATCCACAACTATGATTTCAAAGTTGACATCCCTGATGAGGAAATCTAAAGTTTGAGATATTATAACTCGAAAGAGTTCACAAAATAAATAAAACAGCCCTGTCATAAAGAGACACAGGGACAGGGCTGCAGAACACACGGGCATAATGAGTTGAATACTGATGGAACGCTAGCAGTATAAATCGATGATGAAATATATACTGTAAACTGAACACAAGCATGCTGTCTGGTGGCATTCGTAAATAATTATTCAATTCAAAGACAGTTGGATGCATTTCTATCTGCCCATTTGACACAAGCAACATGTAATGAATTTGTAACATTCATCGCAGCTTTCTATTAGCACAATTGAGCAAGTTAGCTGCACTGATGAAGGGTGTCTAGGAGAGCATAGCTAAAATCTGAAAGTGATCAAATCATCACATCGTCTCAATTGCACTGGATCAATAAGTAATCGTCTTCTATACTTTCCATATGTTCTTGTGAAATCACAAGAGGCGCGAATTGGATCTAAAAGAATGGCTAATCCAGATCTGACAACAACCTTCTCCGATCCACTGAAGAGCAACATATCAACAGTAGATGGGTGGGGATGGAGATGGGGGAGACGGGGGAGTTACGGGAGGTGCTTGAAGATGAGGTAGACGATGAGGGCGACGTTGAGGCGCTCGTTGTAGGTGGGCACGATGATGCTGTACTCGCGCCTGCCGCCGCCCGCGTCGTCCGCCATCGCCGCCGCCCCGACGCGACCTCGCACCAGATCTCTCCGCCCCTCGCTCTCTCCCGCACGCGATCCGACGCGGGAGCTCGGTGACAGTGAGGCCACTTAGCTGGGGGACGAGGATGACGCGCGCGCGCCGCAGATGCCGCCGGCGACGAGCCGACGACGAGCAGGGCGGCCGGCGTGAAGTCTCTTCGAGGATGAGCTGTTGCTTCGCCACCGCAAGGTCCATTGAGATGTATAGGGCCGCAGCTTGGGCCGTATCCAGCCCACGGACGTGTTTGCGTGGGCCGTGTCCAGCCCATGACAAAGCAAACGCTTTGTATGCGCCCGTAGAAGAGAAATGGTATAATGGCGACGATATAGCATAAATGGTTTGGCAAAGACCAACCATGCAATCCAATGGAGAATAGACAGGCCAATCATAGGAAGCACGTTTCTGTTTACATAAGCAAGCATTCCCATTCAAACTGTCATGATAGACGGTCGGAAGACTATCAGTCAATGCCATTAAGGGTAGAGATTGACAGAAGTGTGGGTGAAAACAATCAGACTGATGTAAGCAAAATTTTGGCAGACCACAGAAGTGTGGGTGAAAACAATCAAACTGATGTAAGCAAAATTTTGGCAGACCATGGTGGGGCTGCGAAGTTTGTGTGAAGTTCACAGAAACCTATTAGCCTTTTGACAAGCTAGTCCGGATCACCATGTTGTTCTTCCCACGACAATCACGCTTAATTATCCTTTGGTTTTGTTCAGACCATGTTGCAAAAACTTGGAACGATACTGCTCCACAAGCGATTTATCCACACCTCCTTCCCCAGCCGGCTCTTTCTTTGTCTTTGGAGCCTTTCCTCTCCTTTGCTCCGAATGACTATCTTTTCTGTTCTTCCTCTTCGTCGGGGTGCCTGCCTGATTATGTTTACTTGACAGAGTTTGCTGCAAAAGAAAAGGCCAGTGTTAAACAACTACTTTGCTTCATCGAAATCAATAATTTTGTAGTGCCAAAAAAACCAAAAGTCCAATATTACTTACATTCCCATCAGCAGTTGGTGGTGTTGCATCTTGTCTATCTCCATCCGACGCCTTGTTTGGCTTCCGTGCTCTTTTTGCAGGCCTTTGAGCCTTTCTTTTATCTTCAACCATACTCTCCATAATGCCACTGCCACCATCTCCAGCTGCCGAAAGATTCTCTGCAGACCCTTTACCAGAGTTCGATAACTTAGATGATGCTTTTCTCTTGTGCCCTTTGTTGAAAGCCCTTGTGTTATTCGCCTGAGGGCCATCAGTTGCAGAATGATCTCCTAGAGGTCTTGCCTTATCTTGTGCACCTTCTCGCAACTTATCACGACGCTCCTTCCAAATTTTCTGGAGTCTCACTTTCTCAATATTCTCAAGTGCAAATTCCACAATTGGACGACGTTCTGCACCAAAAGTTTCTGCAAAGGACAAAAACAACAATTATAACAGGAGACAAACAGGCAAAACCAAGAAAACAATGCGGCAGCAAACAAGCAAATGCTGGTTAGAAAGGAAAGGAGGGCATTAAGAGTATGGTATGTTCTTGATGATCTTATATCGTAATAATCTGCAAATATAGAGGGAAAAAAAAGAAAATTACAGCTAATAGCAGCTCAAAGACACATCAGGCTCATGATAGGACAAGAAACAATACAGATAGGTAGCATGAAGGCACGAACATGTGATACAGTGATTCCATGCAATGTAGGGATGCAGCACAATGCAATATAACACATTAAAATCTTCTTGGAGAAAGACATGTTCCACATTATAAAGTTGCAACCGAGGCAGTTACAAACCAATATTTAGAAGCATCTGGTATAGAAAAGAGTACCAGGGTTATTGTTTAGGACTCTTAGAGCCACAAGAGCGTGCTCATGTTCTTGAAAATCAACGAAGGCTACACCACGGGAATGTTTCTGTGCAGTACTGTTGCTCTTCTTTTCATTTTTCAGGATATTTACCTGTTCAAGACATTCAAGACAAGTGCACACGCATAAGCATTATAAAAGAATACCTATAAATAGAATAAAACAGAGATTGAATAAAGAAAACCCAAGAAACCTTTCGAATGATGGGATTTTGCTTGTGAGCACGAGAAATAACTGCTTCTCTACAAAGCTTCTTTACGTCGTTAATGGTCATAGTCTTTGGCAGGTTGTAGATGATAAGCCTTGTTCTGGACACATGAAATTTTGGAGACTGGAGCATTTCTGCTTTTCTTCTAGCTAGCCTGCATGACAAGATCAATGATTCCTTAAACATTATTCATGAGATCCTTTGACCATGATTGAGAGCATAATCAAACTCCATCTTAAGAAGAGTACTGAACGTTCAATCAGCCAAAGAAAAACTAAATACAAATTATAGAATAATGAGATTTGAAAAATATTTGACAAAATAAAATTAATGCGAAAAGACTATGATTCAATAGTTACAGCTGCAGTACAGAGACACCTTTTCATTATAGAAAAGCCAACAAGACACCAAATGCTGGCAATGAATTCTCAAAAAGTGCATGTGTTGTCGTTTGTTCCCAGAGTAACATGAACACAATATGTAGAATGGACATTTTACAAATATAATAAAATCTTACCAACTACGTTTATTCTCGGAAATGTAGAATGCAACTATATTTCTCGGAAAAAGGAAGACACTAGCTGAAAGAAGGAAAAAGATAAACTCTTACCAACTACGTTTATTCATGTCAGCATCGGACACACCTTCTGCAGCTGGTGTCCCAGCAAGTATTTCACCTTCCTGCCACGAAAATGAATCATGAGATAGGAAAAATGATTTAAGAGATATGAGAGAGAGAGAGAAGGGGGAACTCTGGTGAAGAGGTTACCTTGGTCAAGTATAGGTTGCGTCGATCCTCCACCTCATTCTTTGACTTCTCAAGTTCCTTTTTGTGAGCTGACTCCTTGTCCAGCGCTTTCATTATCTTAAGAGCCCTGCTCTTTATAAAGATTCCCAATCCAGGAGCAGCATTGGCAGCAGAAACGGCTGCATCAGCTGCCTCTGCTGTAGAGAACTTCAGAAAACCAGTTCCTCTAGGTCTCCTGAATAACACAAAAAAACCATGCACTAATGAATGTATATGCAAAATTGCAAATGTCCTCTGGTTGATACAACAGGAGGAAATAAAGGGAAGATGATGCTTTAACAGATGATGAAACATACTTTGTGAGCTTGTGAAGAACTGGGAAGAAAGATTCGACCTTCCCAAATGCTGAGAAGCGCTCTGTTACCTCCTCGTTACTTAGATCAAAAGGAAGGTTGCTTATGAATATTGTCCTATCCAGCCCAGCGTCTTGTTTCTTGAATTTTGAGGCAGGAAGGGTGTTTTCCTCCTCTGCCACACGTTTAGAATTTTCTAACTTATCAGCTGCAGGTACAGATGCAGGTAAATGTGTCTGCTTCTGTTTCTTTTCTGATGTATCTTGTTCTGTTTCTGTATCTGTATCAACATCAGAACCCACATTGCCAGATGGTTCAGCCTTCTCAGATGACTTGATCAAATTTTCAAGAACCTTTCTTGAAATATCAATTTCAGTTTCGAAATCATCGTCAGCAGGACGATTGGAAGCCTCCTGATCAAGTTCATAGCTATCATCTTCTCCAACAAGATTATCTTCAGACTCCTCATCACTGCCTTTGTCGGATACATTTACCAGCTCTGTAGGGACAGCAAATTCATGATATTGCATCTTCCAAAATAATAGCTCAGAAAGCACAAAGAATTGCCAGATTAGAAGATGAGACACAGTGTATTAAAACATTTTTAGTTATGAAACAAATAAGCCAGTTGATCATCTTAAACAACATGAACCACTGTTTGCCTACCATACCAAAGAAATGGCATGGTACCTTTGTCAAAAGCCAAAGGTCCATGTTAGAATAGCTGAAGCGTATCATTGAAGTAAATAAAGACATTGCAGGTCACAGAACGAACGAAGGCCAGAACTAAAATAATAGATACAAAAGTTTGTATTTACCATCATCCTTAGCGCTGGATTTTGCAGCAGCAACAGTGTATACTTTCTTTGGAACAGCCCAATCAACAGCCACAGTTCTCTTTGCAACTACTTTTCCGTTAACATTTTTTATAGCCTATTTAAGAGAGAAAAAAAAGCAATATTAGGACTTCCAAAGATTTTTTACTCTTACTGAACAGGGTACTGATCATACATTTTCTGCATCCTGCTTACGTGTGAAAGATACAAAAGCAAAGCCTTTTGATGTCCTGTAGAAGAATGAATGAAATAGTCATAATTTCTTGTAATTTGTTTAAACTACGGAAGAAATAAAGGATTCAATGCAAAACATACCCGTTATCAGACTTCTGTGGAATGGACACATCCCATACAAATCCTGCTAAACTGAACATATCCATGATCTCCTTTACTGTAATCTGCAATAATGAAACAAACACATATAACCTCTGTTATCTGTTTTAGATAACAAAGTTTGGAACAGGTGAAGTTTTGCATTTCATCAAGCACCTTGAATGGCAGATTCCGGACTATCACTCTCCATTTTCTGATCTTCGAGCCCTGCATAGCAATAAGCAAGTTTCAAACAGCTGCAGGTAAATGGGGAAATGGCCAAACAGAGAAAATGATAGTGGTTCGACAAAGTACAGTTAAACACCATGCAACCCTTGTGCAGAAGACAGACACTCATCAACCAAAAGTTAGGATTTTAAGTAATCTCATTCTATCTCCTACCCACCTATTAGCACAACAACAGCTGCAACTAGCCATGCAAGATAGTGGTACATTATAAGCGGAGCTAAAGCTCCAGTATATCTATTGTTCCATTCACAGAATAATATTAGGATCTTTCAAACAGAAAGTTCTTTAGGTAGAAGTCCAGAAGGCCCTGCTTTTATAGAAAGCACAGGTGACTAAATCTCTAGAGGCTTGTACATCTTTTACAGATATAAAAGAGAAGTTAGTGGTAGTTATGGTAGTATATTAAGATGAAAAATATAGTAGTGCCTTTTGTAAACGATCGAATCATTCAGTCATCTACTTATGTGTATATGCATGTAGTCATCGAATCTAATGTGAATGAGCTATGTATGCAATATTTTAGGTTGGGGATACTGTTTTTTTTCTAGTTTAAAACTTATATTACATTTAGTTTAGATCCAATGCAATGAACAGGCACCATGTGTACTTACGAGACACTGTAACCAAATATATTTGAAACTGTAGTCAGGAGACCTGTAATGTATGTGGTATTCAGGACATTTCCAGGAGGCACAGCTCCAGGAGGTTACTGTTAATTTGAGACTCCAGAACTTGAAGTTCCAACTTCCAACCCATTTTTAATTAGCACATACCCATCCGTTTTGAATTATCGTACTAAGACATGATAACCACCTTAGGTTAGAACATAAGGACAATTAGTACTAAGACATGATAACCACCTTAGGTTAGAACATAAGGACAATTACATACAAGCATACAGCTTTGAGGAGCAACTAAATGTGAGCACGCACACTACTGCACTAGTAAACAAAGGTGAAAGAAAAACATAAGTATTTGAAATTTGTTTAATCGCAGAATAGAAACAAGCCAATCAAGCTAAAATAATGAAGTAATGGCAGCATATCAAGGTAAATAAAATGCAAGAAGATACCTCCCCACCAAGTTGACGAGCCCAAACAACTGCTCCCTTGACCTCCTTACGGTGCAAGTGAACAACTGAATCCCAAGCTGATGTCACACTAGCAAAAAGTACAGCTGCTGCATCTGTTGTGCATCCATCTCGTTCAAGCCCTGTTGAGAATGATGGCCATATTCTATAATTTACACCAATTCAAGAACATGCTAGTGGTATTAAAGGAAAATAATTGTGTACTTGGAGCTTGGAAAAGCAAACGATACAGAAACTAAGGTCAAGACGTGTCCTGCAAAAGTACAGCATGAACTGGAAAACATAAAATATGAGATATAATTCAAGACTACTACAATCAGCCTTAACTTTCATGTCAACAAAATAATTTGACTCAAAGAACTTCCACCAGAGCAATTTCGACCTAGTGACATGGTATACAATTAAAAAAAGAACTGAAAAAGGAGTAGATTAGGAAGTCATACCATGGAGCTCCATTTCCTCTTTTGGAAGTGGATAGCTAACAGATACAACTGTGCCAATCTCTCCAGCTAGACGAAAAACTTCACTTGCCATAGCAAAGTCTTGGAGACCACCGAATATCACAGTTTTTGCAATCCTTCATCATAATCAATTGCATATGTTATATTGTCGCACTGGGTTAAACTGGATAAAAATAAACAATTACAGCAAATATCCTTGAAAAAACTAAGAATGGTGAGGTCATGAAAAGCAAACTAGAACAGGATGGCAAAATTTCAGCATAATTACTTCAATTGTTTTTTAGGTAATGCTATAATGCCTTGATGGTATAGAATATTTGAGTCCACACCTTTGCTTTTCTGAGCTTTTCACCTTATCAGTATTGAAAATGCTAACTTCCTTTGATACTGTAATATCCTTTTTCAACAACTGTAGTGGTTCTGGTTCAGTAAAACATGATGCATCAGAAAATTAAAGCGTCGAGAAAATTTAAGAATGGAAACAGTGCTGGAATCTGGGCAATTTTCCTTTCAAACCTGCATCTTTTTTATGAGAGGTCTCCTTATGTTTTGCAGTAGAAGTATCATCTTCTTCATTTGTTGCATCAGCATCCTGGGCTTCATTTGTTGCATCGGCATCCTTGGCTTCATTTGTTACATCGGCATCCTTGGCTTGCATGGCTTACATACAAAAGCAGCCAGGCGATCAGAATCTCAATCAATTGAAATTCAGAAGCAACTACCAGGAATAGAGATTTACCGTTTTCCTTCTTCTGTAAACGCTCCTTCAGTGGAGCACGATGTGTTGCTAGCTTAACTCTAATTTTTCTACCAGCAACAGAAAATCCATCCTTTTGCTGAATAGATCGCTCAGCATCTTGAACAGTTGCACTGTATTAATGTAAACAAGTCAAAAATATATATATGTAACAGGTTACAGGCCAGTTTTGTATGCCTTGTGCCTAGATCTTTTTCAGCAGAAAGATATTCCTTCATGAATGATCACACATGACACATCTGTATTTGAGAAAAAAGAATCGAGCTATATCAACCAACCTCTTATGGTTTCATTTGTTCATTAGTGCAGTATATAATATACGGCGAAAACTTCGTGCAGTACTCCTCCTAATAAGAACTAACTATTGGTTTGGGTTATCTTCTGTTAGGGACCTGATAGTCTGATACTACATAGTAACACAGACACACCACCACAAGAGACACTGAATAATGAATTTACGCTTAGCATTGAAAAAATTGCTCACTAGACCAGTACACTCACGATCAAAAGCAGTTGTGGAATTCTGGAAATATGGTAAAGGGAAACGCATTTTCATTGAAAACACCCAGAAAAGCAAGCACTGATACTTACAATTGTACGAACCCAAAGCCCCGGCTCGTCTCCGACCCTGCATCAGAAACAAATGTAATAGCATAAGCCGAAGGCCTTAATTATAAGCAACACTAAACACCAAACAACTCTGGCTAAACAGCCATGGAATTCCTGAATTCTCTTACCTTTCGGCGCGACCATGAAACAGCGCCTCACCGGCCCGACCTCGCTGAACACTGCCTCGAGCTACACAACAGCAATACATCACATCATACTAGCACAAAATCCTAACCACTCTTAAGCTTCGCAGAGGAGAAAAGGCTAGGGGGACTCGCGCTTACATCGGCGGACTTGAAGGTGTACGGCAGGTTGGAGACGAACACGGTGGAGGGGCTGTGGCCTCCGCCGGTGGCCGCGTCGCCTTCCGTGGCTGCTCCCCCGCCACCGCCGCCGCGCTGCTTCCGCTTACCCATCGCCGCTCGCCGGTGTCGCGGGGGAGGAGGAGGCGTGTGAAGCTCTCCAGTAACTCGACGAGGGCTTTTGTTGGGCTAGGCCGCTAGGGTTTATAGCTAGAATGGGCCATTGTTTTGTCGGACCGGATGTCTTAACGGTGCATGCTTGGTTTGGGCCTGTTTGCGTTAAGTGCAAAAAGGTCCACTTTACATCCCTCGACTAATGGTCGAGTACTCGAGTTTCATTTACATACATTTATATACTCCATATAAAAAAACTACGATGGTGATGGCGGTAAATCTGTTATTCCACTTGTGCTTCTGCGGTTTTTATAAATTGTCGCTTGATATTTTCGGATACTTTAGTCCAATATTTGATTCGAGTAAGTGAATACCATATATTCAAATAAATAAACAATTACATGTTTGATAAAATAATATTATGCTATGATATTATAATATATTTTTTATCTATAGCAAAATATAGACATTTTCTAGTTAACTCCTAACTTCTAAAACTAGTGTTAATCAAGCCATCAATATTAAGAGCAGTTTCAACTGATATGAAGCTTATCAAACTTGTAAGCACCATTTTTTTTTTTTAAAAAAAAAGAAACTTCATCATACCTTTTCATTAAATCTTCAACTTTCTAATATCTGATCCATCATCTCTACTTTCGAAATAAAAACTTAGTTTTGCATATCATTTTTCAGCAACTTTATAACACAGCAGCCTTAAGGCATGTTTTAAGGGAGTTTTTGACAGTTAAAAATTCTTCTAGAACAAGAAGCTCCCTAAAAAAATTTAGATTTCCATCTAAATTTTGATAAGTTGTAGTTATAGAATTTAGAAAATAAATTAGAAGCCATAAACTAAAAAAACTCAGTTTCTCTATATTGTTAGAAGCCTAACTATCAATTAACAACTTCTCATAATTTTAGGTCCCGTTTCTTTCAGTTTGGAATTATTATAATCTAGATTATTAAGTCAGATTATTATAAACTAGATTGTTATAATTTGTAGTAGAATAAGCGGTTAGTTGTTTCTTTCCTAGATTATTAGAGCCTAGATTATTGGGTTTGCAAGTCTAAAGAGGGAGTGGGGTGGCATGGTTAGCTTAACTCTAATTTTTCTACCAGCAACAGAGAATCCATCCTTTTGCTGAATAGATCGCTCAGCATCTTGAACAGTTGCACTGTATCAATGTAAATATGTCAAAAATGTATAACAGATTACGCGTCAGTTTTATGCCTTATGCCTATATATTTTCTGCAGAAAGATATTCCTACATGAATAATCACACGACACATCTCTAAGAGAAACAAAAAGATCGAGCTAAACCAACCTCTTGTGATTTGGTTTGTGCATTAGTACAGTACATAACATATGGTGAAAGCTTCGTGCAGTAACATACTTGTAATAAGAACTATCGGTTTGGGGCTAACTTCTGTGAGGGACCTGATAGGCTGGTATTAACCAGACACCATCACTAGAGACACTGAATAAATGAATTTCCGCTTAGCATTAAACAATTTGCTCACTAGAGCATTACACTACTCACGATCAAAATCACTTCTCGAATTCTGGAATTGTGGCAGGAAAGGGAAACACATTTCCATCGGAAAACAACCAGAAAAGCAAGCAATGAAACTTACAATTGCACGAACCCAAAGCCTCTGCTCGTCTCTGACCCTGCATTAGAAACAAACACAACCAAATTACTCCCTGCTAAACAGCCATTGAACTCACTGTCACTGAATTCTCATACCTTTAGGCGCGACCATGAAGCATCGCCTCACCGGCTCGACCTCGCTGAACACCGCCTCGAGCTACAAAAACAGCAATACACACCGCGTATTACAACCTCGCAGACCGAAACAGCAAAAAAATGCTAGCCGCTTAGCTTCGCAGGGGAGAAGGCTTTGGGATTGGGGCTCGCGCTTACATCGGCGGACTTGAAGGTGTACGGCAGGTTGGAGACGAACACGGTGGAGGGGCTGTGGCCTCCGGTGGCGCCGCCGGTGGCCGCGCCGCCTTCCGTGGCTGCTCCCCCGCCACCGCCGCCGCCGCCGCGCTGCTTCCGCTTACCCATCGCCGGCGTCGAAGGGGAGGATGCGTGTGAACAAGCTCCCGTAGTCGACAAGGCGAGAGGTTTTGTTGGGCTAGGCCGCTAGGGTTTATAGCTTAGAATGGGCCATTGTTTTGTCGGACCGGATGGTCTAAACGGTGCATGCTTGGTTTGGGCCTCTTCGCGTTAAGTGCAAAAAAGGTCCACTTTACATCCCTCGACTAATGGTCGAGTACTCGAGTTTCATTTACATACATGATACATCAATATACTCCTTATAAAAAACCATACGATGGTGATGGCAGTAAATCTGTTATTCTACTTGTGCTTCTGCGGTTTTTATAAATTGCCGCTTGAAATTTTCTAATAATATAGAATATTCTAATATTTGATTCAAGTAAATACCATATATGCAAATAAGCAAACAATTACATGTTTGATAAAATAATATTATGCTATGATATTATAATATATTTTTTATCTATAACAAAACATAGACATTTTCTAGTTAACTATAAGATTAGGTATAGATTGTCCTAACCTCTAAAACTAGTGTTAATCGAGCCATCAATATTAAGAGTTGTTTCAACTAACATGATGCTTATCAAACTTCTAGGCACCATTTTTTTTTTTAAAAAAAAGGAAACTTCATCAACATTTCTTAATAATACCTTTTCATTAAATCTTCAACTTTCTAATATCTGATCCATCATCTCTACTTTCGAAATAAAAACTTAGTTTTGTGTATCATTTTTCAGCAACTTTATTTTTTTCCGCAACTTTATAACACAACAGCCTTGAGACATGTTTAAGGGAGCTTTTGACAGCTGAAAATTCTTCCAGAACAAGAACCCTGCACACACACACACCAAACGGTCCAGATTTTCGTTCGGATTCAGATAAGTTACATTTGTAAAATTCAGAAAATAAATTAGAAGCCATAAACTGAAAATCCAGCTTCACTGTATTATTAGAAGTTTAGAAGCTGACTACCAACTAACAACTTCTCGTAATTTTAAAGTCTCTAAACAGATCCAGACCCTTAGATTATGAAATAATAACCAAGGTCACTAAACACTAAACACAACACCCTCATCTAACGGGCAGGCAGCTCGCCCGTGACGCGTGCCGCGTGCGTGCGTGCGTGACTGCCAGCATCACTAGAGACATTGAATAAATGAATTTCCGCTTAGCATTAAACAATTTGCTCACTAGAGCATTACACTACTCACGATCAAAATCCCCCCCCTTCCCCTTCCCCGACGACGTCCCCAGCCGCGCCCCATTGGCGGCCTCTCCTCGGCTTCCGCTCCCGCTCGCGTGGCCGGGGCTGGGGCCAGCGCGCGGTGGTCGCCGGGGCACCGATGTTATTCCTGCCGCCACCATGCCGGCGCTTCAGGTAGCGAGCTCCCTGCTGTCTCTTGTTCCCTTTTCCTAGTCCTCCCTGTCTCGGTGGGTTTGGGAGTATTGCTCCTGCGCTCGCAAGCTGTTCGATGAAACGCCTGTGCGTTTTGGGGGTAAGTGATGCCGTCATCTTAGGAATGGGATTAGTCGATTAGGACACTTTATACGGTATGGAGTAGGACTGGCAACTTTGGATCGTTGAGCCTGTTCAATCTCGTGCTAGCGAAATGTTAACTTTGACAGCTAGTAGCTTTGCTGTGGTTGGTTGGAGGCTTGGAACATTCGGACAGTTCTTTGTGCTTGTCTTACCGCCTTTCCGGGTTTGACGATGTACATTAATTCTAATTTTGGATATTTCGGTCTAGATACTTTGAGCTTCTAGCAGATGATGGGCAAAAGCTAGAATTTCGAATTAGCTGCGAGGATGAAAGGAGTTAAATTAGCATGTCTCCATGTCAAGCACTTTCATGGCTCAAAGTTGCGGGTGGCTTGTTGCCTTTTACTGGTTTAGTAAGTGTAACGTTAAACGTGTGCGGAACTTTCTAACGCCACATGACTTGTCCTCTAGTCACGCCAGGCAAGAAGCATATCTTGCCCAAGTCTAGCCTGTTGGCAGGTGAAGCCAATTAAAATTAAAGAGATTATGTGGAACAGCTGTGCCCATCGGATATTTGCAAACGAAAAATAATTTGTGAATAAAACTTTTATATACGTGTTCTTGGCGATCTAAAAGCAAATGCTGAAAAATAAACTTTGATGAAAAAACCTCAAAATCAACTCCAAATTTAAGGTTGAAAATTCAAATTTTGGCTGATAAGCATAAGCATAAGCGAAAAGATGAGGCCGTATATTTGACGTGTTCCCCACGTAAGGCTCACTATTGCGGTATTGCCATATGATTTTTCCCACTGGTAATCCTAAGCCTTCAGGATTTTATTTCTCTTTTACAGACCTCGCCTAAAGCTATGGTTTATAATCACATCAATAAGAGTCGATCTTTTATGTTTACTGCTGTAAATGCTTAATAATGTGAACTTGGTTTCTCATTTAAAACTTTAAAAATTCTCTTACACACTTGTAGATACTGCAGTCAAAGCAAGCTTCTAGGCACGAATAAAGGGCAAAATAGATGCTCGTTGGCAACTTTCAGCTCATTTGGACAGCCAGGGATCAGTCTGAACAATGAAGATTTAGTGAAAGATAAGCTCCTAATAGATTGTGGGGAAGATCAAGATTGTGTGATTGGTATGCACTATATGTTTTTTTTCTTCAGATTATTTAAGTTTCATACTTGTGTGCTTAGTTTGCATGTAAAACCTATACCATGCACCTCCAGTAAGTGATAATTGCATGCCAAATCTATTATGGGCAGCTCATGTCCATTTTTAAGGCTGCACATATACTTTCTTAGAAAACTCTGCACAAATCTTGCATGAGGCTAGGATAAACCAGATTTTCATTGGATATTCAATGCATGTTTCAGATGGGATAGTTGCCTTGGGAAAGTTTGATGCCCTTCACATTGGCCATCGAGAATTGGCAATGTATGCTTCTAAGGCAGGAACTCCCTTTCTTCTTTCTTTTGTGGGAATGGCTGAGGTTCTCGGTTGGGAGTATAGGTGAGTGTAAAAGAGGCTATTCATAATTTCCCTTGGTAATCATTAGCCCCAAATAACAGAGTACCTTGCTTGTGGCAAATCATGACTGCTTTCCTTTCATGCAGGCCTCCTATAGTTGCTCAGTGTGATCGGAAGCGAGTGCTCACCTCTTGGGCTCCATACTGTAAGAATGTAGTGCCTATTGAATATCAAGTTGAGTTTTCAAAGGTCAGGTACCTAACTCCGCGGCAATTCGTTGAGAGGTTATCAAGGGATCTTAAAATACAAGGTGTTGTAGCAGGTAGAAACATGTTGTCTTCTCTTGCAGGTGCACTATCTTACTGTATTGTCATAACCTTTTACAATATAGCTTTGTTTGTTATTATGACAGGTGAAAACTACAGATTTGGCTACAAGGCATCTGGCGATGCAGCTGAGCTAGTGAAACTATGTGAAGAATTTGGTTTAAGTGCATTTATTGTACGGTCAGTCATGGACACAGCTAGAACTTATAATGGAGTTACAACCTCCATAAATTCAAGCGACAAGGGGCAGGTTTCTTCTAGTCGTGTTCGCCATGCTTTGGCTATGGGTGATATGGAATATGTTTCTGAATTACTAGGGAGGAAACACCGCCTTGTGCTGACAGTTAAGGAAAACCACCTTCAGGAAAGGAAAAGGATTATGCTGCCAAAATCTTGCATGTTGAACATGCCACCAGCTGATGGTTTGTATGAGAATTGTGACCTTGTTAATGGAGGCCATCTTGGACTATGCAGGGTGATCATAAACTCAAAGACCATTGAAATTGAGATGAAAGATGGGAACAGTTTATTACCAAATACTATTCAAGAAAATCAGCAATTAGGTATTGAATTTGGATGATATGGTACAGCTCAATTCATGATTGGTGACTTGGCAGGTCATATTTTGTATATCTTCATTATATCTGGCACCTTGCGGATTAGTTTGTGTTGATGCTAAATAGTGCTGATTTTATCTGGAGGGGATATAGAGCAAGAAAGAAAAAAAAACTGAGAACTTTGTATTCAAGGGTGTATACCTCATCGTGATCAAGCCAAAGAGCATCTTATAGATGAACAGAGATTTTGTGCAAATTTGCATTTCATGCAACGAGAAGACATGGTAGTCAGAGAGGACATTGCCCTTTTTCTCCCTGGGAATTGGCAACGATAGAACTGACTAGCTTCTAACTAGCTGTATCAGCAAAGCTGAAGCACAAGGAGACATACAAGGGAACTCATTTCCCTTATCCCGCCTAGTACGTTTTTTCCAGCTTATGAAATTGTGATTTGTACAAATAGGTTTCATTTACACAGCAACTTTCCATTGTTAGATAGCAGCTTGTTCCATCAACAGTTAATGAAATATGTTGCTTGATCTTCGAATATCTGGGGAGGTCTGGTCCCTAACAACGTTGAGTTTAGCCTAATCTAGCTTATGAAATTGTGATTTGCACAAATAGGTTTTCATTTACACAGCAACTTTCCATTATTAGATAGCTGCTTGTTCCATCAACAGTTAATGATAGTGTTGCTTGATCCTCGAATATCTGGTCCCTAACAACGTTGAGTTTAGCCTAATCGATCTAATAGTTTGATCGCTGGTGTGTATTGGAGCTCTGAAATGGCTACCGGACAAGGTAAAACAAAACTCTATATCCTTAATCGTCTGTGTAGGTCCGTCAGCTCACAAGGTCACAGAAAAACAGTTCATACTTTGGAACATAGTTCAAATTCAACGCCTTCATTGCTATGAATTAATCAAAAGGTCCAGCCAGATAAATAGAAATATGTACCTCCAAAGTTAAAAAAGTTAGAACCCTAAAATTGTTCTTTGACAAAAAAGAAAAGAAAGAAAAAGGATATACAACAATGATACTCTGGTACACAAGTTGCAGCTGTACAGATCTGAGCTTCCCAAGGGTAAAGCTTATTGCCACCTGACTAACCCAAACATGTCACAAAATGGAGGGGAGGCCCCGCTTTGAGCGTAAGATGCACAAATAACAACAGATGCAAAGATCCTTTAGGCCAGAGGCAGCTGAGACCAATGGCTTGTATTTCACTGAACTTCCGCAAATATGACTCGAGACAAAAACAACTCGTCGTGACGCTGTTCTTGTTTTGACTTAGTGCACAATCAGGTAGTTTTTATTTGCTCATATTTTTCACCTATGCTTCCACCTTTCTGCTTCTGGAATTCAATGTAACGTAAAGTGCTTGCAAAGAAGGCCTCTGTCGATGGATCAGCTACAGTGTTCTCACTTTGCTTCTCTGTCCTAATCAATTCAATCAAATCCTGGATTACAGTGTTCGTGATCTCTGGAATTCCTTTCTCGAAGAAGTACAAATACCTGGAAATAATAGAAGCATGTGGATTACAACAATAGCAATCATATGCACAAGAGAATATATCAGACTAGGTCTTGAGATTACTTGTTCAAAATTTCGATAAATAGAGCGACAGATCCGCTACTTCCCCTTGTTACATTAGCCATCTGTTGAGCGGCATTTGCAATTCTTAAGGCACGCTTTAAACAAAGGAGGACCCTGGAACAACAATTCAAAGAAGCAACAAATAAAAACTTGTCAGTTTTCATAGATACAAGAATATAATTCAAGGATAATGTATATATAGTAGTGCCTTTTGTTCCCATGAATAATTGACATAACCATGGGAAACTCAAAAGGATATTGCAAGTTTGCTGTGTACTTGCGTGTGCACCTGCTGTTGCTGACAGCTGCAGCTGTGTTTTATCTACCTTGTGATCTTTTAAAACAGTTTGACTCACCACAAAATTATAATAGACTTGTTTCCGTATCATTAGGAAGGTCCTAACATTTCATTTGCAAGAACGAACTAAAAGTTGAAAGTTACGGATGGCACAACTACAGTCTACAAGTTTCAACAAATCAGTATGCTTAGAAGTTTACCTTTCACCATCCATTATTCCGTCTTGGTCGTCAGTCCAGAAAAGGTGTGAACATGCATAAACCGCTCGGCATTGGTCAGGCTTCTTTAGAAGTTTTGCTGAGTACTGCACAATTATTCAGCAGGATGTTATTATGTGCATAGAAGAGACTGATTTGAGAGAGAGAGAGAGAGAGAGAGAGAGAAGAGAGAAGAGAAAAACATAATTCAATAAGGAAACAGCAAAGTAATTGTTACCCCTGTTGTCTTGTGAGTCAGGGTATCTCTATTTTCAACCCCGAATATATTCATCCGTTGAAGGGTTCCAATTATAAGATGAATTGCAGTGATTTGAGCCTTTGAATCCTGCATGTAAACATTGTAGGTCAAAAATCGTATAGAATGAGCTATTGACCCTAGTGTTGGAATGCATATTGCATGTGTTTATGATATTATCCGGGGGTTATATCAAATAACTCAATTGAAGTAATGCGACAAAATGGATGTGCACAAGGAAGGGCAACGCAGGGCTTATACCGCAATTTCTTCTTCATATAAGATGAATGCTTGAGTAAAGAACTCATAAGCAACCGGTTCCAGATCACAATCATTGGCAGCCTGTAATATGAAAGGTAGTTACATGATATGCAGAGTTATGGAAAGCATAAATCAATTGTTACAGCAATACCTCTGCACACTGCAGATATAATCTGAGAGCCAGTTCAGGAGAAGGAACACATGAGAGAGCTTCAATGGTCTGCAGATGAAAAAAAGATGAGAACATTGATGAGGGAGAACAATATCCCCATCAACAGATTTATAGCCCTCATCCTTATGCAAGCAAGTAAATCAAGCCAGGGAGAGTTTCTGTGCTAGAGGAAGTTGGCATAAAACAGTTCATACTTATGTATCCAGCATACAATTATTAACCATATTATATCTTTTTCCAACACTTTCAAAGTTGATAGTGTGTAAAAAATTGTGATATTTTATCAGAGTTTTTAAGTGAAACTCCAAAACACATCTAAAAAGAAATTGGCCAGGGGAAGGGGGTGGGGACCTGATGCAAGATCTGAAATATTTTCTTAGGCGTTGCAGGAACTTCCTCCCCTATTACATCACCATCTTGACCTTGTAATCTTCGGACCAACTGCAGGCAGGACAAATTCTCCACAGATTAGAAGCCTAAAATTAGAATAACTAATATACCAGAATTAAGCAGAGTACATATCCAATATCTGGCTAACATATGTCAGTGGTTAGCAAAGGCCACGATTTCCCATTATATCTAAAAAACAGATGTCAGATACGGTAAATTATTGGTTTATCAAAACAGCCCCTACAAAGAATCTTGATCAACTAGATTTTTTTTTAGAAGCATTATCTATAATAGAAATACAAAATGAGAAGATTACTTAGTTTACCGTACTGTCCAAATGTAGTTGTAAGACAAACCTTGAGAGCAGAGAATATTAAGGATGGCACAGTGAAAGGTAGCCGCTTGGGACCTCCCTGAAGTATATGCTTCTGAACGGTGCATAATATCTGAAAGATCAACAGGTATTTGCCATTAGCATTTTCAAAATGATCAAGTGTTCAGACATTCAACCTGATCAGTAAGTTCTGTCCAGTTCCAGAAACATAAATACAAAAGTTAATGCCCGGTTTTGTATTTTTAGCATTGGATAGACTATTGCTGCTACTTATCCATTTTGCAACCAGCATGAACATGATATGGCCTTTTTACTTAGGTTCTAAAGACATGACCTAATAAAATATTCTTCTTAACCTTTTTATTGGGGGCAAACACTAGCTTCATATTCTGTCAGCACGTTGCTATTGCTGGATACCAACAGCATAGATGTGAAAAATGGACATAAAAATATTCCTAACAGTGAGTATGTAACCACCACGAAATGAAGTTACTAAAATGTGAGAACATAATGAGCACAAAATAATTCTGCATCATTTAATCAACTTCAGTAGAATACAAGTGTACCTTCAACATCTCTTCATGGTCATCATTGTGCAACATGTGAATAAGACGCGCCACAGAATTCTGTTCCTCCTTAAAATCCTCATCATCAAGCTAAGCAATATAACAGGTAAACTTGATAAGAAAATAGAATATTGTGTGCACTGATTCAGTTGAACAGCAGCAGAAACAATATAACAAGCCAAAGAAAATTGTAGCATGAAGCGTGTGTATTACCTCGTCATCTTGAGCCCCATCCATATCTTTTATAAGCCCTTTAATTAAATCAAAAAGAGCTTCAATCTGCAAAATAATGATGTCCAGAATTACATGATGATTCCCATAGTAGTTGACAAGACAATAAGCAAAAATATGATGTCAAAAAGTTACCTTGTCAGAAGTAGATATGCAAGTCGTGTTCTTCATTATGCTTTGAATTATTACAAGAGCCATAACTTTTGTTGTAGAATTATCAAGGTAATCCATAACCCGAGGATAGTTTGAGAGCTCTAATGCAGTAACAATATTGCTATATTTCTCCAGGGGGGCACTGAGAAGTGCAACAATCTGCTTTGTTGCCCTGCTATCTTCAAGTTTTGCATTCCCTGAAAGTTTCTTTACGCATGCACCCTGTCCAACATTAAACTTAACATGAGCTAAAAAGCGCGATAATACATGACATAAGAGGCATCACCAAGGGAGTGGCTGTGGTGCATACTCCATGAAGACTATTTAGACATTCTAATATATATTACTTCATATATTTTCATTTCTCTACTCTTCACCACTTCCACTCAAGGATCATTCATAGATTGTGGAGAAAGTATACATAAAGTACAGAAATTACATGCACATATACTATAGAGTTAGGAGATTTTTTTTTTCCCCTACACAAGAAGGCTTACCAACACTTGATCAACATAATCAAGCCGATCCGGATGCACACGGAGAGTAAATGTCAAAAGTGATACATATAAGGTTACTGCACCAACAACTGGCATGTCAACTTGGGCCTCTATCACCTGCCAAACGAATCATAGATCACTTGTTTCAGTTTTGACAGTAATACCATAATACAGCACACAACAACTGTATAATTTGAGCAAGGAGCAAGAAAAAAAAAAGACAAAGTTATACTCTAAGGATCCTTTCCACCTCATAAATGTGCACAGAGTACAGTGTTGTTTTAGATGAAATGCCAACTCATAGTATTGCAAGAAAATACGAAATAGAAAGAGTGATAAAAATTGTGGAATAAGTTTTACCTTTCCAATAGCATTGCTGAACTTTGCAAAAGCTTCAACTTGCAAGAATTCTGGCAATACCTGTACAATTCATGATTGTCAATAGTATACGCAAATTTTACCATGATGAAGTGGTTTAGTGAGTGCTTACTTCAGGACTTGCGGCAGCATAGCTTGACAACCTGTCCATGAGTTGAGACAGCACGGTTTTGATATCAACATTTGGCTGCCACAAAATAGTAATGAGTGAGTAACAATCGCAGTGAAAATTGGACAGAAATTACATCCCGATTCTTATATATCAAAATATACACTGAGTTGTATTTATTTATTCTACGGTTGTGGTTTTTTGTGTTAAATGCAGCTTAAACTACAGATCATGACAGAACAAAATGTACTACATGTACATGATAAAGCCTTTTGCAAAATTATGTGTCAAGTTCACAAGTCGCATTTTACGACAAAGTAGCAAATGAACAACTGACACGGTCGAACACCCTATGTAAAGCTACTAGCATGCGCAGATTAAAAGTGAATCTGACTCGCTTGAGTTGATTCCCTGATTGAGTTGTATTTTGAGACAGATGGAGTAGTTAATAGAACATCAGGCAGTGCAAATCAAATTGATCAAGCAGACAAAGACATAAGGATGACTATAGTTAACTCATTTGGTTGACACAATCAACTAAATATGTCACATTATAATCATCCACATCAGTGTTTAATTTCTAACATGCAACGATATGCAGAGAACAATCAAGTTAAAATAACATAAACATGCCAACCTGTAGTTGCGGAAATGCGCTCAACAATGTTTCCAATGTCTGTAAATGGTATTCGTCTGGAAAGACTTGTATTATGCAGTCCATCAGGTAGAATTGTGCAAGTTCATCCTTACAATTAACCACCTGCCAATATATTTCTTCTTCAGCTTCCAGTAGAATCATGGATCATTTTATAATTTGTCAACAAATCTAATTGCAGACCTGTTCTAATATCCTTGGAAGGACAGTTTCTTTGTACATGTCAAGGTCAACACCCTCAATCTGGCTTAGAACGTGAAGGTTTTTGCCTACCTAGAAAAAAGAAAGAGAAGTAGTAATGTCATTGAAATGACACCAAAGAACATATAGTGTAGGGAATACATGTAATTGATGATTACCAAATCACGCAGTTCATTTCTTTCTTTTCCCCGCTTCTCCTTCTCTCGAACAGGGCCCTGCAAACCATAATCATCAAGGCCGGTTTAAGTTATTATCTGGTTAGATAATCTTGAGCTTCCTAGAGGTGACATCTGTGATAAAAGCTTGTATTCATGAACAGCATGGGAAACAATGTATGCATGCGCAGAAACCTAATGTGGTAAATGCATGGTAGGGGAAAGTATCGCAGCACTTGTACTCAGACTTTAGCTTGAAAAGGAAAAAAAAAAGCTTCAAGTTGCAAGCTGAATCAAACCTGATGTTGCATTCGGACCCAGAGTTTGTTCATTTCTATGAAATTCTGAAGAACAAACTCAACTGCGTCGTTAATGCTGTCAGCATCCCTGTGTGATGAAAGTTGCAAAAGGCAGGTATAAAGAAACAATTAGGTACTGTAAAAGAGAAGAATATAAATGTGAAGTAGCATATACTTTCAGGACAAAACACTTTTGCACTCTGCATGTCCTAACTCCCAGATATAATAAAGTGAATTGAACTTCACGTTGCCTCTAGTGTACTGATACATGATCAAGCAGCGCTACTGGCAAAGTGGCAATAGTTAAGACTTCCAATATACAGTTGGTCCTAAATAAGGATTGGTAAATTATATATGAGATAGATAGAGCAGCAATGACAAATAAATGAATTAATGCACAGGAAGTCACAGAATCAATGCCTACACCATAGCATGCACGATTCAAAACGAAGAGCAAGGGAACCACGTACTTAACATTAATTTGTCTATCAGTTCCCTTTCATTTGGATTTTGTGATTACAGACTGTTCAAAAGGTACTATATGAATGCTAAATTAATGTTGTAGAATAAGACAACATTTTACATACATATGAAACATTAGTTTGTTCTATCTTCAGTTACTGAACATTGAAACAGCATGGCATGGAGTGCATTACCCTTCATACTCGGAACCAATATCTGGCAGTTTGTCTCGGCTTATCTGAGATAGGTAGCTTCTTAGGAAAAGCCCACGAAGAGGATGTTGGATGCCTCGACACATTTCAACAAGGTCTTTAAGAACGTCTTTCGCAGGAGCCTCTTTTGATTTAATGTACACAGATCCTACTGTGCAGAGGAGATAGCTAGGACATGAACAACATCAAATCAGGTTCATATCATAACAGTTCTTCAGCAATTTCAAATGAGTCAAAATCACATCCCATTGTACATGCAAGCATGATTAACCGTTGGCCTCACATTCAGGTGTGACAAGTGGATTCAAGTTGGTCACAGTAAAATCACCAGGGATCAGTGTTCTGAAGTCGGTGCTAGGCACCGGGTAGTCATCGTGATTAGGAATTAGATGGTGCATTTAGGTGGCTAACCTACCTTGGGTGGTGTTTTGTTGCTATTTTAGTGTTATATTGTCTGAATTTAAGTAATATACTTACTAATTTCTTGGGTTTGACTAGTTGGTTTGACCTAGGCGCCAGCCCTTCCAACTCTCTAGCACCTTCTTGAACCATGTCGGCAATTGAATGATATGGCTTATATAATGTCTACTGGTATGAGCATTGATAGTCAAGCAATAAGACTAATTAAGTTCAGTTGTACCAAGTAGATATACAGTAGTTCAAACTTCAAACTAGTCTTTTCAACAAAGTTAAAGTTACTCGAAAGTTAAACTATCGAAGTACCAAGTTCTGCCATTGATCTAGTAGCTACAAGTTATTACTAGATCGTATCGAGTTGTAATGATCTACAGGACTGCAATACCCACCACAAAGTCGGCTCCAGAAACCTCACAGAGCAAGTAAAACAGAGCTAACAGCACATAATTACACAAAGTTAACAGCTGTTTATGCCTGACAAGGGGTGCATTAGTCTTACAGTCTGGGCAGTACGTTGCCAGCATGCTGCACAAGCTCATACAAATCAACAACGGAGCAGCTGCCACGACGGGTCTCCTCCCTGAAGAACATCTCCAGCTTCCGCATCTCATCAAACGCCCTCATATCTGCAGCAAAATCAATAAACCCCCATCAAATCCCAGCTGAAACCACAGCCAAAATTGGGCGCACTGAGGAATCCTGACACATAAGAAACACTCACATAGATCATAATACTTGTGCGGCGAGAGCCGCGAGGTCCGCAGCTCGGAAAGCATCTGCGCCGAGTACTTGAGCGCATCCTTGAGGTTGTTCGAATCCTGCGCACGAATAGCCGATCGGGGCAGATGATAAGCGAGAGGGGGGCAGTTGTGACCGAGGGGAGCTAGGGTTTGGCGGGCCTTACGAGGGCGCGGTGCATGTAGAAGGCGTTCTGCTGGACGCCGGCGATGCCCTCGGCGAGCCACCGCTCCTCGTCGTCGGCGCCGCCGTCCGGCAGCATCCTGACCGCCGCCGCCGTGGCCGCCGTCTTCGCTGGCTGCGGGGGCGGATCTGGTCGGCCTCGGGTGGCTCGGGTTGGGGTTGGATACTTGGATCTCGCCTCTCGCGCGTGGGCTTGTCCCCTCTCGGGTTTGGATCGGGGCGAGTGTTTGTGTTCTTCGAGTGTTTTTTTATGATCGGTTTTTTCCTCTTTTTTCTGTTTTCCGAAGTGGTTCGATGATTCGATCTGGATCAGATGAGTTGACGGCCGAACTGGGGTCTGGGCCTCTGGGGTGGGCTGACTTGTCGGTAAAAACGAATTTACTATCTACAATTGGGTTTAAAAAATACTCCCTCCAGACCTCCATCTCATGTTAAGTGCAACTATAATTTTTCGTGTCCAACTTTGATTGTTCGTCTTATTTGAATTTTTTTTATAACTAGTATTTTTGTTATTACGAGATGATAAATCATGAATAGTATTTTTGTTGTTACGAGATGATAAATCATGAATAGTACTTTACTCGTAACTTATGGTTTTTATTTTTTTCAAAAGAATTTCAGAACGGACGATTAAAGTTGGGTGCAGAAAACCATAGCTACACTTAAAATGAGTCGGAGGGAGTACGGACTACTCCATATGAACCTGCTCTATTTTTTTCTTCTAAAAAACGTTTAGCTATAGCCTTTTAACACCAAAATCGCCGATGGAAGATTATTCATAAGAGACGGAGTTCAAAGAATAACTTTCTTTTTATCTTTAAAAAGTTTTGTCTAATGTTCAATCAGGACTACTAGTATTTTTTTTCTTTTGTCTTTAGAAAATTTGTACCACATTCGATCAGGACTAGTAGCAACCCATACAATTGTTTTCGGCACATTGTCACCTTTTGTTCCGATGGGATAGTATCAACTCGACGAGTTCTTACTTTTAAGTTTAGGTTGCATCGGTTAAATTCGATCTCTAGCAAAAAAAAGTAAATTCTGTCATCTTCGCTTGTATCAACGTAGTTAGAAGCTCAGAACTTTCTTGGTTAAGTCCAATATTCTATCTAGGTTGACATAAGTGTTGCCTATCAGAGGAGGGTGGCGGCTTGATCTGGAACCGAGGGGAGGTGGAGGAGGAGTTAGGGTTAAGGGGCTGCACGAATCTTAAAGCACATCCAATGGTCGAAAATTCGAATGATAGGAGGTGGGATTTTCTGTCACATGATATATAGACAGCCCCTTAAAAAATACTCCCTCCAGGCCTCCATCTTATTTCAAGTCCAACCATAAGTTTTCGCGTCCAACTTTGATTGTTCGTTTTATTTGAAATTTTTTTATAATTAGTATTTTTGTTGTTACGAGATGATAAATCATGAATAGTACTTTACTCGTGACTTATGGTTTTTATTTTTTTCAAAAGAATTTCAGAATAGACAATTAAAGTTGGGTGCAGAAAACCATAGCTACACTTAAAATGAGTCGGAGGGAGTACGGACTACTCCATATGAAAACCTGCTCTATTTTTTTTCTTCTAAAAAACGTTTAGCTATACGTAGCTTTTTAACACCAAAATCTAATACGGTCCTTTAGCTGATGGAAGATTATTCATAAGAGACGGAGTTCAAAGAATAACTTCCATTTTATCTTTAGAAAGTTTTGTCTAATGTTCAATCAAGACTAGTATTTTTTTTCTTTTATCTTTAGAAAATTTGTACCACATTCGATCAGGACTAGTAGCAACCCATACAATTGTTTTCGGCACATTGTCGCCTTTTATTCCGACGGGACTAGTATCAACTCGACGAGTTCTTACTTTTAAGTTTACGTTGCATCGGTTAAATTCGATCTCTGGCAAGAAAGTAAATTCCGTCATCTTCGCTTGTATCAACGTAGTTAGAAGCTCATAGCTTTCTTGGTTAAATCCAATATTCTATCTAGGTTGACATAAGTGTTGCCTATCAGATAAGACAAAACTAGTCATTCAATACAAATTATGCCTAACTCATCTTTGAACTGAACCAGTAGTAGGGGCAAGACACTGGGATAACACATCAGAATACCATCAATGATTTTGTCACACGATTTCATTCTCATTTCTCAACAATCTCGAGTGCTAAAATACACCGCCAAGAGAATTCATGCGTGAAATCGCTTTGTTGAGACATCACGCATGACTACGTAGTACTCCAGTAGATAAATAACCACAGGACGAGTGTTGAAATAACGGAATATAAAGCACCTAATTTTTACACTTAGTGCCTTATTACATCAGCGCATCGGGAAAAAAAAAATCTTAGTCCATCTATATGTCTGCGACAGTCCAGACAAGTAACATGGCCATCGAGGAAATCACGAGCTTCATAGTTATATCAAACCTAAATGTGAGAAAATATAAAAGAATTAATATGGTTAGTTAACAAGTAATAAAGATTAATGGATAGGGTTCAAGTAATATATGCTAAGGGTTATCGCAATCATCGACAAGTTGCAAAATACCACTGCGAAATAGAATTTAGCAATGGTATCTATGAATATGATTGCGGTAATACTTTGTATTGTCCCACTTACAATGGATCCTCTCGCTTGATAGCTTCCGATTCTTTAAGATTCTTTATCAATGAGAGAAGCTTGAGCTTCTCTTCATCTTGCATTCTAAACAGCTCCTCTCCCTCTTCAGTTTGCCTTGGTGCTCTTGAAGCTTCTTGCTTCTTTTGATTCTTCTCTTCAACAGTTAGTGGCCCTTGCTTATTTGTGGTGTCTTTCCCAGGTTCTGTACAAAAAGGCGAGGGACTCTGGGCAATAAAAAAATATACTTGAATTAAGGTACAATTTACAAGCAAGCAGTTTCCTTTTTTTTTCTTTTACGAGAACAAGCAATTTCCCACGAATAAGGAACAAGGATACACTTCTGGGATTCCTTCGATCTCGCGTTAAATCCTTGTTTGATTCCCGTACCAGAAGGCGGTTAAGACTAATCAAGTTTTCTAAAAATGTTCTTTTATAAGAAATCATTTTGTCTATCCTCTCCACACAAGCATAAATGATCAATCAATCTATCTATCTACATTTGTTTAGACTTGAAAGGAGCAACAACGTTTGTTTAGAGGCCTATAAATTACCACATTAATCAAGAAAAAGAGAAAAAGAATTAACCATTAGATCATGATAGCTCTAGATTTTAATGGCTGAGATTTAATAGATATACAAGAGTGGTACAGCTGAAAAAAGAGTTCGAGATGGATACGACCAAATAAACTGCATGCACCTATATGCCAACTTTATTTCTAATTTGACCCAGTGCAGCATAAGCATAATTGGATTGAGAAATACTAATATATCTGAGATGGAGTAGATATAGGATCATACTCCGTGCTAGTGTCAAGATAACACAGGAAAATAAGATAGCTAGATATACAAGAAAATGAACTGATGATCATAATTTAACCTATCGTGAGTACAGATGGGAGCACTAATTTTGGTTAATCTAAAAAAAATCATTTTTTTAGGATGCAGATCCTGCATTAAGAGAAAGAAGCATTTACCGTCCCACGTGACTCGGAAACACCGGAAGAGAAGAAGCGATACGGGGTGAGCGCCGTCGGCGGCGTCAGGGGTTTCCGGCAGAGAAGGCCGCCATGGCTAAGCAACCTTGGCGGGATAACCGTGGCCGCCGGTTGAGGCTGAATCTGGGGTAGAGCGCGGAGGCCCATCCTACTCTTGCTCGCCAAAGACCGAAGAGCCGCTGCCGCCATGATCGCCGGCGAAATCGATCCCCTCTCCTTTCAAGGCTCTCCTGTGTCCATCGATCCCTAATTCTCCCCCTTTGTACTTTTGTGTTAACCGGAATCAGACTATGAAACATATTAGGGTTGGACTTGGACACGAACATGTGGGCTGTGGCTGACGGTTGGGCCTTCACCTCACTGTAGAAAACGCTAGGCAGCGGTGGAGCGAGGCGAAAAGGCAGAAGCGACGGCGGTGGCGGTGGCGGTGGCGGTGGCGGAGGCAGAGACGGCTGCACTTGCGACGGCGACGGCGCGAGAGGGAGGCGGAGGCGCTCTCACCCTCGTGGATCCAGGAAGAAGGAAGCGGTGGTACATGGCAAAGTTCAAAGGCGGAGAAGGGCAGAACAGCTGCACAAACAAGAGAAACTCGTAAAGTGAGAGAAACCGAGATGGGGAAGACGGATCGAGACATGCAACGCGAGATTCGGCGCCACGCGTGCACCTCGGAACCCCTCCTCTTCCCGGCTGTCGCGATCACCTTCACAAACACAAGAGGAGGAACATAATAAGTGAGAAGAGACCAAGACGGGGGCGGCGGTCGTGATCAGCTTCACAAACACAAGAGGAGAAACAAAATAAGTGAGAGAGACCAAGACGGGGAGAGATAATAAACCTCGGAGCCCGCAGCCGTCTTGAGCACCTTCTTCGCCGCCGCCGCCTTCGCCATGGTGAGCTCTCACGACGGAATCGAGGCCTTGGACTTGGGAGAGAGAGACGAAGAAGTGTGGAGGGGTGTTTGGTGATGCGGACCCAATTCTACTTTAGTCACCCGAACCCAAGTACCCAACACAACCCCATCGCGGCGTCTGGATTTTTTTACTTTTAGGTCCCTTTTGAAAACCTATTTTATAAATAAACCCTTTAAAAAACTTATCCTAAGAATGTTATCTTGAAATAAGTATTTTAGGGATCTATTTGAAAAATATTTTTTCAGAAAGGTCTAAAATGTAAAAAAATCCGGTCCCCTCGCGGCCTCGCCTCTCCCCAACCCACTCACTCTCCTTCTTCCTCCT
Source organism: Oryza longistaminata (assembly GCA_009805545.1). Classification (NCBI taxonomy): domain Eukaryota; kingdom Viridiplantae; phylum Streptophyta; class Magnoliopsida; order Poales; family Poaceae; genus Oryza; species Oryza longistaminata. Next base: position 35,854,091 of record CM020180.1, read on the forward strand.
CTAAACCCTAAAACCACTCGGTTCCTGCTCCCCCTCACCCATCGGAAGCGGCGGCGGCGGTGGGCATGGGCGCCCTGGCGGCGGCGACGTCGTCGGCGATCTGGCTCGTCGAGGACGACATCCTCCTCAAGAACGCCGTCGAGGTAGACGATCCCCCCCCCTCCCCTCTCTCCCCCCGGTCCCTTGCAATTCGGGGCGGCTCGAAGTCTGTTCGTCTCGCCGCGTCGCTTAGGTTAGGCTTCGATTGGAGAGTTCGGGCTTCGTTCTTAGGTTGTTTATGGCGGAGGTCGACGGAGCCATTTTTCTTTAATTTTTTTGTCATGATAGTCAGGTCGTCAGGGTTTAACACTTTAACCCTCTGCCTTGCGAAATTGCTCAGCTATTATTAGTCCGTATCTAACTTGGATGGTTATTCCCTGTGCGGAGTCCTGAACACCGTTGTACTGAATCGCTTTGTTGGGGAATCAAAATCTTGAAGCAGCATAGGGATTTGTTTTCATAGCAGTTCAGTGGCTCTGCTATCATCTAGCCAAGAATTTAATGTGGCGCGTGTGCAACCGGGTCAGGTTTGGCAGGACACACACCACCGGGTGCAATTTCTATTGACCCCACACAGAGACCAGTCGCTTGACATTTTGCTTGGGAGAAATTTGCATAGTCAGTGTCTGCAGGTAGATCCTATGTGGTGGAGGAAATAATAATGAGTGTTATATTCCTCTGCAAGAGTTTTTGACCGTTTTATTTGAATTTATTTTCAATAAATAAAGCAAATTGTTTAGGTCTTGTATGCACCTACCATGGTGTGATTGATCTATAGTTTTTGTACAAGACTGCCCTGATTAATCTATTTAATCCCATGCGTTGGTACCTGTAATTATATGAACACATTCCATATAGTGCCATGCCAAATTCTGTGATTAACTAGCTTTGCAACTCAAGACAATGAATACTGTTTTATCTTACATGGCAACTTGACCTTGTAATCATAGTAAGTGGGCTTATCATATTAACATTATTATGCCGATCTATGAAGTATGCGAGATATTTAGTACTCCAATCCTGAGTTAGTCATGTTGAATACTAGGGATTTGTTCAGGAAAATTTGATCTGAAGTTAGTTAATCTCCAGTCTGCAGGGTCAGGCAAACCTTATCTGTGAGACATTCTTCATATAAGTTTAAGTGTCTAGCTGCATATTCGTTCTGAATTCTGATGTTGTGAATGGTTCCCCATCTCTTCCTAACTGATTGTTATGATACTTGTAGACTGGTGCCTCATTGGAGGCCTTGGCAAAAGGAGCCGTATGTTTCTCCCGTAAATTCACTCTTAAAGAAATACAGGATCGTTGGAATTCTCTGCTATATGACCCAGAGATCTCAACACAAGCTTCTGCTCGTATGGTTGAGTATGAGAATGATCTTTCCACTTCCAATCCTCTGAAGGCTAAAGTTATCAACGCAAAGCAAAAGGATTTGTCATTCCAGAAACGGAAAATAGACAGTGTGAAGAATCAATATTATGCGATGAGAAAGAGAGTCCGCAATGAACCATGTAGTACTGTCGACCTTGGTTTTCTTATTGACCCTTGTTCATGTTCAATGAATGGCGGGCAGTGTGTATGTGGAGGCCTAGATAAACATTCACAAGGTCACCATGTGGTTCATAATACAGAACCAGGGGTAAGTACAATGAACTGCTTTGGGCAACAGGATGGAAGTTACAATGGTGGACAAACTATGTTTGTTGGAATGAATGGACATTCTTTCCCTGCAAAGCATGCTGAGACTGATAGCATGGTTAAAGGTGGAGATATTGCTAATAGTGTCCCGTATGGCTATTCTGATGTAAGTCAAATATATGAGCAAGATGCATACACGCGAAAGGACCCTGATACTAATGAAGGGAACAATGTTTCTTTAAAGGGTATAACAGATTTTCAGGGTTCCATGCAGTTCCAGAATCTGGGCTCTAGCAACCAATGTGGCAGCAAAGTAACAGAATCAAAGACAATAGTGATTGCTGATCACTGTGGAGTTGAACATGTCCATTTCCCTGTGAACAGCAGTTCAAGAATGCAAGAACCTGGCTCACTCCAGGTGATTGGCCAACCAGAGGGTTCTCAAACACCAGTTGGTTCAATCTGGACTGAGGTTGACGAAAGAGGCACATTTACTCTTGATGATGATAAGAAAATAAAGACAGACAACAGTGACCCTCTAGCATTGCAACCAAATTTAGATGGTGGGATTTGTGCAGCTGGTTTAGATCATGCAGCCATAACAGAAGGTGATTTCATGGATTTTCCCTATTTCAGCAACAGTGAAGATTTAGATCTCCTGAATGGTGAAAACTTTTTGAATATTCCACATGAGACAAATCAGGAGGATTTAGATGATCCTGATCATGTGAAAAATCTGTTGCATCCTGATGAGGCCAACATTTGCTATGATCAGACAGATCCTGATCATGTGAAGCATAATGTAGATGTTTCTGGGATAATCTCGGTTCCTACTTCATTGGAAGTGCCTTATCCTGGTCGGTTTGTTGAATGTGTGTTGAACACAGAAGATCCTGAAATTCCTTGCAATGACGATGTTATTTTTCCTGGCGAGTCTCCTCTACAATGCTCTGCTACTGATTTTGGCCAGAACTCTGAGCACAATACCTGTTTGGTTTCCCCTGCAACTAGCCCTGCATCAAATGTCGAACATTCCAATGTGAGTGACAAAGCCCTAATAAAGAGGGAAGATACGACAAATACTGAACCTTCTTCACAACCAATGAATCTCAGCCCACCCACCTCAGAACAAAAAGAAGGTTCAACAGCACCTAGTAAAGGCTGTGTCCCACTAGGAGCTGAACCATCAGAAGGTCCTTCAACTGCTGGTACACTCGTGCATTGTCACGTTGACACTAATGATGCAAACTCATGTGCGTCAAATTTACCCTCTATCAGTGCTGCTGTATTTGCTGAAGGATCACCTTGCCATTTAGAACAGCAGAATAACTTTGATGACTCACTGAGTTTTCCTTTGCCCAATTCAGTTGAAGTGCCCGATCACATGAATTACAACTCACATGATAATCAACCAGAATTAGGAGATGGGGCTCCTCTACAGAACTGCATTCCACCACATGAATTGCCAGATTTGGGTCTTCAAGACCCCATTACAACTGTTCCTGTATCAAATCAAGTAGAAGAATGCTCTGACAATGAAAATGATGTTCCAAACTACTATGATCTAGAAGCTTTGGTATGTCCCTTAGCTTAGCTACTTAAAAGAATTGATTGTTCTTCTGATTTATCCCTTTTTGTTATTCATTGCAGATACTTGATCAAGATTTAATCCCATGGGTTCAGGACTCTGAGCAGCATCCAGAAGGAGGTAAATATCTCCTTTTATCAAATCAGTGTGAAAATTTTTTTGGTATAAGACTCTACCAACACATGCAAATATTTGATATTAAAGATGTGTGTTTTAAGCTTAGCATGAGTAACGTACTAATATTATGATAGAGTTGTGGAAGGAAGTACTGTGCTCAATTGTTAGCGCCCTTATCACGATAATACTATGTGTGAAACTGAAATATTGACCACTTTATTGGAATAATTTACAGTCGAGTGGTAGTGCTTAGTGTTAGCCTCGAAGGAGATTGACCATGATAAGAGTATGGAGTATGAAATGTTGATTGGCTGTGAGGCTTAAGGGGTATATATTCTATTCAGAATAGCTGAATGCCCGTGCTTTGCTATGGATAAAATATATTTTTCATGAAGTGTGCTACCCATTGTTTGCTATAGGAAATATTCATCTTATTTTAATTTTATATGTTGCTATCCATTTTGATTTGATTGTTTTTAATGTTAAGAAGCTCAAGGAGTGATTTGCAAAATTTACAATGCGAGTACTTGAGGTGGCAGAATGGCAGATTCACTGCCACCATCACTAGAGCCTTTTGAAGTAGTACTCCCTCCGTATTTTAATGTATGACGCTGTTGACTTTTTGATTAACATTTGACCATTCGTCTTATTCAAAAAATTTCTATAATTATCATTTATTTTATTGTGACTTAATTTATCATCGAAAAATCTTTAAGCTGACATAAATATTTTCATATTTGCACAAAAAAAATAAATAAGACGAATGGTCAAATGTTGGTTAAAAAGTCAATGGTGTCATACATTAAAATACGGAGGGAGTATGATAATGGAACAAGGAAAATTGTTCTGATAATAGTGCATGCGCGTGTGCACGCATGCATGTCTAGCTTCATGGACACATGTTAGTTTTATTAAGGCAATCCACATCCAGGTTGTAAACGTAGCCGATAGATTTACTGAATTTAGTTTGCCATTAACTTGTTGGTACTTTAGTGTTTGCTTGGCAAATACTTTCTTTTTGCTGCGGCTTATAAGCTACTCCTCCATCCCAAAATATAGCATCTTCCAGCGTTCAAAATTTGTCCCAAAATATAACAACTTCTCCACCTACTCCCTCCTTTCAACTAATCACAATTGTTCGCCATTTAAGTTCTCGACCTACTTCCTCATCTCAACCAATCAAAACCATCCCCCATTTAGTTCCACCTACTTTCTTAATAGCTGTGCGATCCTCTAAAACTTCTTATATTTTGGGATGGAGGGAGTAGCTAGGCAACAAAAAATAATTTTAGGGCAAGCCTTTTATACTCCTACTCTCAGCGTTCCAAAAGCGAAAGCTAAAAATTAGAAAACACTGAAAAATACCCCAAATCAACTCAAAAATTAAGTTCTAAAATTCAAATTTGTCTGTGGCTTATAAGCCAACGAGCAGCCAAAGAAGCATTTTGTCCTGTTTTTGAAGCCACAAATGGGCATTTATCAATGTTTTTTCATGATCAGTTTCCAGGTTTCAGCATCCAGAAAGCAGGAAATCATTGATACGACTGGAGCAGGGTGCCAGGTCTTATATGAACAGAGCCATTGTGTCCAAAGGTGCCTTCGCAGTTATTTATGGACTGCACCTGAGATATTATATGAAGGACAGTGAGGTAAATTAAATCAATGTTTTTCAGCTGAGCTGGTGTTTACTATAATGAGATACACATTTTAAGTTATAATAGATGCCCAGACATACCATTTTGTCTGTGTTTTTCTTTTGGTCTTATAACAGTTGGATGCTGATTGAGTTGTTCTAATCCAATCTTTTAAGGATAGAGACACTACCCTTTTTTTGGTGTGTGTCTTCCATTTATCGTTTATCAGGGATTTAGTGTAATATATTGGTACCGTTTTCTGACATTCAAACTGCCTCCTTTTGTTGTTCATTTAGGTGACTCTTGGAAGAGAGACAGAAGACATAAAAGTTGATGTTGATTTGGGAAAAGAAGGGAGGGCAAACAAAATATCTCGTAGACAGGTATTTGCTCGTATCCTCCAGTTTACATTATGAGACTTAAACTACAACTTATTAAAAGCATCTAATGCCCAATAGTAGTTGACTTGACTACTTGAGTTACAAAAGGCAAGGACATATATGTCCTGTACAATTGGAGGAGGTTAAATTTATATTTTCTTATTTTCCTCATGCGCGCTTTGATTGGATGCTCTTTGCTGTGGTGTGTTCTAAGGTTGTTAGTGCCTATGGTTGTTCCTACTCCAATTTCCAGCCTACTAGGTCTATGCAGCCTTGATGACAGTAAAAAAAGCATTGATCATGTATTAATGTTGTTCTCATGCTGGCCATAATGTTTGCTCGAATTGTGAAGTCAACTTTATCAAATTGGATATATTTGGGGTTCAAATATCTAGTGGTGGATGATTTATGTTCATCTAGGGCTTTTTGTTATGGGGCAGTTCCAGATATATATTAATCATGAATGTCATGATTTTGTGTTTTCAGTTAGAAACTGGTGGCCTTAATGTTTTGGTTAGTGAGTTGTTTTTTTACTGTAAAACAGTGAGGGAGGCCCCCACGGTACATTAAAATATGGGATATTTATATGGTTTTTGTACAAGCAAGAAAATTACATAGCGTTGATCCATGATGAAAGGTAGGATTTATCACTAATTCTGAGCCTTAGGTTAGTGAGTTGTTATGACTAATTTAAAATACATTTTCCAGTCATTTATGTTAACTACAGGTCTGTAATCATGGAAATGGTCCTAAACAACATACAACTAGGCAGCATAACTTTTCTAGTGCTTGATCGGATTATGTCGTTCTGCTTAAACTAGCAACTGTTTTCATGTAATTAATAGTAGGCTTATCTGATTACATCCTAACCCCCATTGTTTGCTCGTGCAGTACCCTAAAAAAACTTATCCTGGGATTATGTTTTACCACATCTGCTTCTTTTTCTCTTTTTCTTTTGGCCTTTGTGTTTATATAAATCCATGTGTGCTATGAAAATTAGGCGGTCATCAAGATGGATGAAGCTGGTTCTTTTCATATCAAAAACATTGGGAAATGTTCAATTTTTGTTAATAGCAAGGAAGTACCAAGCTGCAAACGCATCATCTTAAGTTCAGATTCGTTAATTGAGGTACTGGTATTTCCTGTTTCCTTCATTTATCACTGATTGAACCAAAAGCAGTAAACTACCCAAACCTCATTGTTTACACAATTAATTTGTAACCTCATGATTAAGAAATGATCCCTGTAGTAATTGTTCTGGTCCTGTCTTTTGATAGTAGTGTGTTCATATGTTATAAAAATTTGCATATGTGCATTTATATTCTTTGTACTTTCAGTGTGATATATATGACGTATGGCTGTTCCTAGAACTTGGAATGAGTTGTACTGATAAACATGGTTGAAATCCTTCATTATCCATGTAATTACTATGGAAAATAGATATTTAAGAAAATCTTGACTACGCTTTGTTGTTAAGTGTTACCAGATCCTGGAGTCCATTAGTGAAAATTGTTATTATGAAAGGGCGGTTATTGAACTGTTCATATTCTTATTATGCCAGATAGCAAGAAGGATTGCCATTCCATACTTAACTTTGATGTGCTACACAATTTTAGCACTAGTGCTTAGAATAATTTGAACATGTATGATTTGTTTAGGGTACCACTGTACCACAGCTTGCACCGCTTACTGGCTGACTGGCATGTGGTGGTATACTCGATCCACGATGTATCATGAGACGTGCCTAGTGTTATGCTTGTTATATATAAAGACCAGACTGAAATGGCTAATGCTCAGGAATCAAAATAAAATTTTACTTGAGATAATCACATACATTTCAAATATATAATGGAATAAGTTAAAAATGTTCCCTTTGCCATTTTTATCTTGGCCTTATTCGTCAGACATGCCAAAATACTGATGTTAAACAGTTAATCTTATTGGGCCTTTCAGCGTAAGTACTCACCTTTAGCTCCTTTTACATTTATTTTAGCATTTGGTGTAGCACTCATAATAATCTTCAGAGATATAATGATGATTCATAGATTCATAAGCTGAGTTTCAATAATTAATTGTCGGAAAGGTTAGTACATATTGGTAGTTCACGTTGGCTTGTTTGAAAGATGTTTAACTGAAAATGTCATTAGTTTTCATCATCAAGTATACTCACGCTCACCTTACTGATCTGTCGATGTTTACTGCAGATAAAGGATATGAGGTTCATTTTTCATGTAAACCAGGATGCCGTAACGCAATTCGTCACACGCACCCCGAAGCCAGAGCACTAGATCCTAACTGGTTTTGTTCAGCATCCCCTTATGAGAAGCTCAATGCCACATTGTCACTGGTAACTAGTGGAGATCATTGAGTGAGCAGCGCTCACAGGGTGGGCTCGTTGTGCTGCTCTACTCCTTTTCAAGTAGGATGTGATACCACCATGGAAGCTCATCTCGCTCCGTGTGCCTAGATTGTAAATGTGTAACATGTAGTGTCAAGTAGTCTCTCTTCTGCTCGGTTCATGAAGCATGAATCCTTCATGTCCAGTAGCTAAGCTAGCACATTTGGTCTGCAGCCTCAGCCTGTAGCAACAAAAGCTTCTCTGGAGTATTTATTCATTCTTTCCTGTCATGTAAATTGTAGTGGGGTTGGAAGTGTAAAAAAGTGTGGTGGTTCTATGCTACTACAGCAAGAGGATGCACCTTGGCAAGAAACCATTGGGTTCTTTAGCCTTTTTGGGTCTCCATTTCCTTGTGTCCTCGAAGCATATACCCGTGCAAGTCTGGAATCAACTTGGCTTTACACATCTGCAGAGTTCAGATGCTGGCACACCACAATCCACCCCTTGTCTGAGTCAGTGGTTGGTCATCGTTGTCCGCTTTGTTAGGACACGTGGACGGTCAAGATTGAACGAAACCTAAAAAGGCACGCGATAGGATGAAAACGGTCTATTTTTTATTTTATAAATTAACTATTTATTGTCGATTTCAATATGCAAATAGAAAATAGAAAACTAAATTTTATAAATGACTAAATAGAAATGCTAAAAACTATTACATTTTTACTTTTTATTTTTTTTACAAAAGTTATGGTCGGAAATTTTCGTTACTGACACGTGGCAAGTTTTGCAAGATTAATCTGGACCGTTGATAGTATAATTGGGCGTGAGATTTTCTGTGGCTAAGAGGAGTAGGTGACTCCACAAGACTACAAAGAGTCGTCTCTCCTCTGTCATCACAAGTCAAAAACCAACAAGAAGAGTTTACCTGCGCTCACGCGAAGCGAAGAGAGCAAGGAGAGAAGAGAGCAACGCGACCGAGATGGGCTCCTTCTTCTCGACGATGTTCACGCCGCCGCCCGCCGCCGACGACGGCGGCGACTCGCGCGTGGTGGCCGTCCACTCCACGGCCACCTGGGACGAGCAGTGGGGCGCCCACAAGAGCAACCCCAACAAGCTGGTGAGCTCCGCTCTCGCTGTTTCCCCCCAATCTGATCGGCCTCGACCTCGAGTGCTGGTTTGGATCTGAGCGTGTGTTGGCTGTCTACTGCTCGCGCGGCAGCTCGTGATCGACTTCTCCGCCACCTGGTGCGGGCCCTGCCGCTTCATCGAGCCGGCCTTCAAGGACATGGCCGGACGCTTCGCCGACGCCGTCTTCTTCAAGATCGATGTCGACGAGCTCTCGGTACGGTTGCTACTTTTTCTTCTTCTTTTGTTTTGCTTGACCTCGGTGCCAAATCGACAGATTCTGCAGAGTTAGAAGGGGGAAAGAATTTGAGTTATATTGGTTATTATGTTACTATCTACTCTACTAATTAGTACAGTACTTGTAGTTGACTCTCGCCTTAGTTCAAAGCTGGTTCAAAATCATAGAAATTTTGCATAACTTCTGAGAAATCGTGCTGGTATGCGCACTTGTATTGAGTGAGATGTTTGATTTCACATGAATTTGGTTCTTGGCGTAGTATTTAAGCAATATAGTTGCTTGGCCACTAGAAGTCTAGAACCAGATATGCACTATGGAGTTCAGTGTGATGACACTCTTTGCTGTCTTGCATTGTCCTAGGATGCTTTATATGTACTGTAAACAGTATGTAGCTTTATGGGTTTGGATGAACTTGTCTTTGGTTTGAGTGATTCGACTTGATAATGTTCTAAGAATTCACCTAAGCAAGATCAAATCAAGAATAGATGGCTCAATTATGGTTTATAAAGCAAAGACTAAATCAGTTTAGAGCGCATTGCATATCTTTTGGGAAGATGTAGGATAGACCGAGGTGATGACATAACAACCATAAATATTCATGATTTATGGGGAACTGTAGAGTACTCCAAGATGATACCATGACAAGCATAATAAATATTCATGATTTATGGGGACTTGTTCGGGATAAGAAGAATTTGTTCAGTTACAGCCTAGAATCATGGAGGTATTGTTGTATTTCATACCTAACAGAATATTTATTTGGTTCCACCATACCAGGACGAATTATCACTTCATCAGAGGTGGAGGTTCATCCACCACCACAAATAATTGTGCATTTTACATAGTTCAACTAGTAGAATTTAGAGCAAATTATTGATCAAGTTTCAGTTAGCCAGTCTGCATAAACAAATTCTTGCATCGTTGAGTATTGGACCCTCTCATATTTATCTCAAACTCCACAACAAAATTATTGTGCAAGTTTGAATGCACTAATAAATAGCTGGGCGGGAATGATGGGTCTATGTGGCACACTACTTGGATGCATCAAATGTGTACGTCCCAATTATGATTTATAAAGTTATAAAGTATGTAACTGCAGACCAATTATTGTACTTTGTTTGGTTTGTAGCAAAAGGTTCTTAAGAATTCCATTTGCAAGCCTGTCTGGCAATTCGAGCACACACCGCTAGTGTTTCGTCTTCTTTTATTCTTGTATAACAAGAGCATGATGTTTTGTTAATGATGGTGAACCTGAATTTTGCAGGAAGTGGCGAGGCAATGGAAAGTGGAGGCCATGCCGACCTTTGTGTTGATCAAGGGCGGGAAGGAGGTTAGTCGCGTGGTTGGTGCAAAGAAGGATGAGCTGGAGAGGAAAGTCAACATGTTCATCTCATCCTCCTCATCCTAAATCCCAAACTTATTATGCCTGCATTCCCCATTTAGTACCAGGCTCTGGTTTCTCTCGGTGCTAGGAGTGAGAGACCCTGTGGTTGTCCTCTTAAAAATGCTGCAAAATTCGATGTGAAGTGGGAGTAAACGCGTTTAAGACAATAAAACTTGTGATACTTGGGAATGGAAATGTAATTGCCTGTTGCCCCGTTCTATTTGCTCGAGTCATCATCTGATCATCTTCAATTCTTCATTGATACTGTATTTCCGCGATAGAAGCAATATCTGGTCTTTTGCCCGTTCAAAAAATGATAATTGAGTCTCTGATTGTTTGTAGTGAGTATTGGCCGTCACCATCGAAAATTCTTTCATTTAGTCGTTAATTTTGACGGTTTACCTGCTGCATTCCTTCTGTTGATTTTGATTCGCTCAACCTGATAACGACTGGATCAACACACCACCAAAACCAGCAAAAAAAAAAAAAAGCTATTACATCCGGATGACACGTGCCCCGTGCCCCGTGGCCGCCGCTTTCACTGACAGGTGGGCCCACACCTTTCTGGCCCCACCTCTCAGTGTAACAAATCGCCACCCGTTTCCTCTTCCCTCCCATGGCGCGAGCGAGCAGCGGCAATGCAGTAGCCTCGGGGTCTCCTCCTCCTGCCCGCGCATCACCACGAATCGTTGCCTCGAAACAACCGTCAAATCAAATCGAGTCCAAAGTGGCAGGCTAATCCGATCCGCGGAGGCCCTCCTCCTCGATCCAGATGGCCATGGCGGCGGCGTCGGTTCTCTCGCCCTCCGCCTCCTCCCTCTCTCCGCTCGCGCTCGCTCGTGGAGATGAGGCCTCCGCCGCGCCGCCCCGCCTCTTCTGGCGTTGCAGGTGCAGCTCGCGGAGCAGCAAATCCCAGGCTCGCTCTCCGCCTGAGCGCTGCGGCGTCTCTTCCGGTTACCGGCGAATCTCGCGCCGTCGCGGGGACGGGGCGGTGTCTGGTGGCGCGCGATGGGTGGGGGCGAGACGGAGCGGGATGCGACGGCTGCGACGGCGCCAGACTGGGGCGCGCTCCGGCTGGCTCTGGGCGCGCTGGGGTGCGCCGTGCTCTGCTGCGGCGGTGCGGCGGTGGCGGCGGAGGACTCGATCAAGGCGTCCGGCTTCGGGCTGCGTGTGGCGGCGTCGCTGCGGAGGCTCGGGTGGGCGGACGAGGCCGTCGTGTTCACTCTCGCTACGCTACCGGTGATCGAGCTGCGCGGGGCCATTCCGGTTGGGTACTGGATGCGCCTCGACCCCATCCGCCTCACCGTCCTATCCGTTCTCGGGTTTGTCTCTCTTGCTTACCTTTTTCCTTTTGGCGAGCTTTGCCCATGAGGTGTTCGCTGAATTGCCTGTGACACTGGGATTGAACATAGTGATAATATTCATTGCTACAAAATGTTATGGAGCTAATTTGTATTGGAACCATCTAAAATTTGAGCTTCTGTTCACACGTCCGGCAAATCATTATCACATTTTTACAGGTCAACAAACTAGTGATGTAATGAGCTCACAATGTAGGATACCTGAAAATGATGACTGCGAGTTTGCGATTCCATGCTGATTTTACCTAAGTGTTTAATTCAGAGTACTACTTCTAGCAATTAGCCAACAGCACAAGTTTTAGTCAGGTTTTAACTGATCAGTTCTGATTTGTTCTGGATAACCATTCCAGCGACAAGAACCATGTTGTAATTTCTTTCTTTACTATATGTATAGTAACTGATTAGTACTGATTTAATCATTGTGACGGATTATGTGTGATTATTAATCTATGAATGAATTGTTGAGAATAGAGATGATGCTCACTTGTTTACAGTACAACTTTGCACTCCTACATGAGAAAAGCAGTTGAATGGCAGCAACTAAAGTTAATATCTGACTGAGTAGTCCTTGCATTGTGATAATTGATAGGATTGTGAACTTGTGATGGGTTGACAATAATACTAATAAACATTTTGGAAACTGCTAGTTATGACAAAGACTAACCTGGAACAGAAACTGCTAATAATGACAATAGTAGTAATAAACAATTTGGTTATGTCTCTTAGAAAATGTAGTGCTAATATACAGTGGTACAAAATGTTCTGGTGCTAATTTGCAGAACCATCTAAATTTTGGGCTTTGTTCACACAGTCCACAAATCAAAATCACAGTTTGATGAATAAACAAAGTAAGGGTCTACTGTAAAATAATAATATGGTATGAATAAATATGCTAGCCTGATTTACCTAGGTCCTGGGTAATGGAATATGTATACTGAAACTAATGATGGAATAAACTCACAATGTAGGATAATCTGGAAATGATAACTGCAAACCTGCAATTCCATGCTGATTTTAGTCACTGATGCTACTTCTAGGCTCTAGCAATTAAACAACAGCACATGTTTTAGTTAGATTTTACTATATGTATAGTGACTGATCAGTTCTGGATCACAATTCCAGCAGCAAGAACCTTTTGCAATTTCTTTCTTTATGCATAGTTCCTGATTGGTTCTGATTTGTTCTGGACAGCAGCAATTCCAGCAACAATACCTTTCTGCCATTTCTTCTTTATGCATAACTGATCAGTTACTATACATAAAGAAAGAAACTGCATATAGTAACTGATCAGTGCTGATTCGATCAACGTGACAGATTATGTGTAAATATCAATCTATGAATGAACATTTGGGATATAAATATGATGCACACCTGTTTACCGTTTAAATTTGGACCTCCTACATGGGAAGGTCAGTAATTTGAAGCATTGTCAGCATAAGAGAGCAAAGCAGTGAAATGGCAGCAACTAAATTTAATATTGACTGAGTATTCCTTTGTATTGTGATATGATAGTGTTGTTAATTTGTGATGAGTCGACGACACATGAAGTTATTTCTCAGTGACACTGACACACCTAGAACAGAAACTGCTAGTTATAAGTTATAACAGTAGTACTAATAAACAATTTGGTTATCTCTCTTGGAAAATGCCTCATTGTAAATATACAGAATATCCCCACAAAAACAATTCAGGATCTGATGCCATTATGTTATTATCCAGGAACATGGTGCCTGTGCCATTCATTATCCTCTACCTGAAAAAACTTGCAGCATTTCTCTCTCAAAGAAGCGCATCTGCAACTCGGATTATGGATCTTCTCTTTGAGCAGGCGCGGCAGAAGGCTGCACCTGTTGAGGAATTTCAATGGCTTGGTTTGATGCTGTTTGTGGCTGTACCATTTCCTGGAACTGGAGCATGGACTGGGGCAATAATTTCATCGGTTCTTGGCATGCCATTCTGGTCAGGTTTTTCAGCAAATTTCGTGGGCGTTGTCTTAGCAGGACTGTTGGTAAATTTGCTTATGAATCTTGGTTTGAAGTATGCCATTATCACTGGTTTAGTTCTGTTCTTTTTATCAACTGTCATGTGGGGTGTCCTTCGATCCCTCAAAAAATCACTGAATGCTAAATGATGTAATGAACATGCAACTATTTTTTCGTTGTAAAGAAGAATTCACCCTTGTGAGGGAATTCTAGCTGTAAACTTCTCCCTCTATTTTTCCTATTATACAAAATGAAAATGCTTACCTTTGAGGCCTTCACAGGATCACAGCTGGTAACCTTTTTGAAGTTTGAACATAAAAGCTTGTTAACCTTCAGAGTAGTGCTTATTGAACTCTGAAGTGCTTGAACCAACCTTTTACACAGAATAGGGTCATACTGTGATTGTTGGGAAATCCCCCCCCACCCCCCACCAATAGAAGTGCTTGTTAACCTTATACTGGATGAACTGTGAAGGTCTTAATGAATCCCCCATAGAAGTGCTTGTTGTGAAGTTTGAAAATAGAATGGTTAACATCATGAAAAATAATCTTTTTCATGAAAAAAATTTAAGACGGTCAATTTGGGTTAAATGAGCAAACCTAAAAGAGTAGGGTTAATTTGGTAGTTAGGCTATAAACTAGGCTCAAATAAGTAATTGTCCCTTTAATTTTTAATTAAATTTGTCAATCTTCGTTCTAATAATGCCACATCAACATCACATGGGATAAGAACCAAATCAAACCATCCACGTTGGATGAAACCGTCATCAAAACCGTTTTTATCTTATTTGCAGTTTTTTTTTTTAAGTTGAGGGATGCATTATATTTGGTATTTTGGTTGAGCTACAGATTTCAGACTTGTTGACAACCTGAGGGTCTGAAGTGAACTTATTTATCCTAAAGGCGGGCCAGGTTATATTGGCACCGGGGCCACCGAGCCTAGAGGCTTTGAAGCAGGCCCAGAAGACTCAATTATGGAGTGCGGCATGGTGCACCTAGTCCAGGTGTTGGTCACCCGTTGTGTTTGTTGGGGCTAGACACCAGCCGTTGGATGAAGCCACGATCCGCGTCGCCATGCATCTAACGGTCGGATCGATATGCGCTATGTCTGCCTGCCCCTGACCATATCGCGTTCCCCTCGTCCGACTCGTCCCCGATCTAGGTCTACCCAGAGAAACCCTAATACTCGCAGATCCCCTTCGCCTTCATCCACCTCCATCCACAGCTGATGGCTACCATGGGGTCTGCACCTTCCTATGTCGTGCTGGACCGCGTGGTTCATCTGGACAAGGAAGCCGTCAAGGAAGAATCGGAGTGGGCGATCATGGAGTGTAGAGATCGGAAGACCTACCTGCGCAACGACCACGTCGGCGACGAGGTGGTGTATGGCTTGTCGCTCCTAGCGCAGATCGCCGAGCCGCCGGATCTCTCCAAGCTGTCCATCCGCCTCAGCGAACCACCCCCCGTGCAAGTCGCCGCCCGACCAGAGGAGATCCTCGACGATGGCTCCTCCGTCTTGGACTTGCCTAAACGGGCCCTCAACCTGCACACCTCCGTCCAGTCCGTCGCCGACGACCTCATCGTCTTCACCTCCTGCCTCCGCAATCGCACCCACCGCTACCTAGTCTACGACGCCATCGGCAAGTCACTCTCCATGATCCCTTGCCTGCCCAACCGCTGCGATCCCTCTGCCACGTTCCAGCCTCTCCCTCTTCGTGCCGGCGCCGGCGCCGACTACACCATTGCCCTCCTGGGAAGGGACATGCGGTCCGACCGGGAAACCACCAGGCGCTTCTTCCAGGATGTCCTCTGCCTGTGTCCGCCGCCGCCATCCTCGAGACCTCCACCGCCATCCTCCTTCTCCGCTGTCACCACGCCGTGGCAATTCAAGAACCCGCTCTTCCCTCCAGAGACGCCGAATCGCTTCAAGGCCCATATGGTGTTCTCGTCCGGAGGTCAGGCTTTCTGGGCCAACCTCGCGCAAGGTGTCCTCTACTGCAGCTGCCACGACGTGCTCACCGGTGGCTACGATGTGCCGTTCCGCTACATCCCGCTGCCGCCTGAGTGCCATCTTGACCCCATGAAGAATCACCTGCGGTTATGCCGGACAATGAACTGCGTTAAGGACTCCATCAAGTTCGCTTCTATTGACATGATGCCCCCTGATCCTGATGAAGCTATGATGACGACTTGGACTCTGACCCTGGCCACCAGGCAGTGGCACAAGGATGGGGAACTCCGTGTGGCAAGCCTGTGGGAGCTGGAGGGCTTCAAGAAGGCCGGGTTGCCTAAGGTCAAGCCGACTAGCCCCGTCCTGAGCATGGAGGAAAACGGTGTCATCTGTTTCATGCTCAATGCTGCTGAACAAGGGGTGTACATGGTCAGCCTCAACATGCACACCAAGAACATCATGTCCTCCACCAGGCTCTCCTCCTGCCCAACACAGCCTTTGGGTGTAGAATTTCCCAAACACATTCAGAATCCAGTTCCACCCAAGAGGGATCGTGCTGATTTGGAGGAGTGCTCGACTGCAATCAAGAGGAGGTTGTCAAGAACCTGACATCTTCGTCAGGTAACTCAAACCGCTAAACTTCTTCTGCATGCAATTAATTAATTAACTTCGTTTGCAATTTCATTCTGCACTTATTGGTTTGTGTTAATCACAGCTATACTTCTTAGCGGCTTGCCATTTAAATTACCCTGAGTTAAACATTATTTGGTAGTATTAATACTGTTGGTTTTGCCATTGATGTTGCCATCCTTCTAAGCTATACTATAATTAATATTTCTGTTTGACAGCACTGGAATGGAAGGATTGGAGGGAGACGTCTTGTGGTGCTGGAGCAGACCTCATCTAGGGGGTGTTTGGGAACTAGGGACTAAATTTAGTCGACTTATACTTTTGTGAGAGGGACTAAAGTTTAGCCCCACTTTAGTCCCTCCAACCAAACACCACCCTAGTCATGCTGCTTATACTTATAGTATCAGGGATCGGAATCTGCATCGTCGTGCTTTGTTTTGCGAGCTGCTTCTACGTTTTCTATGGCTGCTGCTGCTATATATGGTTGTCTGTTGATCTGGATGTGCTTCAGAAATACTCCCTCCATCCAAAAAAAAAAAGACAAATCCTAAGTTTATGTGTCCAACATTGTAGAAGGGTTTGGCTATAAGTACGTATATACACATATATAAACTTTGTATATACATATAGATTAAAAACCAAACGATAAGTATACGTACTGAAAAGCCGAATGGAAAATGGATAAAACCGGGAATTAACCAAAAGAAAACCTAAAGAAAAGCAAAAAAAACCGAAAAAAAAGAAAACCGCGCTCACAAGTCTCTCCGCGTGCGCCACGTGGCTGCGCCGCGCGGGGGGAGGTCGCGCGATCAATGGCGCGCTGATTAGCGTTTTCGGTCTCGCTCTCCCTCCTCCGCGGTTTGGTCGTACTCCAAATCGAATGCGAGGTTGGACCATTGGAGTGGGAGGCAGCAGCTGCAGCCTGCAGAGTGGCAGAGATATTTGCACAGACAGAGGAGAACTGTGGTGCCAAAAGCGGCATGGGAAAGGAGCGCCTCGTGTGGACGTCGTCGTTTTACCCGTATACGTGTAAAAACGGAACGTAATATAATAGGGAGCGTAAAAGTTGCTGCATGTACATTATTGTTCATGGTCTAATTAATAAAACTGTAGTTACACGCAGGTTAATTACCGATCAGAAAAAAAAAAAGAACAGCTACTACTACAGAATAACTGCAGTTTAATCCGCACCCCCTACTTCTACGTGCATGGTTAAGTATTGGAGTGCACACGTACGTATGCCACCCGCCCACTCGCTTTCGCTAGTACTCTTACCTTTTTCTTTTGCTTTTCGAGTGCATGCAGTCTGCGATGCAACGTATACGTGCAGCATGCATGAGCTGGGACGACCGCTTGGACGAATGCATGGCCGTGAAGCCTGCTGCGTGCGCAGGCGGCGCAGCGCGCCGTGCATGTTCCAGGTAGCTATAGCCAGGCATACAGGAGCTTCTTTCTTGGCTGCGTCGCTGCGAAGCCAACAAGAAGCATCTCTCTCCTCTCCTCCAACATTCTGCCCCGGTGCGTGGGCCCACTCTAAGAGGAGCCAAGGGTGTAGACGTGTAGTAGCCCCACTCCACTAGTGCTGCATGTTTAATTTACCACACACGGGCACATCTTTTACCGCGGTTGTTTTTCCAACTCCAGTTCAAACTTGGGGGTGTTTAGATTTAGGGGGGTAAAATTTTAGCGTGTCACATTGAATATTACATAGAGTGTTACATGGAGTGTTTGGACACTAATAAAAAAAGTAATTACATAATCCGTCAGTAACACACGAGACAAATTTAAGTCTAATTAATCCGTCATTAACAAATGTTTACCGTGGCACCACATTGTCAAATTATGGAGATATTAGGCTTAAAAGATCTATCTCGCAAATTAGTCTTAATCCGTGCAATTAATTATTTTTTAACCTATGTTTAATACTTCATGCAGGTGTTTAAACATTCGATGTGACATGATGTAAAATTTTGGGGTGGGAAATAAACAGGGCCGGAGTTCAAATTGCTTCAAACTGCACGCAGAGATGAGTCCTCGTAGTGGAGTACTAGAGTATACAAATATACAATACTAGTAATACTTACAATAAGCAACGTTAACATAGTTAGGCCTTTTTTTGGTTGGGGAAAAATTTTAGGTTTGATTGTCACATCAGATATAAGGACATACATTTGAAGTATTAAATATAGTTTAATAATAAAATAAATTACAGATTCCGCCGAAAAACTACGAGATGAATTTATTAAGCCTAATTAATCCACCATTAATAAATGTTTACTATAGCACCACATTATCAAATCATGGCGTGATTAGGCTTAAAAGCTTTGTCTCGAAATTTATACATAAATGTGTAATTGTTTTTTTTTTCACATTTAATACCTCGTACATGTATCCAAACATTTAATATGATGGGTGAAAAGTTTTTGTTTTAGGAACTAAGGAGTCTCATGCAATTCCATGGTAAGCAGTCACACACACCCACTCGCGGTGTCTCGTCTGATCGTCTCGCAAACAGAGAAGCATGGGTTTGGGTTACCCATTGTAGGCATGGTCACAGCCTCACAGCTTGCCAGTATTGCCAACTTAGGCCAGCACGATCACCCACCCTTTTGCTTTTTGGCCGCGGTGTACGCTGCTCCTGTCTCTGATACCTGCAGCCGCTGTCCCCTCCTCCCCACGGTGCAGCGCGCATCGCAGCGCCAGAGATGCTTTGCCGTTTGCGGCTCGAACCGCTGCGTGCTTCGCTTGACCACCAGTCCACCACCAACCCCTCCCCTACACGCACGACACAGAGAGAGAGAGAGAGAGTGTGCGCGCGTTGTGCAACCGCGCGCCTCCTCCTCCTCGCCTCCGCGGTTTGGTCGTAGTCGAATGCGATATTGCGAGGTTGCGGCGGCGGCAGCAGCAGCAGCAGAGATTTGCACAGGGGGAGGAGGGGAGGAGGGCGCGAGGATGCCAAAAGCGGCATGGGAAAAGGAGCGCATCGTGTACTGTACACACCTCGTCGTTTTTACCACCAGTCCACCACGCATGCACTGTGCAGCTCTTCTTCTATTTTGTTTTGCGCTATGGTAAAAAACGGAACGGGATAGAGACAGAAATCATTTGGAAATATGCGAATTTGGTGAGAATGGCAAAGCAGCAATGTGGCGCCGTCTGAGCATGGCATTATAACGAAGCCAGAATCCGGAGTGGCATTCTGGCGAAACCCCATCCTGAAGATGGCTAAATGTCAATTTTCTCGCCTTGCACATGTATATTCACATCTCAATTCTCAAATATTTCTAACTGCAGTAAAAATCAATGTTGCCTATACGCTTCGTCTTGACCATCCCTTCATGAAGGTAATTAGAACACGACTTGATTTTAAATCAAACCTTTTCTACCCATAGCGATCAAAATGGTCCAAGATAGAGGCATTACGTGGCAGCAATTCGAGACTCGATCGCTGGGAAAATGAGAATACTTGGCAACAGTGATTTCAATCTGATCCTTCCAGCTGGCAGGCATGCACTTCTAGCTAGCTTTTTTTTAATCCATTATAGATCGATCTGTATAGTATTTAGTTTGTCAAATTTTGGACAATATATATCACAAATACCACTCCAAACATTGAAACATATATAACTTCAATATTAATTACGAGAAAACAAAACAGAAGGTGGCGTCAAATGGGATACTACACTAGACGTACGGCCCTTTTTTTGCCATTTGCAGTTTAACTTTGAACATTATGAATTGCTACACGCGTTCACTTGACCATACATATATATAACTTCACGTTCATAGCTTGGTTCTAATGTTCTGTACAAGATCTTAACACCCAAATATTGACAAAACAACCTCAGATTAATTAGTTTAGTTCACCCTGATCGATGAACTTAATGACATATAATTTTCCTTCAAAAAACACAAAAAAAACCAGACATAAATTCACTTTCTATAATGACACATAATTTGTCTTGGGTAGCAAGTTTGATTAACCGGCCGCCTAATTAACCACTATTCCGTACGGACAAGCATACAGTCACCGCACGGTAAGATCACCACCCGGTACAATACAACTATGTATGGCTGTGAGAATGACTATAGTATCGTTTTTCCAGTGTAAAGTTCTACTCGATCATGATTGATCGAGTTAATTCCTCTCTCAGGAGTACAGAGTAGCTAGCTTAATAGTATATAGATTATTTATCTTACCCATGATTAAAACTACCTAGCCATTAATTAGGAGTGAAGATATTTTCACCTTGGGTACAATACAACTATGTATGGCTGTGAGAATGACAGGTGGGCCCAAGCCGTACGAGAGATAATTCCAAGGCGCATGATGAGAGAGAGACTGGCTACAGATGCATGCATGGGTCATTCGTTCCTCCAGAATCTTCTTTCCGTCCGTTGTGATCGGGTTGTGACTTGTCTTGGAGGTGTGGACTCATCTCATCACTCACTGCATGCGTCCACGTGCTTTGCCTTGCACATGTATATTCACTCAATTCTCAAATATCTCTAACTGCAGTAAAAATTATTCGATGCTGCCCATACACTTCGTCTTGATCATCCCTGCCTGAAGCTAATTAATTAAAACACGACTTGATTTTAAA
Organism: Oryza longistaminata; assembly: GCA_009805545.1. NCBI lineage: Eukaryota > Viridiplantae > Streptophyta > Magnoliopsida > Poales > Poaceae > Oryza > Oryza longistaminata. The sequence goes on from CM020180.1 coordinate 35,875,099, forward strand.
TTAAACCTTTCTATACATAGCGATCAAAATGGTCCAAGATAGAGGCATTACGTGGCAGCAATTCGATCAAGACTCGATCGCTGGGAAAATGAGAATACTTGGCAATAGTAATTTCAATCTGCTCCTTCCAGCTGGCAGGCGTGCACTTCTAGCTAGTTTTTTTTTTATCCATTATAGATCTGTATAGTATTTAGTTTGTCAAATTTTGGACAATGTACTCGTGTATCACAAACACCACTCCAAACATATATAACCTCAACATTATTACGAGAAAACAAAATAAATGGTGGTGTCAATTGTCAAATGGGATACTCTACACTACACGTACGGCTTTTTTTTTTAAGCCATTTGCAGTTTACCTTTGAACATTATGAATTGCTATCGTACACCGACTATCAATACATATATATATAACTTCACGTTCATGGCTTGGTTATATACAAGATCTTAATTAACACCCAAATTAATAACAAAACAAACTCAAATTAATTTGTTCACCCCGATCGATGAACTTAATGACATATAATTTGCCTTAAAAACAAAAAAAAAGATATAAATTCATTTTCTATAATGACATATATTTTGTCTTGAGCTAATGAAAGCCCACGGTTGCTGTTTCTTTTTTTGGCCCACGGTTGCTTCTATTTTGGGTTAAGCCCATCTTTCTTTAGCAGCCCAAATACAAGAAAGAGGAGAAGCCATGCACATGGGCCTCGCGGGTCACATATACGTTTTCGGTTGTTTTTGAAATTGTATTTAAAATTTATTCTCGAATTTATATGTGCAAAGTTTATGCATACAGGGTTTATACATGTACAGTTCATACGCACATGCTATCTATGACTCTATGTATTTCAAAGTTTAGGGTCTCGTTTGGTTTGCAATATTTTTAAAACATAGTAATAGGGAAAACATAGAAATAGAATGGGAATACATGTGTAAACTTAAGGATTAATAACCATATGAAACTTTTCTACAGTTGCGTACTAAACGATCAAAGGATTAAAAACATTAGATTGGAGTGGAGGGATATGAAATTTTCCTTTGATTTCTTTGAAACGAATGACAATTAAAAAAAAACGTAGATATTAGGGAAGTATCTAATATCAAATATAGGAGTGAGGCTTTGAATTTAGACCGGCTAGTCCACCATGTTGTGAAGCTAGCCGGAAGACAACGGGACGTTTCTCTGAAAAGAATGACAATTTAGTGTCCATTCCTAAAAGCTGTATATGCCTATACTTTTCCTTTACAATTCCTCTAAAACGAACGAACCCTATACGTATAAAGTTTTCAAATACAAATCTCCTGAGCTAAAAAACGAGTTGACCCAAACTCAAACAAGCCTAATGCAGACCTATAAATACGGTACTGATGCACCTATGGGCTGAGTGATGAGAGGAATATCACATGGGTCAATATAAACTTGTTTTGGATCGAGGAACGTAGACTGCAACTCTGGGTAGGCTAAGAGCAAGTTTAATAGTAGAGCCCACTACTATCTCCAATTCATCTATACCCGATATAATAGCTAATTTATACAATAGTTGCTTACTATACTATTAATATATGATCTCACCTGTTATACACACATTGCGTCTTTAAGTCCGTGCTGCAGCTGGCTATAAATTTGTAGTCCACTACTTTTCTCTCTCATCTTTTATCTCATTAAAATATGTTTATAGCTGGCTAATAGTCTGCTATTGTACCCGCTCTAAATCCACACGTTATAGCCACACGTGGGCTTTGGCTAATAGTCTGCTATTGTACCTGCTCTGAATCCGCACGTTATAGGCACACGTGGGCTTTCTCATTGTTTTCCACCCGCTAGGCTCACCCGGCATGAATCGTGTGTTTCCTTATCGGAATTGTCTATCCATTTGTCAGGTGATTTTTAACAACACAAATCACTAAGATTTTTTCTATTATTATATTTGCATTCAACAGACTAAAAAAATAACAAATACATATTTACTTACATATTATTTTTTATCAAAATTACAGTGCACTTACATGCCATATCAATTAAATTTACAAATGTAATATTAGTTATATGGAACTGTAATTTTATATTTTAAAGAAAATAACAAATATATATTTACTTGCACATTATTTTTATCAAAATTACAGCGCGCGGACGAACTCGGAAGCGGCACAGCCGCATTTGAACAAGCTCTAGCATGGCGGAACGGCAGATGAGACGATCGATCGACGATGGCGCTGTCCGGGCAAAGCTAGAGCCTAGAAAGTGGATAGATCACACCTAGCAAGCGCGGACGAACACAGTGGCTTGCGGATGATCAGCTTGTGAGGGCTCACGTACGTATTACATGACGAGCTTGTGGAGCCAGCATCGATCCTGTGTTCGCACCATGACTGACCGCCCTGGGCTCCTATACGACTGCTGTTTGGAGGTGACAAGCAAGAGGAAGAGGGCCACCATTGGGGTTTGATTTAGTTTTTTGTTGAAGAATAATACTAATTAGAAAATAAAACTAACGGAAGTTTGGACGGAATGCTAAAAAGAAGCAACGGATGTAACTTCCGATGCTATCAAAATGAGATGTGAACTTTGGATGCTATAAAATCAAAATGGACAACTTTCAATGCTCCAGAACCAATTTTGTCTTATAAAAAATAGTAAAAGATTAAGGTTGTGTTCTTTCCGAGGGGTTGGGAATGCCCTCCCCTCCGCACGGAAAATGGAGCGAGGTTGGAAACCATTCCCCTCCACACGGAAAATGGAGCGATAGATTACCACGTGATAATTAAGTATCAGCTATAAAAAATTGAAAAATAGATTAATATGATTTTTTTAAAGTACTTTTCTATATAAATTTTTTGTAAAACACATACAATTTAACAGTTTGAAAAACGTGCACGTGAAAAACGAAGGATATGAGTTGGGAACTCATGGGAAAGAAGTCAAAGAACCCTGGTTCGGAATCGGAGAGATGCAGGTGTAGCGCATGGGAACAATTAAAATCGTGCAGCATAGGTGCATACGTACGCCACCCTCTCATCCGATCGGCCGGTCACCTTTTCCTTTTCCTTTTGGGCATTCATGCATGACGTCTGGGCTGGGTGGACCCGTTTGGACGCATGCATGGAAGCATGTTGGCAACGCGGCTGCGCGCTGCGCCTTTCACCGGAACGGCACTGCGAGCGATAGACCGGGCGGTCGTGTCGTGTGCCTGCTTCTGTCTCGCTGCACCTCGCCGACTCTTTCAGCTGAAACGATCTTGGCGAATCTATTTGCAGAGAAGCGACTACTAGTGTAATCCAGGAATCCAAACCTCAAACGCGCCATATGATCATTAGTTTAGGGGTGTTTAGATGGGACTAGTGTTTTAGTCCAGTCTCATTGGATGTTTAGACGCTAATTTGGAGTATTAAATATAGATTAATAATTAAACTAATTGTATAAATGAGAGCTAATTTGTGAGACGAATTTTTAAGCTTAATTAATACATAATTAGCAAAACTTTTACTATAAACTTTTGATAATTATGAATTAATTAGGCTTAAAAATTCGTCTCGCAAATTAGTTCTTATTTATGCAATTAGTTTTATTATTAGTTTATGTTTTAATACTTTAAATTAGTGGAATTTAGTCCATGTCTTCTAAACACCTCCTTAGCTATAGCGAGTGCATAAACATTAAACATGCGCATGATGCGTGCATGCATGTATTGGTCATTCTTGTGCATCAGACTCTTCTTTTCGTTTTGGCTTGCTTTGCACAGAGAGAGAGAGAGGTGCGGGATTGTGTGCTTTTGTGAGGTGGGCCGAGGGGAAGCGAGCGACGGTGTCAGGCGGAAGTGGGTGTTCTGCTCATCTGCTGCTTTTGTGCAACGTCTCTATACGGTACGGTTTGGTCCTTCTCGAATGCGATCGAGGTTGGAGGGAGCAGATATTTGCATGCCAAAAGCAACATGGGAAATGGTTGCCTTCGATCGACCTCCATTTTGCCTCGTGTAGACTGTAGACCTCGCCTCGTTTCATTTTCCCCAGGGTTATGGTTGCCTTCGATCGACCTCCATTTTGCCTGTGTCTGGCACGTGGCACCATACTGGAGTACAGTACATGGTAAAAACAGGACAGGGAGAGTAAAAAAAAAAGGGGACATTAATTTACATTGTCAAAACCTAGACTTGAGTAGCAAGTTTGATTAGCTTAATCACTCTTCCGTACAGAAGAGCATACAGTCACCGAGCGGTAAGATCACCACCCCCTCCTGGCCTTCTCGATCCTTCCACCGGTTTAGGGTTTTCTCATCGCCTCACCTCTCACTTGCATCACCCCCCTCCCCTCCCTTCCCTTGCATTCCCATAGGATCACATCACCCACTCCACCACCCTTCCCTCCTCCCTTTCAATTCTAGCCTCGTCACCACCCTCCCCTCTCGTTCTTGCCTTCCTCCACCCCTATGCCATGGCGGCCTACCGCGACGGAGGCGGTGGCCGCGGCGACCCCAGCGGTGGGGGAGGCGGCGGCGGCGCTGGAGCCCCGCCGGGCCGCCGCGGCCGAACGCCGCCAGCTGCGGTAGGCGCCAGCGCGCGTCTCCGACACGAACAGCTTCTGCTCGACCTCCTTTGGCAGAGCCGTGGCGGACGGCGGCCGAGGAGGACGGAACGAGGAAGCCGGCGCGGCCGCCGCAGCTGGGGTACGGAGCCGGAAGCCGACGAGTGAGCGGCCCCGGAAGGCCGCCCGATTGGTGACGGGCGTGCTGCCGCGCGTAGCCACCGATCACCGGAACCCCCGGGGAGGGCGCGCGGTACACCGCCCCCGGGCCTGGTACGCGCCCTGGTGGTGCGCCGCCGGGCCATCGGCGCGCCGTAGACGACGGCCGGCGGCCCCGGCCGCGGGTACTGCGCTGAGGAGGCCCGGCCGCGGCGTCATTCCCCGGCGCGCCACACGAAGCCCGTGGCGGGACGGTACGGCGGGGCTCACACCCCCACCACCACCGCCGCCGATCGGGCCAGGGAACGTCGCCGCGGCCGGAGTACGGCGCCGCTGCGGTCGCCGCCGCGGCCACCTCGGCCTCCGCCGCCCGGTAGGCCATGGCAGAGAGAGAGAGAGGTGGAGGAAGATCTCTCT
>CM020180.1:35880223-35936968 GCA_009805545.1 Oryza longistaminata
CGGCCGCGCTGGCTGGCGAGGCGTCGGTGGCGTCGGACAAGGATCTGGCGCCGGTGTCGAAGAAGGGGCTCGCCCACCCTGCGCGGCCGGGGTTCGGAGCGGCCGGGAAGAAGGTGATGATCCGCGCGAACCACTTCCTCGTCAACGTCGCCGACAACAACCTCTTCCACTACGATGTGAGCTCACATTACCCGGCCTCTTCCTCTCCTTCCCACCCCCAGATCTACGTGTACTCCATGCATGCCGTTTACTACTGTGCTCCTGTGGATTTTGGATCTGTTTAATTTACCTCTGTATGGGTGTGTGTATGCACGGATTTTGGATGCTTTTTGTTTCCTTGTGTCGTTGCAAGTTCGTTTCTCTGATTCTTTCATTTGCAATTTTGTATGGAGCGTGGCTTCCAATCTCATCCAGTTCGTGGGTGTTTGGTCGGAGCGTCGCGTTTCCTTTCTTGCATAAAGTTTCTGGTCCGTTTTTTGATCCTTCCCTTTTTGTTTGGTCTTTTCCACTTCGGTGCTCGCTGCTAGTTTGGTGCTAGAGATCTGGCTGATGTCGAGAGAAATCTCGTGGCCGCAGCACACGCAGCTCACCATTCGAACTTCGAATCGAAGCCTTCCGTTGTGTTCGTTTCGGTGACATGCATGCACATGTACTACGCATAAAGCATATCATGTGCTCAACGCCCGGCCTACATGCATGTCGTCGTTTTCTTGAGAACGTTGGTGCTGTGTTTTGGAAATGCTGATTTCGTACAAGGGTCGGCCTGATCTCTCCCTCGTGAGAGCTAGTTCGGGTCTTTCCCTCTGCAAGCAAAGGTCTGCTCGGTTCAGTGCTTTTGCATCTCGTTTTGTGCTGCTTTACAAGTTATTATGTTTCTTTTGTGTGTGAGAGATGGAAGAAGACGACGAAGCCCCTCTGTGCCCGTTCACTACCTCTCGGTTTGACTGTTTTTTTGTTGTTTTTTGGAGACTGCTCTTTTTGTGTAAGCGGATGTGTTCGCGCGAGCTTCTAGCTGCTTTCTTGTAAGAACATGCTAATCTGTTCTTCATGTAATTAAGCGAAGCCTTTGCGTGAACTTTTACATCAAGTCGTCGTCACTGAACGCCTGGTAGATTCCCTTTTTCTGATCTTCGGCAAACACTTCATCCGAAAGATTGTCGCTGGAATGGTTGCAGAAATAGAGTGGTGATCCACTTTTAAAATATCTGTGAATACATATGTGGCTTTTGGTTCTGTGTTTTCTGCTTTTTTTTTTTGAGTAGCTATATTTATGGCACCATATTTTTCACCAAAAAATAGTCAGCATATATTTACATTGTAAGTCTCTAAATTATATATGTAATTATAGTGTAAGTGCTATATAAGTGCCGTGTAAGTGAATAAATTACATATGTAATTATAGTGTAAGTGCCGTGTAAGTGAATGTAAGTGGGTGGTAATTAGTGTATAAGTACTTTAAAATTCAATATTAATTTGTTTTGGCAATAAAGTGAATGGCAAAACCGTGCTCGGTTGGTTAGGAGCTCTGTCTGCGACTTCGAAGGTCTGGGTTCGACTCTCCGTCACGGCGCCTTATGATTTTTCTTTGCACTAGCACGAATCTCGATGTAAATCGTACTGTCACAAAATCGACTATTTTTTGACAAAAAAACTGGCGACATATTTTTAGCAAATCTGTTTTTTAGGCATTTTTTTTTTGAAAATTTTAATTGTTGTCTTTGTCGGGATCTCGTTCTTTTTTATTCCATGCGAAAAAAAACCAGTCGTGTTCAACAGTAAGACTTCGAGTTATAGGGCCCCATCGTTTGGCTTTTCTTTTAATAAGCCAAAACGGCTTATTAGAGAATAAAAATAAATTTGTAGGTAAAACTTGTATATATGTGTTCTCGGTGATTTAAAAGTCAATGCTGAAAAAGAAACTATGTTGAAAATATCTCAAAATTAATGTTAAAATTAAGTTTGAAAATTCAAAATTTAGCTTTTTCTTTGGCTGAATAGGCCATCCGATGAGAGCCATAGACTTGTTCCGATGATTTTTTTTTTTTTTGTCCAATAACGTTTTTCAGTCCCTTTCTATGTTTTTGGGCTTTCGAAGATGTCGATTTCTGATTTCTGAGCTGTGGCCCAGTTTATGTGGGCTTTTGTGGGCCTTAGAAGACCCTATATCATCCATCCTTCATGTTCTAACCTAGCTATAATCTTCAACTCTCACTATCCATTCTTCCCGCCCCATTATTCCTCAACGCTTCGCCGGCGATTCCCCTCTAGACTCTAGCGTTCGCCATGGATGCCCGCCCCATGTAAGTGTCGTACCCCGTAGTATAGCAGCGTAGTTCTACCTCTATCGTGATTTGAATGGAGAAGATCAACCTCTATCACCTTTTTTTTGTTGTTTGATTTCTGTTGGTCCTTGATTTAGGTTTCGTTACTTTTGGGCATTCAGTTTTTTTTGGTGGTTTTCGCCTACATTGATTTCCACAATCAATAGGCTCTGATCTGAACGAAACACACTGAATTTTGAGTAGTTTGGTGTGTTAGTGATGGCTAACTGCTCTGATCTAAAATTACTTTGTTATTATGTGATGTTCATCTGTCGAGTTCTTCTTATTTTGCCCTAAGATCTTCTCTGTAAAAAAAAAAAAATCTGCCCCTCATGTCCTATAGAAAGGCTGTTTATCTTCCTTTTGGATTATGTTACAGGTTTCAATCAATCCTGAGTCAAAATCAAGAGCAACAAATAGGGAAGTACTCAATGAGCTCATCAAGTTGCATGGGAAGACATCTCTTGGTGGCAAATTGCCTGCTTATGATGGAAGAAAAAGTCTCTATACTGCTGGTTCACTCCCTTTTGAATCGGAGGAGTTTGTGGTTAAGCTAATTGATCCCGAAAAGAAGGATAAAGAAAGGTTTGTATGATGCTAGCTAGATATTTTCGTTCTTATGAATTATGTGTTTTGCAGTCTCAGATTATTGTTTATTGTCTTCTGCAGGGCGGAGAGGGAGTACAAGATCACAATTCGGATTGCTGGCAGAACAGATTTCTACCACCTCCAGCAGTTTTTGCTTGGAAGACAGAGGGATATGCCCCAAGAAACCATTCAAGTCATTGATGTTGTCCTCAGGTAGTCGCCATCTTGGAAGTATGATTTTTTTGTTGTGTTTGTTTTGACTTTTGCTTGATTATTTACTGACTAGGGTACTAATAATGCTGTATTGACAACTACTTGTTCTGCAGTTATGTCACAGTGTCCAGATCCTTCTTCTCTACCCAGTTTGGTCACCGGGGTGACATTGGTGAGGGACTTGAGTGTTGGAGAGGTTACTATCAGAGCCTGCGCCCAACACAGATGGGCCGTTCGCTGAATATAGGTACTTACCTGTCAGTTATTGTTTATCAGTTTTCGCTGAATGGAAGTGATCTTTTCAGATACTAACTACTGTTCGGTATGCTTCATTCAGATATATCTGCAACAATCATTTTTTAAGCCTGTGACAGTGATCCAATTTGTGGAGGAGTTCCTGAACATACGTGACACCTCAAGACCTTTGTCAGACCGGGATCGTGTGAAGGTAATATTCCTACTGATGGAATTCATAAAATTATGCAATACTGATACTAACTCATTTTTCATGATGTTCAGATAAAGAAAGCATTACGTGGGGTTCGCATTGAAACAAACCACCAAGAGGACCAAATCAGAAGATACAAGATAACAGGGATTACCCCCATTCCTATGAGCCAGCTGATGTACTTATCTTTCCTCTGCTTCTGCTATAATTATCTTTTTGTTTACATGCTGTAAGATACAGCAAATCAATGTAGATTGTTGATGGAATATTTGAAATGTCTTTGTTTATGGATCTTGGGCATGGTAGTACATTAATTGTTTGTGGACTTGTGATAGAAACATTTTAATCCTTTTCAAAGGTTTATGCCTTAGATATCAATTTATGCGCCTTTGATATCCATACTGTCAATGTTGTTAAATGTCCTTCAATGTGCCTTTGATATCTATAAATGCTGTTAAATGTCCTTCAATGTTCTAAATTGATGTGTAAAGGATGATTGCACACTGTCCTGAGAATAGCAGTGCTTTGTCATCCTTTTTTAGGACCTGCATTTTGTTATCATGCTTGTTCACTGTTTTATAGCATGAACATAACTTGTTTTTCTCCAAACTGATGCCTGGTTTGATGTTGTTAGATTTCCTGTTGATGATAATGGGACAAGGAAGACTGTTGTTCAGTACTTCTGGGATAGGTACAATTACAGACTGAAGTATGCTTCTTGGCCCTGCCTACAGTCTGGCAGTGATTCTCGTCCTGTATACTTGCCTATGGAGGTATTGATTCATCATCCATTTACCTCTACCTGAATTGTGCATGCTGTGTGCAGTTTGTTCATGCAAATGTGTTTGCAGGTGTGCAAGATTGTAGAAGGGCAGAGGTACTCCAAGAAGCTTAACAACAAACAGGTGACCAACATCCTTAGAGCAACCTGTCAACTCCCCCAGCAGAGGGAACAGAGAATTCATGAGGTACAATACCATGTAGATGCAGAGCCAAATTTTTATGCTTTTGGATTTTGGCTCACATTTGAATGACCTTCTATTTCTGCACATTTTCTTAGAATAACATATCCGTAGAACATAAGGCTATTTTTTTTCTTGATGAGATAATGAAGATAATATCATATATTGGTATTGACTTCCATTTCATCTTCTATCAGATGGTTCTCCACAACAAGTATACAGATGATAGGTTTGCTCAGGAGTTCGGCATCAAGGTCTGCAATGACCTAGTCTCTGTTCCAGCCCGTGTGCTGCCTCCACCCATGGTACTATATAGGTTTTATTCCATTTCTTTTGTTCGCATTGTTTAAACTTCTGGGAATTTCTAACAACCTTAATCTTTGCGCTTTTCAGTTGAAGTATCATGATTCTGGAAGGGAGAAAACTTGTGCACCCAGTGTTGGACAGTGGAACATGATTAACAAGGTGATGCCTTGCTTTATTATTACAACTCAATTTCTCTCTCAAGTTAATTTTGTATTGCCTTTGTTTGAAAGTGAATTCTAGGTACACTTGCTTAACTTCTTTATGAATTGCTCATTAGCTTTATTTTTTGTTGGAGAGTATCTGAAATTGACAAGCCGGTACTGAAACATAATTTCAGAACCTGTAAAGATACAACTACTTAGCCAACATAATTTACTTTCTGATGTGTTTAAAGGAAGACACTAATACTTGTTAATTTTTTCAGAAAATGATCAATGGAGGAACTGTGGATAACTGGACATGTCTGAGTTTTTCACGAATGCGTCCAGAGGAGGTACAAAGGTTCTGTGGTGACCTGATTCAGATGTGCAATGCCACTGGAATGGTAACTCCTGCATAGTTACAATGCTATTAAAGCAGTTTAATAATTATATGTGCTGCAATTAACTTTGACTTGACCCTGTAGTCTTTCAATCCAAGACCAGTTGTGGATGTCCGGTCATCAAATCCTAACAATATAGAGAATGCTCTGAGGGATGTTCACATGAGAACATCAGAACTGCTAGCCAGAGAGGGAAAGGGAGGCCTGCAGCTTTTAATTGTAATTCTGCTTGAAGTTAGTGGTTCTTATGGTATGTATATTGTTGGTTGGGTAATCTAAATTTCCATTCCCTGATTTTTTTTATTAAATGTAGTATATGCATGATTTTTACAGGGAAAATTAAAAGGGTATGTGAGAATGACCTTGGCATTGTATCTCAATGTTGTTTGCCAAGGCATGCCAACAGGCCGAACAAGCAATATTTGGAAAATGTTGCACTCAAAATCAATGTCAAGGTCTGTAAATCTGTTGGGCTTGTATTTTTTTCCCCTTGAAGTATACCAATTCTGTGGACTTTATCTTGTGTGCTTTTAGTATTCTCCCCCAGAAGTATGACAATTCTGTGCCATAACCAGGTCGGAGGGCGCAACACTGTTCTTGAGCGAGCCTTTATCCGCAATGGCATACCATTTGTGTCAGAAGTCCCAACAATCATCTTTGGCGCTGATGTCACACACCCTCCACCTGGAGAGGACTCTGCATCATCTATTGCTGCGGTTAGTACCCTCCTAGCTAATGGTTCTTCAATTCATTACTTGGTCTATTTGATGCTGTCCTACAATATAAGATCATGGGCTATCCTGTGCATAACTTGATGCAATAGATGAACTATATTTTTCTTCCCAAACTTTACTGGTATATGTTCTTTGTGTTCATGTAGGTTGTGGCATCAATGGATTGGCCTGAAATCACCAAATACCGAGGTCTGGTCTCTGCTCAATCACATAGACAGGAGATAATAGAAGATCTCTTTAGTGTTGGTAAAGATCCAGTGAAGGTTGTAAATGGTGGGATGATCAGGTAAAATTTGTGGTTAATCTGGTATTGCAATTGTATATTATCGTAGGTTCATCTGGGAACTGACCATTATGCTCTTGTTTACAGGGAGTTCCTTATCGCATTCCGCAAGAAGACTGGCAGAAGGCCTGAGAGGATAATCTTCTATAGGTATGTCCTGCAAATTCTGTTCTGTGGTGTGTCCAGTTAAATGAAATTTGTTGAGTGGTCATTCTCCTCTACAGAGATGGTGTAAGTGAAGGTCAGTTCAGCCGTGTGCTTCTTCATGAAATGGATGCCATCAGAAAGGTGAGCTTCGCATCATGATACATCTATCTGTGTTATCTATTCTGGACAAGCCAATTTCATTGTTTTTTCTGAGTTTAATCCTTTTACATTGCAAGGCTTGTGCATCTTTGGAGGAGGGATATCTACCACCTGTCACATTTGTAGTAGTCCAGAAAAGGCATCACACAAGGCTTTTCCCAGAGGTTCATGGGAGGCGAGACATGACTGACAAGAGCGGAAACATCCTTCCTGGTCAGTGTTCTTGTTGGTTGCTACTGAGAACATACGTCTGCTACTTCTTCAGGCATTTGATAATTGGATATATTGTTGTAATCTGTTTCTTTTTGGTCCTGCAGGAACTGTCGAGGACCGCCAGATTTGCCATCCTACAGAGTTCTATTTCTACCTGTGTAGCCATGCTGGCATACAGGTAAACCCATGCTGGAAGCTGTTTGCAGATTGCACAAATTTTTCCAGCCTACAAAATTTTCAGTTAATGTGTGCTGTTGACATTCCTTTTCTCAGGGTACTAGCAGGCCAACTCATTACCATGTCCTTTATGATGAGAACCATTTTACAGCTGATGAACTTCAGACCCTGACCAACAATCTTTGCTATATGTAAGTTCATTTCTCTCTATCTCCACTTAGTTGCTTAGCTCCCTTAGTCTTTCGGCTGCCTCAACTCTGATAATTCCTACTGTTGGCAAAATGCAGCTATGCACGATGCACCCATGCAGTGTCTGTGGGTGAGTCTTCTTTTCTTGCATCTTTGTTTCTTTTTATTTCTGCATCTTCGTAGATATGCTACCTTAACAGATGTATACACTAGTTTCTGTGAATGGTTTTACTGTGAATTGGACTAATCTTATTAGCATATTATTCTCAACAATACAGATTCTTATTTAGCATGTTTGAAATTGGGTCTTTGTTTACTTTAATGCACTCAATCCATCATGTGATATGCTTTTAACGAGAAGTGCACTACTGTCATCTTGTTATGCGCCACCAATGCGTGCGGCTCATTAGCTCAGCCCAGGTGCTGAAGGAAACACGACCTAAGGAACTACAGAAATATTTTCTTTACTTTGTTTTCCTCGCTGCTAATGCACCATCGATGTCATCATGTTAGCTGTTGCTCAACATTTGCTTTTCAAATCCATTGCATTCATATCCTAGCCTCGTCTTTGTGATGCTCCCATATTACTCTCTGGAACTAGCAAATGAACTATAGAAGAAATATTTTCTTTCCCTTGTTTTTTTCGCTGCTGATTGAGTGCTTCTTTTTCTTTCTGTGCAGTCCCACCGGCCTATTATTCTCATCTTGCTGCATCACATGCACACTGCTGCATTAAAGGACATAGTTCAGGTAGTGGCTCAACCCCTGGCAATGAGCATGACATAGTTAAAAATTCTGCTCCAACACTCCAGGTAACTAAGGGACTGTTTTCCTATGTAGTATTTTTTTTTTTTACTTTAATTCATTTGGGATGCATACATATATTTCAGTTAAAAGACTGACTAACCAGGGAACTAAATTTCATGCCTCACAGATCCTTGTCAAAGTGCTGGACTTCCAAACAGTTCCACTGACAATGAAACTGAAGTCTTCAGCTGAAGACATTGTAGCTTTAGCTCTATCAAAACATCGCGTCTCTCTGCATGATGTCTATGTCTACCATGGTAGGCGAGTTATTGCCAAGAGCTTGACTCTTGAATCTTTAAAAGCAGACAGGGATTCAACTTTTCTTATAATGCCACGTATGAGGGGTGGATGCAATGATACGTAAGTATATTTTCTTTCATCTATTGCAATAATTATTTTTTTACTTTTGAATTTTGTTCTCTTATGATAGATAAATTTTAAAATGTAGGATTGGCGGTTTCAAGTGCATTCCTTTAGAACAACATATCAGATCATTAGGTGATTCCCTTTTTGAAATCATATGGATACCACCAGATCTGCGAGTGAGCGGGTTCTGTTCATATCTTATCATACTTGGAAAACCAGCAAGAAAAATCATCTGCCAACTTTTAAAGTTGTTGGAGATTATCCATGCTGCCAACAGATTTGCTTCCAGGTTTACAATAGCTGATCTGGTGTTCCTCCCTGATCTGGGTTGTATAGCTTTTAAGAAAGGAGTAAAAATAAGGTGGAACCTCAGGAGAGAGGAGTACAAACTCAACATGGGTGATGTAGCTAGCATAATTAGCTGCTGGTTCAGGTTTAACCGCAGGAAGCTTGAAGCGCTGGAAGCAGGGATCCATGAGCTTCGTCCTGGCCAAGGTGACTCTCCAATGTTTGTTGATATATTAGTTAAGGATCTTAGAAGCCCCACACATGAGACTGGTCTCAGTGCCAATTATAGAGGTTTCTACAAAAATTGTAGTGCTCTGAGATCTTGTTCGGCCCACATGAATTTGTTCACCTCTTTGGACATTCATAAGGACTTCATGGTTGGTTCTGCTGATTGGGGTAATTTTGTCAAGGCTTTGGGTGATATCAAACTTCCAGGGTGGTATCGTACTGCTATGCGATCACCTGAAATGAGGAAAGTACTCTTCTTTGAGTTTAATGATCCACATACTGGGGAGTTACGAGGCAAAAGATATCGTGCCTTATCAGTTTTTTCATGGCTTGAATTTGCGCGGATATTTATTAAGCACATGAAGAAAGGGCTGGTAAAATCACTAACCTCATACATGTTTTAGTATAGACTTTTATTTGATGGTTTTACTTGATGGTTCTAATATAGACTTTTATTTTTTGAAGTGTACCGATAAACAGGCAACAGCACTTCTCTGTGTGATATTCTCGAATATTGTACCTGTTGTGGAGAAGAAACTTACTTACAGTTACAGGGCACCAGCTAAGGAGAAGAGCAATGAAAGCTTTACAGTTGAAGAAATCCTGGACCCATCATAGTCATAGGTATGAAGTGCAGCTTGTTTCTTTGTTTTCCTTGCATGCATGTCCAGTAATTGTTCTGTTTGCTGCTCCTAGATTCTGCAAGTTATATATATACGTATGTATATACTAATGCATCTGGGGATAAAGCGAGCATACATTTTCTGTTGGACACTATACATGAATGTAGGTGACATAGAATGATTTATATATCCACTGTCCAACAAGAAAAGTGAGTTGGTTTATATATCTACTTTCCAAGATGATAGCAAAAATGCAATTAGAGTTTTGCAAACTTTGTAATCAGAGAAACAACCAATCACATCCTGTGTGATTACCCTTTGGTTTGCTTTGCTTGGAGTGTAATTAGGGATATATGTGGATTAGGGATACCCTTGCAGTATAGGCAACAAACTCAATGTATACACTATGTGGATTAGGGATATGTATGTTAATATAAAACTAACAGAGGAAAAAGCTACTGTGTTGCAGTATAGACAACAAAGCTACTGTGACAATATAAAATTAGCAGAGGAATACATTCCCTTTCTTACTCTTAATATACATCGGCCGGCTATTCGCCGGCCCGGCGAAAAAAAAAAATTAGCAGAGGAAAAAGATTAGTTAGAATGGACTTTGACAAAAAAAAAAAGGGGAGTTTAGCGTGAAATCCTTTTACAAAGCTATTAAAATGCAGGCGGTAGCCTCTGATATAACAGGAATGTATAAAAAGGTGTGGAAAATTAAGGTCCCATTGAAGATTAGAACTTTCATTTGGTTAATGATAAAAAAACAGCATCCTGACCAAAGATAACTTGAGGAAAAGGGGATTGAAGAAAGGAAACGATAATTGTCAATTCTGTGGAAAAAAAAAAGAAACGATACAGCAGTTATTTTTTGAATGTCCTATGGCAAGATTCAATTGAAATGTGGTGATTTGTGCTTTCAATTTAAAACCAGTTAAAGATCTGAAGCATATGCTTTGGGTTGATGGGCACTGAATGGTGATACAATGACATAGCTATTGTTAGTTGGAATTGCTGCTATTCTTTGGGCAATTTGGAAGGCCAGAAATATTGCTTGTTTTAACCAAATACTTCCCATTGATCCCACTGAAATTATTTTATGTGCTTGTAATTGGATTTCAACTTGGTCTGTTTTACAGATGTCGGAGGAAAGACAGAATGTTGCTGTAAGCTACAAATCTCAGTATGGTTGGAGGATGACTCTGCAAAGGTTGGAGTATGTATGACAAAGCGCGAAGAAAAAGCTTTCAAGGAAAGGGTTTCTGAAGTTTTTATTGGTTTGAACAGATCCTGGAAATGAATTCATATGGATGGGGAGCTATATCAGTTGTAGAAGTTCTTTTTTTCCTTAAGTTTTCTGTGTTTGTCAGTTTAGCCTGGTAGTGATAGACTGATAGATCCTGATGATGTAGCTGTGTGTTAGTTTGAACGATTTTCTGTTTTTAAGCTTTTTGTTCGATGCCCTGGAACTGTCCAGGCATGAGTGACCTTGTAGAAACTTTCACATTTCTTTTAGAGTAAAATGCAACAGCGGTCCTTAAACTTGTCAGGAGGTTTCACTTAGGTCCATGAACTTGCAAAGCACACATCGAGGTCCCTAAACTTGGTTTATTGTATCATCCCGGTCCAAAGCCGCGTTTGACCGTGGTCTTGCCTACGTGGCATGCCACGTGGATGATGACATGGAATTTTTTTATTTTTTCTCCATTCTTCCTTCTTTTTTCTCTTTCTTCCTTGTCGAAAAGAAAAAAATGCCTCGTACACATCATCGTCCATGTCATCGTCTTTTTATAAAAGAGAAAAAAGAAGGAAGAAGGAAGAAAAAAATATTAAAAAAATCCATGTCATCGTCCACGTGGCGTGCCACGTAGGCAAGACCACGGTCAAAAGTGGCTTTGGACCTGGATGATACAATAAACCAAGTTTAGGGACCTCGATGTGCGCTTTGCAAGTTCGTGGACCTAAGTGAAACCTCCTGACAAGTTTAAGGACCGCTGGTGCATTTTACTCTTTCTTTTAATAGAAATGGAGGGGTATTGCCCTTTTGATAAAGAAAAAGGGATATAATATGTTGGGCTGGTATTCCTGTTGATTTCAATTATTCTTTTTATAGGGCAAGCAAGGGTTAAATATGGTAAAGGTCAAGTAGTTGCTTTGTTAGCTGTCGTGACTTGAAGCTTATGATTGATTTTTTTTGACGCAAATCGAAATATTCTGTTTGACGCAATGATTGATTTGAAATGATGTGTTTTTTAGCAACAAATTCCTTTTCAAACTTTTGACTTTGGTTTTTCGTGTATTTTCTCTACAGATGCAGTGGAAGATGATTGAATGTCTTCCTGGAACATGTGCAAGAAATTGTTAATCATCTGCACCCCTCAAGGACTGAGTGTTGGTTAAAAGTAGTTGTTCCCTGCCTCCCTGGGAGTTAGGGCTTTAGTAGAGTTTAGCGTTACTAGTTCTCAGGAGGAATGATGTCCAGTGCCTTTCGTTAAGAGTTGTGTAGAAACTGAGGTGGTCGAGTAATCTTCTCTGCTGAGCGTTTTCGTTTTTTAGCTGGAGTACCCAGCCTAAACTTGGTTTCCCTTTAAAGCTGGCAATACAAGCTGACTCTGTTTCCGTTTAAAGCTGCCAATACAAAGCTGACTCCGTTCAAGTTTTCAAACCCAACCAGGCCTTCTTACTAAATAACCCTAGCAGGACTGGATGTTGGTTGGGTTTGAAAACTTGAACATCGAACAACTGAACATTTGCATCATGATTTTAGCAGCTATCAGTTGGCATTTGTGGACTGAGTGAGATGATTTTGTCTTTGAAAATATCCTTTTTAAACCACCTATGCAAGTGATACATTAGATTTCTTTTCTACAGCGATGGAAGTCTTTGCAGAGAGGAGAAGACCGGAGCAGGTTAGAAGTTAGAACAACTAGTTGAAGAATTCCTGCTAAAGTATTGCTTCAAAAAAAAAAAAAAAAGAATCCTGCTGAAGATGAGAGTTGAGACATGCCGACGTGCGGCCCGTAGATATCTAATACTACTAGTTCTCTTTTGTTTAGATCCTACTATTTGAGACTGATGATGTCTGGACTTGTGTGTGGTACTCCCTCCGTCCCATAAAAATTACATTTCTAGCTCCAAGGCTTTGTCCCATAAAAATTGTATTTCTAGCCATGTGGGGCCCAACCAATTGATTCATCTATATAAGTTTCCTTCCATCCCACATAATTTGGGCTGCTAATGCTTGTAATTTTATTAAGTATGCTAATTATATGTGTTAATTCTCTCAAATTCTTTTTAATCATTTGTATATATGGAATGTGCGCATGTAGTGGGTTCATTAAATAAGGTTATTGTGGTCATTTTTCAATCCTACTATTTTGTCCTAAATTAGCTAGAAATGCAATTTTTATGGGACGGAGGTAGTAACTGGTTTGATGCTTTGGTAGATGCTAGTTAGGTGGTCTTTTGCAAGGGCTGTTCCTTTTTCCTTTAGGCCTTTTTCACTTAATTCAGGGAGGAGATTTATTCCGTACCTCGATATTGTAGTATGGAATTATTCCCCCTCAATCTCCTCCAAACCGAACAAAGCCTTAGATGGTATTCCTCGAAATGACGTGTCCACGTGTGTGTAACTGTGTATGTCTAAACTCTAAAGCTTGTTCGGCAGCAACAGAAAATTTCCTAGGGAGATTCACCCCAGAGGGGGGTTTGGGTTTCTCCCGCCACCCAATCCCCTTCCAGTTCCCCTCCACCATGGGATGTTTGTTTGGATCAAGGGGATTGGTGGGATAATTCCTAACTAAACATTAAAATTTGAACACTTCACACAAGGCTTAAAGATACGCTACAGGAAATTTCATGATATTGTACAGAATTTTCAAAATCCATTTTTCTTGAGAAATCAAAATCCAAAGGCCTTGTCCGTTTCCTTGGGTTTCAATCCTCAAGGGGAATCTATCCAGGGAGGGAGTGAGTGAATCCCTCCCATATCACTCAATCCCATTGGGGTTTGAATCCCTTGCATGATCCTAATCCCTCTCCTAAATCCCATGTTCGTTTTGACTGGGATTTCATACAAAACAAAGCAGCAGTATACTAGTTGCGTTTGAGCTATTTGTATGCATCAGATCATGAAAAACATTAAGAAAAAGAAAGCCTGTTCTGTACACTGCAAGTAAGCACTGCTGAATCAAAAGAGCTCAAAAACATGGTTGTCACCGTAGCATAAACAGCAAGTGATGTCACATGGGTCCACTCACTACAATCAGTAAATCACATAAACAATGATGAATTCATCAATTTTACTCATGTCTTCAGGCCATCTTCATGCCATCACCTCAGCATAAGAAATCTTGCTGGGGCTTTGCATGATGGCAGATTGCCAGACTCCCTGCAACACATAATGAATTCGAAGACAAATTAGAAGGGTGAAAGCCTCCTACCAAATATGCAGAAGATATCTCGATCATCATTATACAGCTGTGTTCGTTTCAGCCCACTCCCAACCCCTCTCCCTCGTTATCCGCGTGCACGCTTTTCAAACTACTAAACGGTGCGTTTTTTGCAAAAAGTTTATATATGAAAGTTGCTTAAAAAATTAAAATTAATCCATTTTTGAAAAAAATAGCTAATACTTAATTAATCACACACTAATGGACCGCTCCATTTTCCGTGCGGGGAGATGGGTTCCCAACCCCAGTAACCGAACACAGCCTGAAAAAGAAAGGAAAGTTCTTGATTTCAGCGGGTAAATTTTATGTTCAAAGAGAATCAATAGCATACAGGAAAAACAATAGCTCGTATTACTAAAGATGCATGCTAACTACTCAAGCGGAGCCAGTGACAAAAGTATGAAATATAGTGGTTAAATATAGCCAAGGGATAAACATTAGATTGAGCATATAAACATCACATATCATATACTTGTTGCCCTTAGCTGAGCTGACGGCTCTAATGAACTGCAAAAATCCATATTTGACTTTGGTTGTACTGCATATACTTGCATATGTCACTATAATTACAAGTTGATACATGTATGCATTCCTTGTCAGACTCTGCTATCTAGCTTGATCAATCAGCATGCCTAGCCTGTGTATAGAATAGAAAAGTTGGATTCATCAACACTCTATTCAGCAATAGATGCATAATGAATAAAATCCGTTCAAAATGACAGTCCAACCGAGTCTGACAAACGAGTGATTGTAGCTTGCAACTGTATTCTGGAATCAACTACAAGTGAAAATCAAAAGTTCTGAACGACAGTAGTTGTGCGCGCTTGTGCAACAAAAGGAGTATCACGGACCAACCTTTTCCCTTCTAAGTTTATTGGCCATGAGTAAAATTAAAACAAGAAAATCTACAAACGAAACTTATGTGCATCGTACTATGCTAAATACCGAATATCGCGAATTCAGAGTTCAGAGAAGAACACAAGAAACATAGTGTGTATAGTGAATGCAGCTTGACAGAGATGTCAATATGACTGAATGAAAGCAATCTTTTATGTTCTTGTGTTGCGGTTACAAACTGTTTATGCTCTGAGGCCAATAAAATTGTAGCAGTAAATCTTTTTGCTACGTTTTACAACATTTTTGCTCCTTCCATGGTTACTTCAGTAGTTCAATTCATGGATTGCTGATGATCCATAGCTCATCTGACACACAACTATACCACTTTAGTTTTTAGGAATGCTACGATGGGCTCATAAAGTCCAGGAATCATCCGAATATGACACACAATTATGACACTACTATGCTAAATACTGGAATTTCAGAGTTCAAATTTCTGACCAAGAACACAAGAAGAAGAAGAAAAAAAACAGCACCAAGAACTGCAACTCAGGCCTCCCACTCCTCCAATTCATTGCAACCTATACCTCCTTATCCTTTCCGCTCACTCCTCCTCCTGTTTGGTGCTCGCCACCGACCGCCGCCGCCACGCGTGAGGTGGGGATTTAATGGCATCAAGGAACCCTAACCATAGGACGAAGGAGAGATGAGGGGAGTAGAGATTTACCGGCGAGAACGTGGTCACCAAAGGGGACTGCCGCCGGAGGGGGGGGCATCGCGGCGCCGTCGCCTTCGTGTCCGAGTCGCGCGGCCGCTACAGCCACCACTGCGTCGCCCTGAGCGCTCGCACCCCGTCGCGGGGGTTTCTTCAATTCTTCCCACACGTCTTGAGTGGGAAGACGCCGGGATGGGCCTGGTTAGAATCCCGACCAGGCTGAACCGAACACCATTTTTTCTGTGGGCCTGGATTAATTCCGTGTGGGGGATGATGGAAAAAGTACACCGAAGGTCCCTCAACTTGTCATCGAATTACAAAATCATCCTCCAACCGCAAAACCAGATACAGGACATCCTTCATCTTACAAAACCGTTCACTTTAGGTCCTTCGGTGGTTTTGACCCTGTTTCGTCCGATGTGGTGGTTGGGTCAGCATGGGACCCACGTGGGCCCCACATGTCAGGGTGTACAGTCAGCACCTCTCTTCCCCCCTTCCTCATCTCTCTCTATCTCTCTCTCTCTCTCTTTTTTTCCCCTCTGCAGGATGCCTGGCGGGTGGGGAGCTCGTCGGGGCAAGGTGGGAGAGGACATCCGGCGGGCCGGTGATGCGGCGGCGGCGTCGTCGACGATGCGGGAGAAGGGAGAGCGTCACCGGCTCACCGCGCGTGCGACCTCGGGGTCGGGCCGTCAGAGAGGCCCGGGCGGTGGCGGCGAGGACGCCAAGGCGCGGGACTCTGGGTGGCGGCGGCGGCGTACGACGCGCCGCGTGTGCCGGTTTGGGACCGATTAGAGGAGCAGAGAGGATTAGGGCCAGGCCGTCATCTCCCGACGACGGCGGCGAGGCAAAGGAAGGGCGGCGCGGCGAGGAGGGCTCGACGAAGAAGATGAGGAGCGTGACGCTGCAGGAGGCCCATGCGGCTCCTGGAGCATGACGACAGGCCACGTGAGGTACGGCTAATGTGCGGCGGGCAAGCGAGAGCGGCGAAGGGTGAGCCGCCAGCGCAGTGGCTAGCAAGCAGTGGACGGCCGGATGGGCAGGACGACCGGCTTGGCAGGGAGTTGGGCGCGCGACATCAAGCGATTGCAGTGGAAGGCGTCTTGGTGAGCACCTTGTCCCCCGCTGCTCCTCGATCGTCGGGGAAGTGTGGTGGTGAGCCGGATCCCCGCCGCCGCCGGCCATCGCCGTTGCCTTACCCCGCTCGGCCATCGCTGTCGCCTAACCCCGCCGCCACCGCCGCCGCCCACTCCTACGCCATTCCCTTGACGGGGAAGCGAGGGAACGAGGAAGAAGATGAGCGTGGCGCTGCAGGAGGACATGGCGGGGCTCCCGGAGGTACGGTCGTGGTGCCTCCCTCCTCCTCTCCGCTCTGCTCTGCCAGCCACCGCGCGCTCGCAGGCCGCCTCCGCCCTCCGCCACGCACTTGCCCGCCGCGCCCTCACACGATGCCTCCGCCGGCCGCCGCTCAGCCCCGCTCGCTGCTACCCGTTGCTACTCCCCTGCGGCAGAGAGAATAAAATAAAGAAGAGAGCAGAGCTACTCCCCTGCTCAGCTCCGCGTCACTGCCATCGCCGCCCCCGCCGCTGCGGCGTCGCTGGTCGCCGAAAATCCTCTCCCGCCACGCCCCATGTCCCCATCGGTCTCCTCCCCACCCGTCGGCCGATCTACGAGAGAAAAGTGAGAGAGAGAAGAGGAAGGGAGAGAAGGGGAAAGAAGGAGGTGCTGACTGCACAGCCTGACATGAAGGGCCTACGTGGGTCCCACGCTGACTCAGCCGCCACGTCGAATGAAATCGGGGTTAAAACCACCGAAGGATTTAAAGTGAACGGTTTTGTAAGTTGAGGGATGTCCTATATCTGGTTTTGCGGTTGGAGGATGATTTTGTAATTCGATGACAAGTTGAGGGACCTTCGGTGTACTTCATGGGGTTCCAGCCCAATCCCGGCCGTTCCCGGCCCAACCGAACAAGGCGAAGAGTAAATCTTGTCCAGCTGTGCGCGGCGCCGCACGTTTCTTTCTAGTATTGGGATTAGGGTGAGAGACGGGGGCTCTAGGAGAGGTGGCGGGCACACGAACGGCTCCGATCGGCTGGGGCTGTCAGATCGGAGGGCTGACGCAAGGGGAGAGAGAACTGTTGCACTGTAGCTATGTGGAGGCCTCTCGTGAGCCTTGCACCGTTCGCAGGAAAACTAGAGGTTTAACTAGAAAGGACCTCGCGCATTGCCGCGGGAAGCTGGAAAACACTGTTTGAGCATATAATCATATGATTATATGTACAGAATTCACCAACTCGTAATATGTATAGACATAAGAAAAAAAAAATCAGCATATCGCTTGAGATTACATAATGGCAGAACCAAGTCAACTTCATCGTGATTACAAAATAGTAGAACCACCAACTCAACTTCAGGTAGATCCCAGTTACAATATAGACCCATGTTAAAATGACAATAGTAGCACACAACTATTACAAGCTCAGATTCCTTTTTAAGTTAACATACGTAGCAGATAGTAAACCACATGCATCAAACCATAAACTCTACTAAAAGAAAGTCATGAAAAAAGGCGATCAATTATATATGTAGAAATTCAAATAATCTGGGACAAACTAGCCATTATTTAATCAACAAAAGAGTGGTTGAATCAAATAAAATATGCTAGTTAGACTTAGTTTCCAAGCCAATGGGTGTGTAAAATATACTGCAGAATATATATGGCCTGTCAAGTTAAGTTTGAAATATTTTCTCGTACACAATTGAAAGCAACAATTGTAACGATAGAAATCCAACAAAACAACTCCAACTCATTCTCAACCAATACAATTAACTAAAAACCTAAACTGCTATATTATTGTCATGGTATACCAAACGTAAATTAGAAAAAATTTAAAATATCATAATCCCTTTATGTCGAAATGCAATTTAAATCTTAAGATATAAATGCAATGGTAATATAATATGGTTAGAGGTAACAACCACCATGGCATTTGTGTAGATCAAAAGCTCGTGTATCAGTAACATCCCCAACAAACATTTGACAATGACAATGGTAAGAAAAATAGAACATACGCAGACCATTATTTATCTTGAACTGAAGATCAATGCACCGAATGGAAATATTGCCAATATAAGCACCTGATGAAATTTGAACAGAATCAATCCATCATTTGGGAGAAAACGTTTTACTAAAATGGACATGTGAGACCTAATCAATCCTATAACTATAAACAACCAATTCACTAAAAAAATATTTTCATGTGTCAAAAACTTCATTAGTAATATCCAATAGACGAAGACCCTATTTCATACTCCGATGGATAATATTTGGAATGGATTGACAATATTTTATGAAATGGCAACAGCAAAGGTAACACCAGATGCAGATGTGTGGCTTACTATTTACTACTGGAAAGTAAATGAATATGTGAGTAAAAGTATACCATTGGAAGTCTTATGCTGGACAAGATTATGCAAAACAAATAAACTAATGTCATCAGGATACATTTTTTACATGCCTGTGCAGTGGTTGCAATGTCTAAGCATGGCACTTTTAATAAAATGGATAGAAATGATCAGTTGTGTCATAAAGTAAATGAGAGGACCGTTCATAGCATGTGTGATCTTGTCCTTATTATGAGCCAACAAAATAAAATTTTGAATGTAGCGTAGCATGCTACACATGATATCGTCCAAGAAGGGCATGAGATATGCTATGCAAGCATAAAGTAAGGCATGAAGAGCCAACAGCTTAAAAGTTGCACTGGGACATACCAATTGGACTGGTATATAGACACTGTGGCATTGATCGCCTTGAAGACAAACGGAAATATGTAGCGAACTCATCATCGCTAGCTAGTAGAGGTGCACCTGCCAAAACAGGTGTGTATAACTTATAAGCTTTTGGAATTGGAGAAAACAATACACAGATCACAGAACTGGAGGCCTTTACACATGGCACTCAAGAGTCAAGACAATAGAGCACTAACTTGGAACCAAGCTAGCAGAGATGACTCAGTTGTGCGTACGATATCGATATCGGTTTGGCGATGGTCTTCCAGAATGTGCAGGCATTGGTTAAAGCAGTACACCAATCACGGCTGAAGCAAGAAACAGGAAGGAATCACATCTAGACATACCCACAAAGGAAAGGCAAACATTGAAAGGCAGTTCAAGCATTGAATCTCAAGCCACCCTATCATTATGTTTTCGAAGAAATGGGTGATTGAGTATGAAACTAAGGGATTAGTTCACAATTAAGCTGAGGTATCAGCTGTACAACTAAAAAAAAATGTGTGCCATGCCAACGTAGGAACGGGGAAAACAAAGAAAGAACTTGGTATGTAGAAGCAAAGTTGGCATGCATATTAGAATGCAGATAACAGATCAACACAAAGAGTGATTAACAGATCAACACAAAGAGTGATAGATATAAGTGTTAAAATCAATTAAGTGACAGTATTAAGGAGAACACATGGCAGATTGCATTATGGTTAAGACAACTGTGGTGAGTTCAGAAAAGAATTGATCAAAATGCTGGCATCAAAAGGCAGCAGCAAAGAAGTTGTATAGACTATAATAGTGTGAAATTCCTTCTCCCTAGGATGGAAAGAGCAGTTGATCACCCTAACTATCTAGTAAGCACTCCAATGACAAAACAAACTGTACACCAGATGGGTGTAATAGACTACTAAATATTTGTAGATGATGAAGATCCTTTTCAAGTGTTGCTTCAATGCAAATTTGTGTCTAATGGCTCAAGTTGTGCTGAAATCACGTAGGCAAACATTCCCAAAACTACAGCTGGTTCAATTTTGCATAACAAAGTAGCATTCACCATGGTGGGAATCTGAGAAGGAAAAGGAAACAGGAACATACAGTTATTTCTGGTTTCAATAGTAGCCATTATATTCATGGAAGGTAGACCCCAAAACCTGTAAGACTTCAAAACTATAAAGATTGTCAGAAGGTTATCAGCTTATCATCAGAAGTAATGCTCGAGTGATGAGGTGAAAAAAATCTTGAAAGTCAAAACAGGGATTCACAATTTCCCACTAAAAATATTATGTATTACGAGAAAGCTCAATTGGAACGTGGCACCTTCCGCTGTAATTCTTCAGTAAAGGAGAATCAAAAGGAATCTAATAAAGGTTAATGGAAGGAATGCACAGATCAAGTCCATACATGATACATCAAATCCGGCTAATCGAGTGCATGGCTCAAAGTCCATAATAGATCATGACTACACCAGGACCCACTCATGCATGGAGATATCGAATCTTACACGGTAAAATGGAGGCAGTGTTAACCTTGAACTGAATAAAAGCAAGGTAAACCGGAGCATGCAGATCGTTGCCAAAGGAGGGGAAAGCAAGGGCGCTGCTGCCGATCTTCTTGGACGCCACCTCAGACCTGCACACAGTGCTCATGGAGAAGAAAGGGAGCCAAGGGCGCCGCTGCTAAGAAAGGCGACGAAAGAAGCCGTGGCGGCGGAAGATGCGGCTGTGCGAGCGATTTCTGCGACGAGAGACGAGGATCGAACATGGCACGACGATTTCTGTGAGGGAGGATGGGGATCGACCATGGCGGATGGGAGGGGATCGATCTTGGCGATGTAGTGGCGTGCTTGCGTGGACTGGAAGAGATGACAGGATAAACACGGAATGGAAGAGGAAGAAACAGGGGCAAAATGGGAAAGAGGGCAGGCAGTCCGCACGGACGGCCAGATTGCGCACAGAGCTCATGATCAGACCAACGACAATGGTAGACTGTAGCTGGGAACAGTGTAACAGTAGCATGGGCAAATTGTAGGTAGGATTATTATGTTCTATAGATTAACATACCACAACCGGCTGACGGCCAGCGCCATAAATTAACATATCAGTACTAAGAACAGATGATAGAACAAGTGTAACAGCTAACAAAGTGTTCCCACATAAAAGACCAAGATGTGTGTCAACTACTATTAGCTTCCCTTTCAAAATTTCCCTTTCAAAATGGTCACCAGCAGCCTCCCTTCCAAATTGCTACAGTTGCCCAACAGTCCCAATCCACCTCCAGATTGCAGTCCCTTCATACCTGTCAAACAAAATAAGAACATAGACTTAGATGAATAATAGTACTATGCTATGTTGAGTTGTTGATTGAACATAGACTTCACACATATTCAACAATTATGAATTGAATGGTTCAAGTGAACCAGAATTTGGAAGCAGTGTAATTACCAAACCAGTTGCAGGGCCGAACTGATAACAGCCTGACATACTTTGGGATACAACTGAGCTTAGCACATCTCTGTCATAAAGTGTATCATGAGGGAGGTAACTTATGAAATCAGAGCCACCGACGACTGGCGCCAAACTGCATGCAGAAGGGAGGGGTGCAGACGACACGATTCTCCCACAGCTCATGTCAACCTGAAGTAAGTAGTAAGCACCGACTGGGAAGGCGATCCCATCCCGATCTTGGTTGAACTCGCCTAACATGAAGTAGATGATATGTTCCTCTAGCGAGCTCAGGATGGGGTACATTGGTGTCATACTCATCGGCAGGTTTGCATTGCAAAATTCTTGTTGATTCCACAACTCCTTTAGACTGATCTCATATTCTTTCACCCAAGTGTTACTCTTCAGCAGCAGCCTCCATAATGTCACATAGCGATCCCCGGGATTGATGTAGTCAAGGAATCCATCGATGGAGATGAATCGGATGGATCCCCCAGCATAACCCATGGTGCGATAAACTTCTGGTGCTGCCACCTGCCCTGTGTACCGGACATCAGCTTGATATCCCATAGGAAGATTGATGAAGCTGAAGTCCACCCGATCAACCTTGTCGGAGAGTAGGTCATCACAAGAGCAAAACAGTACGCCGCACAGGAGATCCGCCCAAAAACCATGTCCCTCAAACGAGAAAGTCAGGTCGGCTACGAACGAGCTCTCATCGTCCAGCCACTGGTTGGGTAGGTTGGCCGTCTTGGTCAGCTCCCACGGCGAAGAGGACGACGAAGGCCACAGGAGAAGGACATCTTGCCAGTTGATGTCGTTGTCGCCGTCGTCTTCTCCACCGGCGAACTCCACCTTCTTGGCCTTGCCCAGGAAGACGTCTTCTCCGGTGAGAACGTCTTCCTCGTCTCCAGTGAGAACGTCTTCCTCAGCGAACTCCGGCATCTTCCCCTTGCCCTTGGCGTCGTCCCCGCCGGCGAACTTGGCGTCGTCCTCGCCGGCGAACTTGGGCATCTTGGCCATGAGAACCAGTGCGTACGACTGGTCATTATAGCCGGGGTGGCGGCGCGCGATGAGAAGTCGTGTGGTACGGCTGACCTCACAGCAGGAAGGTTCACAAGGGATCATGGAGAGCACCTTGCCAATTGTGTCATAGATGATGTAGGCGCTACAAGGAGCTTGAGGTAGGTCAGATGTGAAAACCACAATGTTCTTGTCGACGGCGTGGACGAAGGGAAACAATCTCTCTCCACTGCTGCTCTCTCCTCCTCTCAGGGAGAAAGAGGAGAGTTTTGGGGCATCGGCGATGCGCGCTTCCAGATCCAGACACCACACCAACGATTCGGCGTCGAAGCCGGCTTGGACGTTGTCGCCCAAGGCATCGAACCCCCACGCGTGACGGCTTTTGGTAGCCAAGCGCAGGCACCGCAAGGGTGGTCTCTGATCTGCGTAGGCGGCGGCGTCACGGCTCGCGTCGCCGTCCAGCACGGACCAGGAAGGGAAAGGCGGAGACATGGTGGTGGAGGAGGCGGCGGAGGGGAGGGAGAAGGCGGCGGCGAACGCAAAGGGCAAGGGGGGATTGGGAAGAGGGATCGATCTCGTCGTCTCGATCTGTAAGCGCCGTCGGATGAAGGACGACACGGATCGATGTGGTTAATTAGACGGCGGATGCGTAGCTACAACAAACACAATGCGAGAATACGGCGTGGATTGCCTGTTTTGGTTCGAGAACGGCACTCCAGAGACTCCGCGGGTGCCACGCTGGTGGGTGCGGGTCAGATTGTATAAGTTAGCGTGGGAATTTTTTTAAACAGAATTCTTATACGATTCATTCTGTATTATCAAAAGTGAGCAATCTTCAGAACCGACTCAAATACGGATATGTATTTCTAAAAGCAAATGAACTTAAAAACCGACTTATACACGGATGACGTACCAAAATACCGGCAAAAACATCTTCTATCTATCTATCTATCTATTATATTACTAGTAAAATGCCCGTGCTTCGCTACGGGTAAAAAGAACGTTTAAATGTAATAAATATTTCAAGAACGGATATAAAACACTGTCGCATTTTGATATACTCATATTGTCATAACGCGCTCTCTATCAACTCTCACATGGCAAGCGCATGATATCATTTACAAAATTGAGATGGTGCTTGGACTGTAATATATCGTGTTTTGCGGATGACGGAAAGAAAATAATTACTTACTTAAAATTATTGATTTTTGAATTATCCGTTATTGTTCGTATATTGTCTGCATTATGCACCACACACAATATCCGTGGATCCACATAGTTGCCTCGTGTTGCAATAGATAAAAACTAAATTAAATTTGTGTTGACGTAAAAATTAAACTATATATCATAATTATGAAAGCTAATGGCATAGCCAAATTATGAAAATCAGTGTTATTATTTTTTCAATGGGAGTATTGTTTTCCATTTATAAATCACATTGTCAAATATCGAAAAAAATAAGAAGCAGATTAGACGTAGAGAAAAAAAACAGAAATAAAAACTATGGAAGCAGAGTGACAGGGAAGGGATAAGAAAGCAGCAGCAGAGCAGTCTCGGACCTCTCGGTTCTTCCATTCTCAATTTATCTCTATACACGATACTTTGTTCTTATCCTCCCATCTCACTCTCTTAGACACTGGCAGGGACATGTAAAAAAACCGCTCCCCATCACTTTCCCCATTTCTCCTCCTGCTCAGCTGCTCTCGATGAATCCGCCGTCTTCCTTTTTCTGCTCTTTCCTCTTGGTTTTCTCTCCTCTCATCTGCTGCTCTCCCTCCTCGACCACCCACCGACGGCGCCGCTCCCTCTCCGCCGCTCCCCCTCCTTGTCCCTCCACCGAGCCCACCGGCGATGGATCCAACTCCCCCGAACTCGCTGGCGATGGATCGGCCTTCTCTGAGCTTGCCGACGACAGATCCACCTCCCCCGAGCTCGGTCCAGCCGTCGTCGGCGTTGGGTGGCGAATCAGTCGACGCCGATAGCAGATCGAGTTGGTGATAAAAAATAAAGACTATTGAAAAAAAAAGATCATCTAAAATATATGACGAGATAAATTAAATAACAGGTTTATAAAGGAGTATAGTGGTGGCGGATGATACGACATATAAAAACTTTTAATAGAACACCAAATGGAATCCTAATGACGATTAAAAGAAGGAACGACAAGCAGGCCATGGAGCTAACGGGCAAGGCGGTTTCTGCGACTCCTAGAAAGTAAAAAAAAGTAAACCCCATTGATAATTATATTCGACATTTAAAATCTCAATGATAATAAAAAGGAGAAGCAGCGGGCGGGGTGAATAGGAGTGTAGTTGCAGAGCCGCCGATGGTTGGCTGGACTTCTAGAAAATAAAAAATGAATTCCAACGATAGTTATGTACAATTTTCAGAATCCCAATGGCAATGAAGAGTAGGCGGCGGATGGGCCGTAAAGGAGTATAGTGGCATCGTTTGACGAGACTTCTAAAAATTATAAAAAATGAAACCCAACAAGACAATAAACTCTAAAAACTACCAGAACCAAATTTTAAAGGTTCGGAACTTCTAAAAAGTAAAAAAACAATGATAATCATGTTCGATGTTAAAATCTTAGTGACAATAAAGAATGGAGGCAGCGGGTGAGCCGCAAAGGAGTACAATGGCAAAGTGCCGCTGACGGTTTGGCAGGACTTCTATAAAGTAAAAAAATGAACCCGAACGATAATTATGTTTGATTTTTAAAATCCCAATGACAATAAAGAAAAAAGACAGTGGACAGACCGTAGAGGAGTATAATGGCAGCGTTTGACGAGACTTCTAGAAATTATAAAACGAAACCCAACGAAATAATAAACTCTAAAAACTCCAAGATTCAATTTTTAAAGGTTTCAAGGAGATTGAATAGAAATAGTGGTAGATCGAACAAGCAAATAAATAAGGATATGATAGAAGTAAGGGGTAGCGGTTGGTGTGACTTTTAAAAACTATATAATTAGAAATATGGGGATGATAAGGTTTGGTTTTTCAAAGTCTTAAGACAACGACATAGCTATTTAATAAATTTTAAGTAAAATCATACTAAAAATATATGATTTTGTTTGGGTGCTAGCCGCGCAATTGTGCGGGCCACCCAGCTAGTTTTTATAATAGTAGAGATGTGGGCAATGCTAGACAGACTTACATTATGAAACGGAGAAAGTAGTAAGCAACTATTGTATGTAATAGCCATGAATTGGCTATTACATTGGCTATAGATGATTTGGAGCTAGTAGTTGGCTATACTATTAAACTTGCTCTTAGATGCGGATTCAGATTAAACGTGGGCACGCAAAACAAAATACTCCCTCCGTCCCATAATATAAGAGAAAACGGACGATATGCCATTCTATAAGATGTGTTGGGATAAAATGCTACTCAATACAAATGCACCGGATAAAATGCCACTCCTACCGGATGAAATGCCACTTTGAAGATTTTGTGCCTAAAATGTCCCTGGAAATATAGGGAACAGAGGGAGAGGGGAGGGCCAGCCAGGCGGCGTGGAGGCCTCGCAGGGCGGTGGCTGCAGCAGCGAGCAAGGGAAGGAGGATACGGCGATGATGGCCATGCTCGCCCTCCTCTCCACCGGCCTCTCCCTCTCCCTCTCCCGCGCGGACCTCGTTGCCGTCGTCATCGCCAAGCCGCGGCTGCTCTGCGCGAAGGCTGACACCATCGCCGCCAGCGCTCGGTTGGGTCATCCCGTCTGTCGTCGTCGCGCTCCTCCGCCCGCTCGTCTGTGATGCCGACGCCGTCATCTCCTCGGTGCGTGCGACCCAGGCCCCGACCAACCCAAGCTCATCGACGCCATCAAGGAGGCCGGCGGCGACCACGTCCGGAGGTGAGGGCAGAGGCGGCGTCGGCCATGTTTGTTGTAAACGGCGTTATCGGTGGTTGCAAACGGCTCTCATCCCATCCCTCCCTCGTCCCTTCAACCAAACAAAAAACTGGGATCGTCCTATTCTACAAACCAAACACCCGAATGGAATCATCCCAATCCTAAAATCAGGAATGGTTTCATCCCATCCCACCTAGTCCCAGAGCCAAACACACGCTTATAGAGTGGCATATCGTTCGTTTTCTCATAATATAAGAAGTTTTAGAGTTGGACACGGTTATTAAGAAAGTAGGTAGAAGTGAATGGTGGAGGGTTGTGATTGGATGAGTAGTGGAGGTAGGTGGGAAAAGTGAATTGTGGAGGGTTGTGATTGGTTGGAAAGAGAATGTTGGTGAATAAGTTATGTTTTGGGACAAATACTAATGGCTAAAAGTTGTTATATTTTTGGGACTGAGGGAATAGCTATTAGCGCATAATTAATTGAGTTTTAATTATTGCAAACTTGAAAAATGGATATATTTGATATTTTAAAGCAACTTTCATATAGAAATTTTTTGCACGAAACACACCCGCTTAGTAGTTTAAAAAGCGTGCTAATGAAAACCGAGGTAAAATCTTAATTTGAAGCCATCAATGATTCTTCTAGTTTTCGCTTTACTTTCTTCTTCTTATTTGTTTCTTTTTTTTTGAAACAGATCTTATTTGTTTCTTCTCTTGTGAAATACCTCACAAACCCAGTGTCTATATCGATCGGGCGATAGGACTTAGGTTTTTTTAGGAAGAGTTTGGGCGGCGTCACGTCTGCCTCTCTCCTACTCTTCCTTATATATTGACACTGGTTAGGCTCGGGGGTTTTATCTCTAACTAAATTCGAGTCCATTTTATACCGATCACACAAAACATATTTATCTCTTTTAGTTTGTTTTCTCGTTAGAAAAAGAAACCGGTATTTCTTTACTAAGGGGGTGTTAGATTCAGGGGTGTAAAGTTTTGGCGTGTCACATCGGATATTATATAGGGTGTCGCCTATGGTGTTCAGGCACTAATAAAAAAACCAACATTATTAAACCACGAGACAAAATTATTAAGCCTAATTAATCTGTCATCAGCAAATGTTTATTGTAGCACCACATTATCAAATCATGGAGCAATTAGGCTTAAAAGATTCGTCTCGCAAATTAGTCACAATATGTGCAATTAGTTATTTTTTAGCCTATATTTTATACTTTATGCAGGTGTTCAAACATTTGATGTGACAGTGTGAAAAATCAACCAACACCAACATCAAATACTCCGAACTACCGATGCAGATTTGGCGCTCGACGCGCCGGGTCATCACAACAAACGAGAAAATAGTGGGCTACTCAGTAAACCATTTCTAGATTTTTGAGTGATTTTATTTTGATACTACAAAGTGCATGTTTCTTTCCTATTGCGGATACCTTTTTTTTCTTTTTTCTTTTTGCAGGGGATGATGAAGTCACAACTGTGACAGCCCCTGTTTGTGAATATTTGTGAAAATTGGAATATGTTCAGAAAATTTGGAGTGCCTCACGCGTGTATTAGAAAATTTGAGATACGACTTAAGCGCGCATACAATATGAGATATGTTTTGATATTTTCCCGTATAAAATTTCGAGGTATTTGCAATGTATGTACAAATTCAAGATTTTAAACATTAATATTTGTTTCATATTCACCCGGTGCAACACATGGGCATATTTGCTAGTGTATATGTAAAAATATAAAGTTTATATGTATAATTTTTATTGGGCTAATGTGCTACTGGGCTAGAAATCCTCTTGTTGGCCATCTATCTACTACCTCCGTTTTTTAATAGATGACGCCGTTGACTTTTTCTCACATGTTTGACCATTCGTCTTATTCAAAAAATTTACGTAATTATAATTTATTTTGTTATGAGTTGTTTTATCACTCATAGTACTTTAAGTGTGATTAATATCTTATACATTTGCACAAAATTTTTGAATAAGACGAATGGTCAAACATGTAAGAAAAAGTCAACGGCGTCATCTATTAAAAAATGGAGGGAGTATCTATTATATACTAAAACTCTAAAAGTCCATTAAATTTACACTAAAAATTTTTAGTATTTTTTAGTACCTCTCAAATACTACAA
This sequence comes from Oryza longistaminata, assembly GCA_009805545.1. NCBI lineage: Eukaryota > Viridiplantae > Streptophyta > Magnoliopsida > Poales > Poaceae > Oryza > Oryza longistaminata. Next base: position 35,909,059 of record CM020180.1, read on the forward strand.
AATTTATCTTTCAAAAAGACATATTTATAGTACCAAAGTTATGACGTACCGTTCCTTGTTGGAATCCAAAATGCACAGTTGAGAGATTCCTGATCTCAGACAGCCACCACACCAGCTCAACAAGAAGGGCTCCTGCCAAAGTGCCAAACCCTCAGCGCGGAAGACAATGCAATCATAGTCCATACATCGACGAGCCGCGGCACAAGGCCGAAGAGCAAGCCTCGGGAGACAGATAAGCTCGACGCGCGAGAACCAGCACTGCACGATCTGGAGCGCCACGAGCCGCGACCGCGGCGCGTCGATCCTCAGCGCGGCGTCGCGATCGGCATCTTTTGCACCCGCACAGCGACAGCGTCCGCAGACTCCGGCAGCATTGCCTCGATGATCACCACCTACGGCGACGACGACGGCTCGGCGGTGAAGAGGGAACAGGTTGTGCAGGGTGAGGCTCGCGACGCGGCCGAACAGCTCCGGCCGCGCGCGGCGAGGAACGACGTCAACCGGCGCGCGTATAGTACAGCGCCTGGTCGCGCTCCTCGCACCTGGTCATCGCGATCGCGGTGTGTAGCTCGAGCTCCAGGAGCTCGACGCGGACGCGGCGGGTGTCGATGGCGTCGCCGACCACAAATGCGTTGATCCGTGTCGTCCCACATCCAACGAGACGCTAACCGATTCGGTCTCCCTCCCTCCTCCGTTCCGTTCAGTCACCTGTGAAATATAAAAATAAAAAATAAATCGGGATGTGCCCCGTCTCCTACTAGTACCGCGCAACAACAAAAGAAAATAAACCCGCAACAAGAAAAGAAAAAAAACCCTCGCTGCCGCCGCCGCCGCCTTAGGTCGTCCACGCAACGGCAACCCTTGGTGGGTGGCCAGGTGGGGCGCCGCCGCCCACGCAATTACCTTGGTTGATTCGCCGGATTCACGATCATGTCTCGGACTTCGACTCCTCCTTCCTGGTGTTTGCTGCTCCAAAAAGTACACTGCTCCGACTACATCGACGGCGACTACGCGAAGAAGCAAGGGCTTTTGAGCCTGGATCTGCTATGCGAAAGCAAGCGGGCTTGGGGATTCGACGACAGCGACTTGGTCGATGGTATCGACACCGAATCGATGATGGAGTACGTCAAGGTCCAAGTGCGCGTCACCGATGCACCAAATCTGTCCTTCCTCACGATGACGCTGGGAGGAGACGAGGAGGAGAAGGCCGTCTTCCCCATCCTCCATGCCATGGACAGGAATTTACTTGTGTTCGACCTCAGCTTTCCTGACAAGATCGATGGTGTCTACCTCATCTACGATACAATTGGCAAGACCCTCTCCATGATCCCGGCGCTATCTAGCCTATCTAGCCCTGATGGGATGGCCCATACCACTCAAGTTCTCATCGCGCGCCGTCATGCTGCTGTTGATGATGGTTCCTATGCTCTAGCCCTTCTGGGCAAGATGGGGGTGGTTGACAAGCCGGGAGAGATGCCTGTGATCAGCTGGCCAGATGTTATCTACCAATGGCGGCCATCATCGTCGATCTCACCGTGGAAGCTGATCAAGAATGCCAACCTTCCCCAACAGTGGATGGCGGACAAGAGTGCGTTCTCAGCTGATATGGCCTTCTCCTTTGAGGGGCATGCCTTCTGGGTGGATCTGATACACGGCGTCTTGTTCTGCTCTTGCGCTGACCTGCTCTCTGACGACGTCAAGGATGTAGACTTTGACTCCATCGATCTTCCTCTAGATTGCCTCAAGTTCACCCCGCATAGCTGGACAATGGCAGAGCGTCAAGCATATCGTACCGTTGGCTGCACTGGAAACTCCATCAAGTTGATCTCTATGCACTTCAGCGGATGCGTCAAACGTGGTGCCCCCAAGGTGACCGTATGGCGGCTGGAGTTGTATGCTAAGATTTGGGTGAAGGAGCATGTCCTAAATCTTAAGACATTGTGGACACAACCTGCATTCTTGGCTGCTAATTTACCCATGGATATGGCGGCCATGTATCCTGTGCTGAGTATGCACGAGGAGCATGTCATTTGCTTTATGCTTGGCGAGTATGATCTCAGTGCCTCAGGAGTTGTCCTACCCAGCAATGTGCGACATTTCCTTCGTGTCGATATGCTTAGTGCCACGCTTGTCTCTTCCGCACCCATTCCTTCGGCTTACAGCTATGCCCCAGTTGTTGTGCCTTCCGACCTCACAAGCTATATCCCTCCTACTGCAGCTGTTGCCTTCCCTACTGTTGCTCCTACTGTCTCCACCGCGGCCATTGCCACTGTTGTCTCCCCACCTAATGTCCCTGCCTCCCCTGCTAGTAATGCCTTTGCCTTACCTGATAAAGCCCCGTAAGTAGAAAAGTTGTTGAATGTGCATGATAAAGCCCCGTAAGTAAAAAAAAATTGCAAGACTTCTATGTGCAAATGAAGGAATTAAATTTGAAAATATACAATGTTTTTTAATATTTTACGTTTATATACATGTATGTAAAACATTTGCACAAATATACCTCCTCCGCAAGCGGTGCTGCGCTTCCATTCTGCGGGACCGACGGTCATGCATGAAGAAAAGAAAGGAGAACGATAACCTAATCTAATTTGTTCTATGTTTACAAAATTGGGGAGATAGCTCTCAGCAACAACCACATAATAAATCTGAAGCATCTCCCAATGGCTTGTCCTTAGAATGAAAAGCTGAAACATATGTCAAATCATAAGGCTCAGCCATCACAGACTCACAGGGCAATGGAGTGACTTGTTTGCAGCTCGATATGCTCGTGGTTTCTTACTTCAAAGGTTTCCGCAACTGGGAAATACACCAGAATAACAATACCAAGCATAGCAGCAATCATCAGGACAAGGAAGGAGACAAACACGAGAGATTCATGGACTATTTCACCTGGCCATGGAAGAACCGAGAATCCAAGAAACATAGCTCGAGGAAGCAGTATTCCGGTGGCAAAAATTAGCATATATATCCTCCGTCGAAGCCCCTTGTTGATCACTAAAGATAATATCTGCCCTCCAACAAATATGACATAAAGAGTTAACACGGTGTAGAACGTCCCAAGAAATATGCTGCTCAACAATGGGTATGTGCATGCAACATCGCCATCATGGACTGAAGATGCTGAATACCAATACTTTGCAACCTTTGATTTCTGTCCATCGTTTGAAGCAATATGAGGACCAATAAAAACTACACAAGCTTCCCATATGAGTGAGGGTGAGCAGAGCATAAACACTGCACATATGGTCCTCTGGTTCCATTTACGATTTAAGGCACCAACCTCTTGATTTTGCAATGCTGCACTAAGAAGGAAAGCTAGCAACAGGAACAACCCTGGTTCTGCAAACCCCAAATTTGAGACGATGTAAAATTTGCATACATTGGCTTGCCATGTCTGATCAGAAATGAACCTCCCCTCCCCATTGACAAATGTGAGCCGCAACACCTCTCCAACACCCCACCATAGTGCAACCAGTATTAATGTTATGCGAGTCAGCCATGGCCCATTGAAGTAGCTAAGCTGCTCGTCATTCGCTTGGTAGTAATTTCTCCTCCTCCGTTTGATCAACAATTGGAAGTTCAGTGAGTGGCACAGGCAAATAAGGCCCAAGATGGAGACGATGGAGATCAGAACAATGGTCACCACACCAATGATATTGGTGAAAAATGTTATCGGGTGCATCACATAAAGCACACCAACTCGAGACTTCCAGGCATTCTCACTTTTATCATCAAAACAGAGGCAGCTCCGACGCCCTACAAGCCAAGCTAAACATTAAGAGAGGAAGATTACAAGGACAAAAGAAGCAAATTATTTACAGATGGAGAATTTGTACAGGGCGGTGGGCCAACAAACTAACATTAATCGAATTAAGAATTTGATTGATCAACTGCAGGTTTTAAACACTTGATAGATGAAGCTTCTAATCTATACGCATGTATAGGTTGGGATTTTAATTCAAGTTTCCAGCCTACACAAATGGATGAGCTAGGATTATGGCACTTTGCCTTAAACTGCTTATCAATGCTCTCACGGGGACTCAGGCCCCTTGCCAGCCCGCGGTGTACTTGACCAATTAGAAAATAGCATGGTAAAATTACATACCTAGTTTTTCTTCTAGATTTGATAAGCAGAATGTGCACGCGTGTGCGAGTCTAATGGGTGTTGAGCACACGCACGCGTACAATCAAATGTATTGTCAATGAACATAGAGGGGCTCAAGCATACAAAAAATAAATATACCACTATTGTTCTATTGTCAACCAAATTAGAAGGGGAATTGATCATAAATCCCCCTCCAGATAAAAAATTGAGGATTTAAGCTTATGCGCTTATACTGACATGGGGGATCATTTCAAGGTTATTGACTGGTATGGTATGGCGATAAATATAAATTCTTAATTTCAATCTAAAGGGAGGGTATATGATCGAACTTCCGCAATTTGGGAATCCATACTTACACAACAACAACAAAACAAAAACAAAAAGCAAATGATCAAAACATGTCTAGAATCAACGATCTCACGCACAAAACGTACATCTCATCTAACTATGCCAATACCTAAAATTAAGGAAAAATCGAGTGGTGATTAGATGAAGATATAGATTCAGGAATAGCGCCAATCAGGCCCTCATCTCACCTGCCGCCCCGCCGACGGGCGTCCAGCGAGCGTGTCAAGCGAGACGTACTACTACTACTACTACTACTGAACCTGAACGGATGGAATGTTTTGTTGGCTCTCGATCGTCCTTGTTCTCTCGCTCGCTCCCGGAGATTCCTTCGAGTTTACACGCATGCTGATGCACGCGCTGGTTTTTTGGGCTGAGGCTGTTCCTTTCGTAACACGCCTCCGAGCACGCGCACGCGCATGTTGGAATCATCACCGCGTACCATATAAAATCCTGGAGGGATCAGAGCTGGAGTTGCATGCTACTGGATGTACATTGATCTCACTGGCAATGGCGAGGTGTGATGCCTAGTAGAGTAGTAGGCCGGCCCACAAGAGCTGGGGTCATAAGCCCAGCTTGAGTTACAGACAAAAGTCCACTTTTACTCCCTTTAGTAGTGGCCGGATCTAATTCATACCCTTCAACCGCAAAACCGGGTATAATCACTTTGCCAAGCCCAACTATTAAAACCATAAAAAATGAAACCCTTGGCTATTTTGAAAGTGGTTTTCGCTGACATAGTTTCTACGTGGCAGCCAACTCATAAAAAAGAATTTTAAAACTAAAGTGGGATCCACATGGCATCCCCTCTATCTCCTTCCTTCCCTCTCTGCTCGCACCTCTCTCCCCATCGTCTTCTCAGCACAAACAGGGTGGCTGCTGGGTAGTAGCAGACGATGGCAGCGAAGGAGTTGGGGAGTGCACGCCGCGGCAATGGCATCCCCTAAGTCTAATCCGTGCGACAATCGTCTTCATCCTTTGACGCCAAGTGATCGTGGCAGCTCGTCGACGACGTCTCCAACATGCTATCCTTGCTAAGAATACCAGGTGGAAGCGGTATTGCTTCCACGAGTGGGAGAGGCCCTTTCCGTCCCCTTCGCCCTCTCCTAGTTGGCTCAAAAAAAAACAAAACAACATCTAATTTGGGAAATGGGACGGAGGTAGAGGTAGTACTAGTAGTGGTATACTAAGCTACAGTGCATGCATCAGGCTAGGATAGATGCTACACATGCTGATAGGAGTGTCAAATTAAGGGCTTATTCGTTTCAAAGGAATTGCAAAGGAAAAGCATAGGAATAGAAATGAGTTTTAAACTACCATTCATTTCATAGGGATGCACTATAGGAAAACTATAGGAAAGTTTTCCATTCCTCCATTTTTGAAGGAAAAGCATAGGAAAAATAATCCACTCCAACCTAATGTTTGCATTTCTTTGGTTGGTTTGCTCAACAACATAGGAAAAATTCCTGTGTTTTTCAATCCATAGGTTTGCACATATATTCCATGTATTCCTACGTTTTTCCTATTCATACATTTTAAAAATCCTGTGTACCGAATGAGCTTTAAGCAAATACTCCATCCGTCTCATTTTAAGTGAAGTCATGTTTTTCCACATCCAACTTTGATCGTCCGTCTTGTTTGAAATGTTTTTAAAAAAAATTAAAAGCATAAGTCACGAGTAAAGTATTATTCATATTTTATCATCTCATAACAACAAATATACTAATTATAAAAAATTTTCAAATAAGACAACCAATCAAAGTTAGGCGCGAAAACTCATAGTTACGCTTAAAATGGAACGGAGGGAGTAGGTTATTACAACGACATCACATCTCATTTGCTGATAATGGTACCAGTATTTAGTTAATAACTACGTCGTCTATTCATCTGTTTTTAGCCAAACACACGTAGTATCCACGTAAATGTTTACAGATTACAAAGTCACAGTATGAAGGAATGTTTTGGAACAGGAGTCGCTAGCAGAGTGAACGAGAAATGCGAAACAGAGAGAACGTAATAGTAATTCAGACAACAGAACGCATCGTCCAAGGAGATAAAACGGATGGTGGCACACGCCGTCCGAGCGCACGGGATCGTCACTCACTGCACGCCTACAGCACACTTACGACGTACTACGGCTATTGCTGGCCTGCACGCCCTGCAGCCAGGAGCCATTAACAAAAGCGAAACACTGTCGCCTACCGGCTACCGCATTCCACCGCAGGGACCGCATCACAGCAGAGCCACGCGGCGGAAGCGACGACGACGACACGACGAGAGCGAGACTGCGAGAGCCGAGAGGCGCCTAGCCTGACACGATCGCGGTGCGGCGACAGCCACAGCAGCAGCATCTCGCAGCCTACGTATAGCCTTTGCAGCTGAGGTAATACTACTACTCGTATGCTGCCATGAATCATTCTGGAGAGAGCACAGAGTATCATGCGTTAGTGCTGGCGTAATAGTTTACGACTCGTGGTAAGGTAGGTGGATATTCGTTTTGTTTTCAGTGCGTGTATTATACTACTCCATCCGTTCTGAAATACTTATCGTTCTAAAATATTTAACCACTTATCTTATTCGCTGGTGCAAGACTGACATTATTCACAGTTTTATCTGCCAGACGCACACGCACTGGAGGATATTTCTTATGCTTTGGGAACTAACTTTAAAACATTTGAAAGTTCAATGAAGGAAAACAATGTTGCTTTGATTAATCACCTAATTGGTACCTTAAAAGGTAAAATGTAAAAGCAGATTAAGTTTCTGAATTTGGTCACTTGATGCTAAATATGATTCTTGTCTTGTCATATTCAGGAACCTTCAAATGGAATATGTTGATATGTACTTGGTCCACTGGCCAATGAGCGTGAAGCCCACTAAACCTCACTACCCAATGAAAAGGGAGGATATCATGCCAATGGATTTGAGAGGCGTATGGCAAGCAATGGAGGAATGTCACCAGCTTGGCCTTGCAAAAATGATTGGTGTTAGCAATTTCACTACAAAAAAATTGCAAGAACTACTTGCCTTCGCAAAAATTCCACCAGCAGTGAATCAGGTTAGTGTTGATCAACTGTGCAATCAGTGGTGAAAGCAATCTTCCTTTGTATATTATTATTTGGTATACTGAAATAACCAAGAAGCTCAAACTGATTTAGTGAAATCTCATTTGTAAAAGATTGCACTTGAGAAGTGTTCCATACATATCAATGTTGCAATCAGTGTTTGATGCCTGGGGAAACTGTTCAGGTTGAGTTAAATCCAGTCTGGCAGCAGAAGAAACTGATGGAGTTCTGCAAAGCGAAGGGCATTCATGTGACTGCTTACTTTCCCCTGGGAGGCCGACATAGTACATCCACAGTCAATCCAGTCCTGGATTCAGATGTTCTGAAAGAGATTGCCGCAGCCAAGGGGAAGTCAGTGGCTCAGGTATTACGTGTGCTCTCTCAAATTCAAATGTAGGAGCTCTGTTGGCTGTACCAGGGTTTGCCCCATCAGTCACCCTTATGTGCCAAACTTTTACATCAACCATGAATTGGTAGAAAGTTTGACAAAAATAAAAAAGAAGCAACAGACACATGTGAGCGGAACTTGTCAAAATACCACCAAATAGTCCTCATTCCACATTTAGTGGTTTAATGCTTTCTAGTTTCTATTGTTGATCTTTAAAGGCTCTCACATCTCTATCACATCAGCTAGTACTACCGTGCATTAGGTTTTTGAAGTTTTGCACACTCTACTAGTGTACTATGCTCACCTTTTGTATTTGATTCCTTATTGTGATCAAAGTGGGCATTACAACATGTTTTGGAACTTCATTAGATTTTGGACCAAGACCAATTTCACTATAATATTTTACATTTCAGTGCTTAATATGTTTTTCTAATGTAGGATTTCCAGAATAGTTAGGAATTCACTACTATCGGCCTGCCATACTCTTGTGTTAGTGTCCCACTGTTTTAGCATCGTAATTGACTCCTGTTTTCCTTCAGATCTCACTTAGGTGGATCTACGAGCAAGGAGCAAGCATGGTGACCACGAGTACAAAAAGGGAGAGGCTTAAGGAGAACATCGATATCTTCGATTGGCAACTGAGCGATGAAGATCGGCTCAAGATAAGTCAGATTCCACAGCACAAGACGGTCAGCGTGCTGTCGATCCTCTGCCCCGATGGTGTCTCCAGCGTCGAGTTGTCGGAGGTTGACGTTGTTGAAGTGTAGCGGTCGTTTTCGCGTTCCTGTTCACAGTAAACTGAACATTTAGTTGTATACCGGTGTTTGCTGTGGTCTGAAAACATGGAGGTACGAAGTACAATTCCTGCCCCCTTTGAGTTCTAAGCTTTGATCTCTCTCTCTCTCTCTCTGTGCGTGTGTGTGCGCCAAGAAGCCTGTACTACATTCTTTCTAAAAAAGAATAAATTCAATGTGCATGTTTTATCATTAATATCTCAAAACTATATATTTGTAAAAAAAATGTTTAAAATATAACTATATGAAAGTTCTTTCATGGTAAATCTACTATTATAAGTTTCACATTTCAAATCATGATAGTTTTTTTTACTCCCTCCGTCCTATAATATAGCAACTTAGGACCGGATGTGACATTTCATAGTACAACGAATCTAGACAGGGAGTATCTATTAATTACTCCTATTTAAGATTTTTGATGTTTGACTGCACGTACTCTAGACAGGTTGAGCACGTCATGCAGTACGTCACATAGTTTTTTACAAATTTATTTTCCACTCATTGGTGAATCACTTGGTCCAGGTGGTCCTTGTGAGCTCACAAAGTTGTTTGTCTAGCTAGTGCGTATGCAAGTCGCCATCGCATGGAGCCTCCAGACAATGAAATGCAACCACGCGCCCGCGCCTATCATAAATTCAGTTGATACGATATGTAAGTGCAATGTAGTTTTGGTAAAAATATTGTGTAAGTAAATATGTATTTGTTATTTCCTTTAAAATATAAAATTACAGTACTATATAACTAAAATTACATTTGTAAGTTTAGTTGATATGACATGTAAGTGTACCATAATTACACTATAGTTACACTAAAACTACAGTGTAACTATAGTGTAATTACAGTGTAACTTTTAGTAGATGGGTTGGTGATATTTTTTTGCAATGTAAAGATGTAACAAATAAAATATATGCAATATATGTTGATACATGTATAGACTCTTCTAATCAAGTGATCAAATGAGCCTAATCCAACTAATCTAAAATCTGTGTGATTTGGACCCAAAAATTTGTCACGTGATAGATAGCTAGTCCCACCGATTTTGCTAATTCGCGCGTGCACGCGTTGCCGGCGTGCACTCCCGGCCCACACAGCCCACGCATGCGCGCGAGAGAGTTTTTTTTTCTTTTTTTCGCTAACCTACCACCGTTTCTTTTTTTTCCTTTTTTTATTTTTTTTCTTTTTTCGCAATTTGATGCCGTATGGGTAGGAGAAAAAATCGTAATTAGTTTAGTAGTCATTAGTTCCCTATTTTTACTAGTGATTAGTTTACTAGTAATTTTTAAATCTGAACTTAAAAAATTTTAAATTTGGACTTGAAAGTTTTCAAATCTCGAGTTGAAAATTTTTAAATCTCAAGTTGAAAGTTTTCAAATCTGGACTTGAAAGTTTTCGAATCTTGAGTTGAAAGTTTTCAAAATTTTCAAATCTGGACTTGAAAGTTTTCGAATCTCGATTCGAAAGTTTCGATTCTGAGTTTAAAGTTTTCAAATCTCGAGTTGAAAATTTTTAAATCTCAAGTTGAAAGTTTTCAAATCTGGACTTGAAAGTTTTCGAATCTTGAGTTGAAAGTTTTCAAAATTTTCAAATCTGGACTTGAAAGTTTTCGAATCTCGATTCGAAAGTTTCGATTCTGAGTTTAAAGTTTTCAAATCTCGAGTTGAAAGTTTTCAAATCTGAGTAGAAAATTTTCAAATCTGAGTTGAAGGTTTTCAAATATTAAGTTGAAAGTTTTCAAATCTGGGCTGAAAGTTTTCAAATCTGAGTTGAAAGTTTTTAAAATTTGACTTTAAAATTTAAAACTTAAATCGTAAGTTTTTAAATCTAACTTAAATTTTTTTTAATCTGTTAGTAAAAAAATCTCCAAAAAAATCTCCAGAATCTTTCCTAATTACTATCATTAGTGTTAAGTATATTAACTATTATAGATAGTTAAGACTAAAGAGAAGGGGAGTGCTCGCCAGCTGCTTTTCCTGGCGCGCGCGCGTGCTAGCCACCCCCCTCCCCACCTGGCCACTTTGCCATGTTCTTTTTTCCTGCTATGTCCCACATTATCCTTTTACTACTTCCTCCGTTTCATATTATAAAACTTCCTCCGTTTTATATTACAAGACTTTCTAACATTGTTCACATTTATATATTTATCTAGATTCATTAACATATATATGGATGTGGACAATACTAGAAAGTCTTATAATATAAAACGGAGGGAGTATGTCATTTATGGAGGGTGTATTGTTTTAGTATTGTCCAAGATATTGACACCTACGAGGGGAGTAACCTTTTTCTTTTGAACTTCTCGGTGTCGTTAATGAGAGTGTATTTTAAACTCTTGAGAAAATGCCCCATTGTAATTTACATGTCACTTAAATAGTTATGAAAAAAATTTGAGAAGATTTATTAACATGTGATATATCACCCCACAAATAAACAAGTTAAAATTCAACATCTATATGTAAAAAAAAATAAATTTGACTATTAATATACGTTAACTTGTTGTATTTTAATTTGTTTTTTTCGTTACGATATATAGAAGTTGGATTTAAACTTACATAGTTGTTGAGTGATATATCACATGTTAATATGTCTTTTTTTTCAAGTTTTCTCTTAACCATTTGGGGGGCATGCAATCAACGAGGAAACATCCCTCGAGAGTTTAGAATAATTTCCCGTCGTCATCTAGTACGTACTTAAGGAAACATCACTTAGGTATAAACTTGTCTAAACGGGTCATTTAATTAATATCTTGTGGGGGATATCATTCATAAGTATTTATTACTTTTTTAAATAAGACACGCGAAACATTTTAAAATTTTTAAAAGTTTTGGTTACGTAGAGTACTATGATGGCGTGATCATTTCAGAAAATTTTAGGTGGGATCTACTTCCTCCGTCTTAAAATATAAGCATTTTTTTTACTTCGACACAGTTTTCGAGATGATACTTTGATCAACAATATCTATAAAAATAAGATGTTTTAAATAAAAAGAGTTGTATATAATGATAGTTTGTTTAATGATAAATCTAGTAACATCAATTTTACATGATGGATCTTTTTTTATTTTTTTCTATTAATAGTTAAAGTTAAAAATGTTTGACTTGACACTGTGCTAAAAATGCTTATATTTTGGGATAGAGGGAGTAGTTTTGAGTTTCCACACATCTATATAAAAATACATACGGTACTATAAATAGTGTACGTACTAGTCACGACAGAATATATATAACTTTCCAAGATCCCCCGCCGCTGCACGCGCCTCCCCGAGAAAGAGAGTAGGGGAGAGAGGTTAGGGGAGGGGTTATTTTAAGGGAGAGAGATGACAAGTGGGCCCATGGACTTTTTATCTATTTTATTTAGTTGACTAGAGTGTGCAATCTTAGGTCAAAACCGCTCCAAAACAATGCGGGGGAGGGGGTGTTATCCGGTATTAATAGTCAAGAGTGAAAGATGTCTAGTTTTCGGGTTTAGTGGGGGTAATCCGTACTCACTCAATAGTTCAAAGGGTAATTCGGACTTTTCCCTATATAATATCATGATAGCATTTTTAAGACAAATCAACATATGCCATTTTTTCAATTAATTATTTAAGGAATTATTGATAGTTAAAGTTTAAAAATTTAATCAAAATTTATCCTAAATATTAGTAAATATTTATGACCAAAGAGTGTAGAATCTGATTATCTGCTTTATATAGTACTCCCTCCGTTTCAGATTATAAGTCATTTTGATTTTGGTCAAAGTCAAATTGTTTCAAATTTGACCAAATTTGTAGAAAAAAGTAGTAACATTTTTAATTCAAGGCAAATATATTTTAAAAAATCAATTATCAATTTAATGAAACTTATTTGGTGTTGTAAATATTATTATATTTGTATATAAATTTAGTCAAACTTAGGTTAAAGCAACTTATAATCTAAAACGGGGAGTACTACCTAGCTGGTTCATGTAATTCATTGTACCATTTCAAATGTAGGGATACTGTCTATTGCTGAAAAATGAAAGGATCTTACTTCTCTAAAAATAAAAACTCTTAGGAATTGCTTCTTTTTCTTCCATCCTCCTTCAGGTATCATTGAGATGGATCTATGAGCAAGGAGTGACCCCCATTGCCAAGAGCTACAGGAAGGAGAGGCTTAAAGAAAACCTTGAGATTTTCGACTGGGAGCTGACCGATGAGGACCGGCTCAAGATCAGCCAGATCCCACAAAGAAAGAGGATTACGGCTGCAAGCTTGTTCTCTCCAGATGGGGAGTTCACATCGGTTGATCTCCCGGACATCGAAATTGTGGAGGAATAGGTGTTGAAGATGCCCGCTCCTGCTGCTGCTTAACAACTGTGCCTGGAGAACTTAAATATGGTGCAGTTTTTCATTTTTATGTTTACGGAAACATTCAATAATGATTTTTGTCGGAACAAACAGTTTTCTATGGCATGCGATTTAATTCATTTTCAATGATTGGTTATCAAATGAATAATTATTTCAGTTATGCACAATTAGACTTAAAATATTCGTCTCGCAATTTACACGCAAACTGTGTAATTGTTTTTTTTATATTTAATACTCCATGAATATCTCCAAACATTCGTTGTGATGGGTTTAAAATTTTTGCTTTGGAACTAACCAAGGCCAAACTTGACTTTTATTCGAATCACGCGTAACGCCTGACATCCGCGGACCGCGGTAACGCCTGACGTCTGCGTTTGGTGCTTCTTTTGTGGAGCAACCAGCAGAGCAGACACACAACCCGTGTCAGCATAGTCGCACACAAACGCGATTTCTTCTCCTCTCAGCAGTATATAATCAAGACCGGCATACAGCCATACAGTAGCTCGAAGCCGGCTCGGCCTCGCCAAGGCCATCGGCGTCAGCAACTTCACCACCAAGCACCTCGACAAGCTGCTTGCAGTGGCCACTATCCTCCCTGCCGTCAACCAGGTTAATTAACTAATTGCTCTTCATTCGCTTGGGCTGGATAATTAGTTGAGCTCTTATTGGCAGTACTCTCCGTCCAATGTATAATAATGAGTTTCCGTGTTCAATTTTAATTGTTCATCTTATTTAAAGATTTTTTATGAAGATTTTTTATGAGATGATAAGATATAAATAGGACTTATGTTTTTAAACTTTTTCAAAAACTTTTTAAATAAGACAGCCAATCAAAGCTGAGCACTGAAAAGCATAGTTACACTTAAGATGGTATGAGAGAGTATTTGTTACTCAGAAACCGCATATATTCCCTCTGCATGGATCTGCAGGTGGAGATGAATCCGACCTGGCAGCAGAGGACAGTGAGGGAATACTGTGCCGCTAAGGGCATTCGTGTCACGGCCTACTCGCCGCTGGGAGGGCAGAATTGGGGAGGCAGCGCCAATTATGTGATGGAATCCTCGGTGCTCACGGAGATCGCCAGGGCAAGAGGCAAGAGCATCGCACAGGTAGGCTTGTACCGTGTGTGTGCCGGACGATCACATCATAATTTTCCTTCTTCCCACTGTCTTAGGTGGCCGTTCAGTTCAGCTGGTTAGATGATAGATTAATACATAGATAACTAATTAAATATCGTGGACCATAAAGTTAAAATAAATTTAGAAAAGACTATATAACCAATACTGATGTACATAAATTTAGAAAGGACTATCTAACCAATAGTGATGCCATGAATAATCGTACCTCCATTCAAACGATTAATGAAGCATGTAAGGCTGATGCGTGGTCTCTCTGAAAACAACCCCCCCACCCCCACCTGGCCACCTTGCCATGTTCTTTTTTTCCTGCTATGTCCCACATTATCTTTTTAATGTTTTCTCCGTTTCATATTATAAGACTTTCTAGCATTGTGGAACATATAGACAATGCGGTGTATTGTTTTAGTATTGTCCAAGATATTGCCACGTACGAGGGGAGTAACCTTTTTCTTTTGAACTTCTCGGAGTCGTTAACGAGAGTGTATTTTAAACTCTCGAGAGAATGTCCCATCGTAATTTACATGTCACTCAAATAGTTATGAAGAAAATATGAGAAGATGTATTAACATGTGATATATCACTCCACAAATATACAAGTTAAAATTCAGCATCTACATGTAAAAAAACAAATTTGACTGTTAATATACGTTAACTAGCTGTAGTTTAATTTGTTTTTTCGTTGCGATATATAGAAGTTGAATTTAAACTTACATAGTTGTTGAGTGATATATCACATGTTAATATATCTTCTTCTTTTATTTTTAAATTTTCTTTTAACCATTTGGGTGACATGCAAATAACGAGGGAACATCCCCTCGAGAGTTTAGAATAATTTCCCATCGTCATCTAGTACGTACTTAAGGAAACATCACTTAGGTATAAACTTGTCTAAACGGGTCATTTAATTACTATCTTGTGGGGTATATCATGCATAAGTATTTATTACTTTTTTAAATAAGGCACGCGAAACATTTTAAATTTTTAAAAAGTTTTGGTAACGTAGAGTACTATGATGGCTTGATCATTTCACAAAATTTTAGGTGGGAGCTACTCCCTCCATCCTAAAATATAAGTATTTTTGGACTTCGACACAGTTTTCGAGATGATACTTTGATCAACAATATCTATAAAAATAAGATGTTTTAAATGAAAAGAGTTGCATACTATGATAGTATGTTTAATGATAAATTTAGTAACATCAATTTTACATGATAGATCTTTTTTATTTTTTCTATTAATGCCAAAGTTAAAAATGTTTGACTTGACACTGTGCTAAAAATGCTTATATTTTGGGACGAATGAAGTAGTTTTCAGTTTCCACACATATATATATAAAAATACATACAGTACTATAAATAGTGTACGCACTAGTCATAGCATAATATATATAACTTTCCAAGATCGCCCGCTGCCGCAGGCTCAGGCTCGTTCGCCGCCGCACGCGCCTCCCCGAGAAAGAGAGTAGGGGAGAGATGTTAGGGGAGGGGTTATTTTGAGCGAGAGGGATGACAAGTGGGCCCATGTACTTTTTTCTATCTATTTAGCTGACTGGATTGCCACGTTGACGCCACGTGTGCAATCTCAGGTCAAAACTGCTCCAAAACAATGCGGGGGGAGGGTGGCGTTATCCGGTATTAATAATCAAAAGTGAAAGATGTCTGGTTTTCGGGTTTAGTGGGATAATTTGTACTCACTCAATAGCTCAGAGATAATTCAGACTTTTCCCTATATAATCTACATATGCCATTTTTTCAACTAATTATTTAAGGAATTAATGATAGTTATAGTTTAAAATTTTAATCAAAATTTATCCTAAATATTTGTAAATATTTATGACCAAAGAGTGTGGAATCTGATTATCTGCTTTATATAGTACTCCCTCCGTTTCAGATTATAAGTCATTTTGATTTTGGTCAAAGTCAAACTACTTCAAATTTATCCAAATTTATAGAAAAAAAAGTAGTAACATTTTTAACTCAAGACAAATATATTAAAAAAATATTCAATTATCGATTTAATGAAACTAATTTAATGTTGTAAATATTATTATATTTGTATATAAACTTAGTCAAACTAAGGTTAAAACAACTTATAATCTAAAACGGGGAGTACTACCTAGCTGGTTCATGTAATTCATTGTACCATTTCAAATGTAGGGATACTGTCTATTGCTGAAAAATGAAAGGATCTTACTTCTCTAAAAATAAAAACTCTTAGGAATTGCTTCTTTTTCTTCCATCCTCCTTCAGGTATCATTGAGATGGATCTATGAGCAAGGAGTGACCCCCATTGCCAAGAGCTACAGGAAGGAGAGGCTTAAAGAAAACCTTGAGATTTTCGACTGGGAGCTGACCGATGAGGACCGGCTCAAGATCAGCCAGATCCCACAAAGAAAGAGGATTACGGCTGCAAGCTTGTTCTCTCCAGATGGGGAGTTCACATCGGTTGATCTCCCGGACATCGAAATTGTGGAGGAATAGGTGTTGAAGATGCCCGCTCCTGCTGCTGCTTAACAACTGTGCCTGGAGAACTTAAATATGGTGCAGTTTTTCATTTTTATGTTTACGGAAACATTCAATAATGATTTTTGTCGGAACAAACAGTTTTCTATGGCATGCGATTTAATTCATTTTCAATGATTGGTTATCAAATGAATAATTATTTCAGTTATGCACAATTAGACTTAAAATATTCGTCTCGCAATTTACACGCAAACTGTGTAATTGTTTTTTTTATATTTAATACTCCATGAATATCTCCAAACATTCGTTGTGATGGGTTTAAAATTTTTGCTTTGGAACTAACCAAGGCCAAACTTGACTTTTATTCGAATCACGCGTAACGCCTGACATCCGCGGACCGCGGTAACGCCTGACGTCTGCGTTTGGTGCTTCTTTTGTGGAGCAACCAGCAGAGCAGACACACAACCCGTGTCAGCATAGTCGCACACAAACGCGATTTCTTCTCCTCTCAGCAGTATATAATCAAGACCGGCATACAGCCATACAGTAGCTCGAAGACGTACGAACGTGAAACCGTTTCTTCGACTGCATAGCGGCCGGCACCGTGCACACGCGCGCGCCTTCCTCGATCGATCGGTCGGCCGCGAGCTAGCCCGGCCGGCCATGGCGGCGGTACCGGAGGTGGCCCTGCGGCACGGCGCCGGGAGGCCCATGCCGGCGGTCGGCACGGCGGATTCGGCGGCGACGTCGCCGGAGACGAAAAGGGGCGCGCCCGCGCTGGCGGCGCTGGAGGTGGGCTTCCGCCACTTCGACACCGCGGCGCTGTACGGCACGGAGGCGCCGCTCGGCGAGGCCATCGCGGAGGCGACCCGCCGCGGCCTCGTCGCCTCCCGGGAGGAGGTGTTCGTGACCACCAAGCTGTGGTGCACCCAGTGCCACCCGGGCCTCGTGCTCCCGTCCCTCCGCGAAAGCCTCCGGTATATAACTAATTGACGAATTAATCGATCTTAGTTACTTACCGCGAACATTTCTTCTTTTTTACCAGCAAATTAACCTGTTCTTTGTGAGATCGTGTCAGGAACCTGCAGATGGAGTACGTCGACCTGTACCTGATCCACTGGCCGATCAGCGTTAAGCCCGGGCCACCGATGTTACCGCTGAAGAGAGAGGACGCCGTGCCGTTCGACTTCAAGGGCGTGTGGCGCGCGATGGAGGAGTGCCACCGCCTCGGCCTCGCCAAGGCCATCGGCGTCAGCAACTTCACCACCAAACACCTCGACAAGCTGCTTGCCGTGGCCACCATCCCCCCTGCCGTCAACCAGGTCGATCGATCGATCGGTTAATTATTGCTTACTTAATCCGATCATTATCGCGGCAATATTATTTTCGCTCAACATTTGT
Organism: Oryza longistaminata; assembly: GCA_009805545.1. NCBI lineage: Eukaryota > Viridiplantae > Streptophyta > Magnoliopsida > Poales > Poaceae > Oryza > Oryza longistaminata. Next base: position 35,927,082 of record CM020180.1, read on the forward strand.
GCTGCACGGGGTCGCAGGTGGAGATGAACCCGGTGTGGCAGCAGAGGACGGTGAGGGAGTACTGCGCCGCGAAGGGCATCCGCGTCGCGGCCTACTCGCCGTTGGGTGGGCAGAACTGGATAGGCGAAGGCAACGACGTGATGGAATCCCCGGTGCTCGCGGACATCGCCAGGGCCAGAGGCAAGAGCATCGCACAGGTAAGTTAGTTCTGATGCCGTGTGTTACTATTTACTACTGTACTACGGTTCAACCATACCAGTATACCACAAATATTCTCAAAAAGAAAATTCTCAAAAACAGAAACTATACCACAAATTTCTTTCCACATTGTCAAACGACGACTAATAAGCGATGATCAAAGTGTCCACAAATTTCACCCAACTGCCAAATGACGAAACAATGATCATGACGCACGTAGTGATGCCGGGCGTCCAAATGGATATCGACATATACGTGGAAAGTTCAATTAACAACCCTGTGGAACATGTAGGATGGACTTCGGGGAAACTTGCATATCATGGTTACCAAAAATTTTCAAAAAAAATTGATATGATAGGTTAATATGTGATATATCACTTTACAAACATGCAAGTTTCGAATTTAAACTTGCATGTTTGTGAAGTGATATATTACATGTTAATCTAACTTGTAATAGTTTTTTAAAATTTTTTTATAACTATTTAGTTGACGTGAAAAAACGGGTAGACGTTCACCCGACAGATTAGAATCCATCTTCATGGACTTCGTCCAAATAAATATTGCTGTCGACGTGGACAAAGACTCGCTAGCTAATTGACAAAGACTCGCTAGCCTAGACTGATGTGGCGAATAATTTCTCATCAGTTCATTCCACAAACTAAGTTGCCATCCAGATTTGGGCTTTTGGGCAAAAAACAATAGACAAAATTTCTTATAGAAAACTTGATAATTAAAATACAGTTATAGGACATCCTATTAATTTGCTAGGGGACACCCCGGTCATTATTTTATCATTTATGAGCCAACCGTTGAAAAAAAAAAAGAAGATGATTTTGCCCCTGGACCAGTAGTCTGTAATGCAATTAGGTGTGGTTCAAATCAGACCCAAGCCATATTTCATCCCCCAATCCCCTCTCTAAAACCTAGAAATCGGTGACAGCGATAACAACATCGATGACATCGGACAATACCAGTAGAATCAAATCATGTATTTTATACCTAGCTATTTCCTCCATCCAAAAAGAAATAACTTCAAGCTAAAAGTTTTTTTACGAAGAAGTAATTCATAAACGATTTCTTTTCTAGGGACAATACATATGTATAAACTATAGTTAGTTCGTATATGTAGGGGCGGATCCAAATCTCGGGCCATGTAAAGCCCAACATTTTCATCATGTGTCATGCATTGGCCCAATACAATGGCTGGTTCAGGGCCTGGCCCAAACCTATGTCCATCCCTGCATATACACGACAATACTACTTCAAATACAAGTACATATGGATACCTATGTTGTTGTCTTGTTGATAACAAAGGAACTACTTCGATAATAAATAGTCTTTTAGTTAGTCTGATATAAATTTTTACCCTTTAGGTGTCATTGAGATGGATTCATGAGCAAGGAGTGACCCCAATCCCCAAGAGCTACAACAAGGAGAGGCTGAAACAGAATCTTGAGATATTCGACTGGGAGCTGACCAAGGAAGACCGTCTCAAGATCAACCAGATCCCGCAGAAAAAGATCGTCACAGCTGCACGATTGTTCTCTCCGGATGGTGAGTTCGCGTCGGTTGATCTTTCAGACATGGAAACTGTGGAGGAGTAGGTGCAAATGAAGATGCCTGGCTGCCCCTGCTGCAGTTTTTTTTCACGTTTGTATTTATGAAAAGATTCAATTAGGATTTGTATTTGAATACTGATTTTATATGGCTGCCTTTTTAATTCGCCTTCGGATGATCGGTTATCAAATAAATAATGGATGTATCTTAAACTATACCAATATACCAATAGTTTTTGTTAAAAAATATGTAAGATGTAATTACAATATAACTTGTATGTAATATTTAAGCATAAATAGTGTGTAATTGCAATTCAACTAAAGTTTTGCTTGCTCTTGTTGTTGGAGCCACTGTGCGAGCAAGTGGAGGTCCCCGGTTCGATACTCTGCATGAGCCTTGGTGTAATTTTATTTTTGTCAACCTAATAAACCTAATAGTACGAATCTCAAAGTTAATCTAATGAATCAGAAATCGACATATTTCTAAAATAAAATGTGTGGATAGTTATTTTAGCCTTTCCGATAAATATTTATTGCAGCAGGTAAGTTCTAGCGATGTTTGGTTTGTCAAGGAGTGAGGACAACTTAACAGAACAAGTTCCTATTACTTGTAGTGTAAAATGTAGATACGATCATTCAACTTGTTTAGTTGTGTTATATAGATCACTTTACTTTAGAAATATATGAGTTAAGTGAGTTATTTGTACACTTATTAACTAGTCCCGCGAGCATATCTTAGATACATGACATGTCATGTAGAATTGAAAAGTTACATATAAAATAATAAAAAAAGCCATGTATTTTTTCTTTCCCATGGTACTATAACTGGCAATGCAAAAAATTAGTAAAACCAAATCATTTTAGTTGCATGTTTTGAAGAGTGTAGTTCTCGGCTTGCCATAAAAAATGAGCACCTTTTATTTTCGATCTCCATGTTCTTTTCCACTCAATTACATCTGCACATTTTTAGAAGTATTTTTTCAATCCTAGATGACATGCCACGTGTACAAGGTATGCTCACTTGGATAGTTTGATGGACGTACATATGACTTACTTAAGTCAGATTGATCCAATTGTGTATTTTGAAAGCAGAGTGATATATATGACACATATAAACAAGTTGAATGGCACTTCATGCATTTTACTCTTACGTCTATCATAAAAAAACAAAAAGAAGCAATCCTCAACTCATATACCCAGGTAAAAACACACCTTTACAGACTTAAACGGTGTGAGCAAATATCCATACTATCAAGATTTGAAATGTATCTAATTAGGCCAACCTACACCAAAACTATTTTTTTTTTAATAATGGAACAGAATCCCACCAAAAACTAAATATGCTCAATGTTTCTATTTGTGAAGTTAATCTGGGGGAAAAGTCAGTTTATAATTTGAGTGCATATGCTTTAATATTTTATATGTCATTCAAATGGTTGTTTTTTTAAAGAAAATATAGTGCCACGTTATATATCAGTCCATCAACACACAAATCTAAATAAACTTGTACTAAGTTGTAAAAATCCAACTAGAGTACTACCCAACCTACGTGGGGATGTGATACGTATCATCTAGCGCAATGAATCTGAATAGGGAATTATCTATATTTATTGCATGTCCATATTCACTGTACTAAATGGTGTTACTCCCATCTAGATCGGGTTTGTTTGGGATGGAAGGAGTATGCCCAGATACATAGCAAAATGAATGTACCAAAAAAGCCAAAGTGATTTATAATGTGGAACGGAGGGAGTATCATACTACAATCCTTTTGGAAACGATAGCATTTCTTTATTATCCTTTTGGAAACTATATCGGTACCATCGAGGATTTTTCATAATTTTGAAATTTAGCCACTTCGATAGGATGCAAATATAAATTGAAAAAACTAAATTCCATAATAAAAAATAATATAATTTTCTATTATTTGACGGTATCGGTGCTGTCGAAAATTTTTCATACTGTTTTCATCCCTATTCAGGATGCATGAGACGCAACAACACGAGACGTCGAGACCCCTCACGAAGACACGAAAAATCCATTTCTTGATGCGAGGAAGGAGTGTTAGCTCAACCGGGGGGGACTAATCACTATCGAATAATTTAACAAGCCACGCAACGAAGCAGCAGGAGGAAGCAACCAAAGGCTAGCAAGCAAAGCAGCAGCTAGCATCACGCAATAATTCAGGCCGAAGCAGAGTCACCCAGCAGCAAGAACATGGGACAAGCAAAGCACAAGCCACATTCTAAGGTAGTAGTACAAGCTAGCTCACCTGGGAGTCCAGTATATAAGTGCGTGTAGCCGCATGTAAACAGGGTGGCCAAAACGAGACGTGCAGAGAGACACCAATCTCGTACGTAGCATATCTGCGACGTCGCAGGAACACCCAAATCACTCGTGCGTAGGTATGGTTCTGACGCACGTCGAGGAGGTGGAGGAGGGCAGCGAGGCGGCGGCGGCCGTGTTCGCGTCGAGGTACGTGCAGGACCCGGTGCCGAGGTACGAGCTCGGCGACAGGTCGATATCCAAGGACGCCGCGTACCAGATCGTCCACGACGAGCTCCTCCTGGACAGCAGCCCGCGCCTGAACCTGGCGTCCTTCGTCACCACCTGGATGGAGCCCGAGTGCGACAGGCTCATCCTCGAGGCCATCAACAAGAACTACGCCGACATGGACGAGTACCCCGTCACCACAGAGCTCCAGGCAAGCAAGCAAAGCATCCTCCACTCTGAGAAACTATTCAGATTCGAAATTCAATCATTATTTATATGTCACTCAAATAGTTAATAAACAATTAAAAAAATCAACAAAATAGATTAATATATAATAGACAACTCTATACACATGTAAGGTTAAATTTACCTTGTACACATGTTGTAGAAAACAAATTTAACTGTAGATATACAATTACTAGCTATAAATTATTTTTTGCGGTCTAGAGGAATTGAATTTTGACTTGCATATTTGTAAAATAATATATCACATATTATTTTTTTATTATTATTTAAATATTTTTTTATAAACATGTAAATATCGAGGCATTCTCCACTCTTTCATCTCCTTCATTGCTTTGTGGTTGACGACACGATGGCTGCACACGCAGAACCGGTGCGTGAACATCATAGCGAGGCTTTCAACGCGCCGGTGGGCGACGGCGAGAAGGCGGTCGGGGTGGGCACGGTGGGGTCGTCGGAGGCCATAATGCTGGCCGGGCTGGCGTTCAAGCGGCGGTGGCAGAACCGGCGGAAGGCGGCGGGGAAGCCCACGACAAGCCCAACACGGGACGGGGCCAACGTGCAGGTGTGCTGGGAGAAGTTCGCGCGCTACTTCGAGGTGGAGCTCAAGGAGGTGAAGCTGAGCGAAGGCTGCTACGTGATGGACCCCGCCAAGGCCGTGGACATGGTCGACGAGAACACCATCTGCGTCGCCGCCATCCTCGGCTCCACCCTCACCGGCGAGTTCGAGGACGTCAGGCGCCTCCACGACCTCCTCGCCGCCAAGAACAAGCGGACGGGTTGGGACACGCATCCACGTCGACGCGGCGAGCGGCGGGTTCATCGCGCCGTTCCTCTACCCGGAGCTGGAGTGGGACTTCCGGCTGCCGCTGGTGAAGAGCATCAACGTCAGCGGCCACAAGTACGGCCTCGTGTACGCCGGCTCGGGTGGGTCATCTGGCGCAACAAGGAGGACCTCCCCGAGGAGCTCATCTTCCACATCAACTACCTCGGCGCCGACCAACCAACCTTCACGCTCAACTTCTCCAAAGGCACGAAATTATTTTTCCAGAATTAAATGATCCGTACATAATAAGAGTGGAGTAGTACATCTTGTGACTTGGCAAGTTCATTTTTGTGCAGGATCCAGTCAGATTATTGCGCACATACTACCAGTTTCTTCGACTCGGATTTGAGGTATACTGAGACTAATTGCCCCAAAATTTCGAATTTAAAATTTTGAAAATTTTATGTCAAACTCCTATAATTTCGATTTTTTTTCGCCGGATGCACATCCTACCGGAACACACCGGCATAACCGAAATTTCGCAAAATTTCTTTCTGAAACTGTGAACATTTATTTCAGTTTGATTGAACCGTTGGGTTGTTCGATTGTTGCAGGGGTACAAGAGCGTGATGAAGAACTGCATGGAGAGCGCGAGGACGCTCCGGGAAGGCCTGGAGAAGACGGGGCGGTTCACCATCATCTCCAAGGAGGAGGGCGTGCCGCTGGTGGCCTTCACGTTCAAGGACGGCGCCGGCGCGCAGGCTTCAGGCTGTCGTCGGGCCTGCGCCGGTACGGGTGGATCGTGCCGGCGTACACGATGCCGGCGGCGCTGGAGCACATGACGGTGCTCCGCGTCGTCGTCCGGGAGGACTTCGGCCGGCCGCTCGCCGAGCGGTTCCTGTCCCACGTCAGGATGGCCCTGGACGAGATGGACCTCGCCGCCAGGGCCCCCCCCAGGGTGCAGCTCACCATCGAGCTCGGCCCGCCCCCGGACCGCCGGCGAGGAGGCCTCGGTCAGGGTGGTCAAGAGCGAGGCCGTGCCCGTGCGCAAGAGCGTCCCGCTCGTCGCCGGCAAAACCAAGGGCGTTTGCTAGACCGGATTTTTTTAAAAAAAATATATATACTGGTGGGAACACGACCAAATAAAATTTCAAAATGGGAACGTACTGAACCTCCTTTATGCTACAGTAACTACGTAGTACAAGCATGCCAAAAGTGAATCATCGTGTGTAATCGTATTAGAGTTGCAACAGCATATTATAATGTGGAGAAGAACACTGCACTTCTGATGAAGTTCTGAAAAACATAAGGATTCAGATAAACATGAGCAGACAGCCAGACACTGAAATATGTATGTACATAAAAAATTTGTGCGAGACATGCACATCTGCTTGAGCACGTTATTATTGCAAAAAACACGATTTCAACGAATTAAAGGGAAGATAACTTGCATTTTTTTTATTTGGATCTACAACAACACTTCCCTGAAGTGTTTAGGTCCATTTCTGATGGACGGCCACGATTTGCAGTGACCGGTTTTACGAGGTTCGCTGCCGCGTCAGCGCTTGCGGGAGAAGAGGCCGGAGCAAACCTCGTGGAAGGCCTCGAGGATGGCGGCGCGGTGCTCGCGGGCGTTCACGGACACGTAGCAGTTGAGCAGGGCGCGCAGCTCCGCCGGCTCCGCCATCCGCTTCGCCGTGATCACTCCGCGATGGACCGCCGGAACTCCTCCCGCGGGTCGCTCGTCCTCCTGTCCACCGCCACCAGCACGACGCACGGCCTCCTCTGGCCGCACGACGCGCCGCCACCGCCGTCGTCGTAGTGGCCGCCGCAGTAGTCGCACGCGCAACCGGCAAGGCCCGCCGCGCTGAACCTGCCGCTCGGCGGCCGTCTCCGTCGTCCCATGGCGCGGGCGCGGGCGCGACGCGGCCGACGACCGGCCGGCCGCAGCGTCGATCATGGACTGCAGCCTCGCCTGGACCATCCCGTGCGCGAGGTTGGACAGCCCCCTCGGCTGCGGCGGCGGCTGGAGCCGCTGCTCCACCGCGTACTCCACCGACGAGCACGACGCCGACGACGACACGCTGAGCCGCGACGCGCCGCAGCACAGCGCCCGGCACCTGCCGTTCCTCTGCCTCGCCCCTGCTCCCGCCGCCTTCTCCTTCGCCATCACCGCCGCCTGGTCCCTGCCTCCTCCTCCTCCTCCTCCGCTCTTCCGCTCGGCCGCTTGCTCCGCCCCGAGAAGAGCTGCATTGCGCCGCGCCGCCGCTGCCGCCGCTCCGTCGTCGCCTCGCGCTCTGCGGCCTGCAGGCTTGCAGAGGCAATTGGCATGCGGGTGCAGTAGAAGAGGACAGTGCTGCACGATTGTAAAGCGAGGCAAAGGCGCCGCCTTTTGGGCCTTTGTGATTGAGCAATTTTCTAAGCCTCGGCAAAGGGGAGAGTAGCTAGGCGCCTTTGGGGCTTAGCCGGATCATGCTGTCCCCTAACCTGCAGCAACTTGGCATCTCAGTATACCCACTTTCTCTTTGGCTCTGCATTATCAACTATGATCATCAGCTAACCTCGCCAAATAAAAACGTGAATAGACCTCTTATTCTAAACCAAACCGTAGCCGCCATGGCGTGAAACTTACATATCATAATTACAGCACCACATGTTGTTTGCCTGTATGAATTCTTCAGGGAAGTGTCATACTGTTCTCTTCTCACCCCCTTAGGATGTGTTCTATCTTTCATCTCTAACTGTTCCTAACAACAGCTGATTTCAGACTTTTTTGTGTACTCTGTGAGCAATTTCAGACATTGGACAAAAAAAAAAGAAAAAAAGAAAAAGAGAGAACTCGTATCTGCTTCAGAGATTCGGCTCCCGTGTCATAGTGACATGTGTGCTAATCCCCTAATTAAACACACAAACCTTTGATTAGGTGTTCACTGAACCCATCCCAAAAGAGGAGACAAGGGAGCCCAAACGGAAGCAAAGCTAGAACGAACAGCCACGCAGCCGCAGCTGGTGGTAGTGGCCGTCATGTGGCCATCATTGCAATTAAACTCGATATATCATAAACCGCGAAATGGTCAACAAGCTTTTGGGCAAGCTCTCCCCTCCCCTTTCCTTTCCATCTCGCCTCCTTTCCGATCCGTCTCTCTGTTCTTTTTTTTCCCCCACCGTTTCCCTTCTCGGCAAGCTGGCGCCGACTGGTTTGCAGAGTGTTTCTGCCCAACACCAAAGTTTATTGTGTTCTTTGTGTGGTTGATGTTTCAGGCTTTCGATCGGCAGCTTCATGATCAATTCATCGTTCTTTGTTTGATTCGGTGGTCGTTTGCGGTGTATATGCATGCCAGTTGCTGTCAGTTTAAAGATGAGATGAACAGCTTTCTATTTTTGATTTATTTTAGCCACAGTACACGACGATACGTAAGTTTGTACCCAGCCATGAAGACGACGTGGAGAAAAGGATTTTGAAGGCATCTAAGGCCGAGTCTAGTTCCAAATTTTTTCTTCAAACTTTCAACTTTTACATCACATTGTTTCAATTTCAACCAAACTTTTAATTTTGGTGTGAACTAAACACACCCTAAATAGTTGTTGAAATTTTTGAAATGTTTTCCGTTTCTTGCACCATTTGTTTTTAAGATCAGATGTCAATTAAACAGCTTCACAAATTCCATTCGAGATAGGGCAAGGGTAGGATCGAGTAATATGTGTTGGTTAACTATGTGGCTCTCTTGTCTATAAACCGTAAATGTTTTCGGTTTTGTCAGGTCATTAGGCTTTCCTACACACCAGGGCGACCGGTAAAAACGAGAGGCATAATTAAAGGCCGGACAGGGACGAGCACGAGCGCGGGAAAGAGAGAGCGCGATGGCCGACACGGCGTCGCCGGCGGCGGCCAGGGAGGCGATGATCGAGCCCGCGTCGACGCCGCTGCTGCGGCGGAGGGGGTCGTACACGAGGTCCATGTCGCACGCGCGCGACGAGCTGGGCAGCTTCCGGTCGTGCCTGCGGTGGATGTGCGTCGAGCACTCGGACGGCTCCAGCGCCGTCGCGTCGTGGCTCGTGTTCGCGCTGCTCGAAGGAAGCGAGGCAAGGAGACGATGAACTTGCGGTAGCGGTGGCTGATCCGCCGGAGCTGCTCGCGGATGCGGCGGTGCTGCCGCAGCACGTCGGCGACGTCGGCGCACTGGCCGAAGTCCCTGGCGAACCCGGTCATCCGCAGGATCTGCAGGAAGCATATGATCCGGAACAGCACGCACGCCATGAAGAACATGGCCGTGCGGTACATCCACGACGCCATCTCAGCGCGCACGCCGCGGCGGACCACCACAGCGGGAACGGCCGGTTCGCGCAGTACCAGTACACCTTGTACGCGCGCGTCGGCGAGGAAGCAGGGGAGGACGAAGCAGGGAGGAGGCGGAAGGACCCCGCGAGCTCCAGGTGTAGCCGGCGCGGACGTCCTGGGAGTCGTGCCGGAGCCTGTCGAGGTGAAGCAGCCGGCGCAGGCCGCGGCGCCGGACGAGCCTGGACAGCGTGAGGTACGCGAGCGCCGCGGAGAGGGTGAGCGCCGCCTGCACCTGCCCGTCGTAGGCGCGGCGCGGCAGCGCGGCGCGCGCCGCCGCCGGGACGGCCACGGC